>JBCNJP010000008.1:60068926-60131071 GCA_039602395.1 Deinandra increscens subsp. villosa | reverse complement strand
GCTAATAACGTCCAGCTCAACTGGTCAGAGGCATGCTGGCCAGTGATAGGTGGTCTGGGAAACCCAGGTTCGATCCTTAAGGCAATTGGTTTTAACTGTTAATTCGCCGCCGTGCCTACAGACGACGGGTTAGCTAGTTTTCTCATAGTTGGTGTAACATTGGACGCTTAAGGGCTCCGTATAGCTAAGTTAGACCAGCTGACGGTGACCTTTTGCCATTGGGATACTTAGGCAATTTTCGCTTGTTGACCGTAAAAAAAAAAATATTCTAAACTTATACATGAAAATATTTTTTTTTCCTTTGATAGGAGTGCATTTCCAATTAATCTAATCCCATTCCTTTTCCTTAGTCATCATTTTGTTTCTATATGCGTATATGTTTGGTTCTATGCTTGTCTCATTCTCATCAATTGTTTATATTTCTTGATTAGTTATATATCATTCTATTTAATATCATTAATTAAAAAGAACGCATGCTCTTGTTAACTAGTGATGATGATATCATATTCTTTGTTTGGAGGTTCTAATTTGGATGCCTCTAATGATTGTGATTAAGCTAATGATTGTGATAATATCATCATTAGAGGTGTAGCATATGAAGAATCAAAATATATACATCCTTCTAGAAGTATCCACAAACAAACAACATGGCTTAAAAGAGGTGTTAGCCACCTCCTCAAAGCTTGGTAATTTGTATACACTATACTAGAAAATGAGAAAATGAGTAAAAGATGAACTTTTACGGGTTGACTGATGACCCTGATCGATAATTATCGACGAATACTATTAAGAACCCAAAAAATACTTGCCAGTGGAGAACGAGACAATTTAGATACAATTTAGTGTCCTTTAAAGAGCAGTGAAAAATGGTGAAAATCTATTTAAAATCGATTTAGTATCTTTTATAGAGCAATGAAAAATGACATTTATAATTGTACTAAATATAAAAAACCAAGGATACGAGGAATAGTAAATACGAGATGGTGATCTACCCGCGCGTTACGGCGGGCCACCATTCGTTTTTACCTAATTTACATAGTCTTTAAATTAACTCTTAAGTTAATACCAATAATTAATACTGATGCTCAATTAATACTTATGAGACATTAGAATTCAATAAACTCCTAGTAACTTTTATAAAAGTGTTAAATCTAGTTACTATGAAAAGCTTAATCAAAATCATTGATGTCATTAGAGGTACAGAAAATTTGTGAGTATGTCTCTCGAACCTTGATATGTTTTTTGAGTAAAATATTAGAATTACCATGTAAAGTTCAATCAAACTCACTTTATTGGTCCAATATTTGACTTCTGCAGTCAACAAAGATTTTATGCTATTGGTAAACATAGAGAGAAGTTCACGTAAGAAGTTTATGTAAAATAAGAAGGATAAGAAGGAGGGCGAATCTGGAAACATGCATATTTTTCACTTTCCCCCAATTATTAAAACGTTTATAACTTTTACATACGATATTATTTTTTTATAAAAATTTCACCATAAAAACAAGCGTTTTTTTATCTTTAAAACCCATACAATATTGCTATATATATAAAAAAAAATTGTGAATGAGCTGAACATATAACACAACGACCTGAACATATGACACAATAACACGACTTGAACATATGACACAATGACACAATGACCTGAACATTGTTCAGATCATTGTGTCATTGTGTCATATGTTCAGGTCATTGTGTCATTGTGTTATATGTTCAGGTCAATTGTGTCATATGCTCAGGTCGTTGTGTCATATGTTCATGTCATTGACATAAATTTTTTATTTTATTTTTTATATAGCAATATGGTATGGGTTTTAAAGATAAAAAAACGTTTGTTTTTATGGTGTAATTTTTATAAAAAAATAATATCGTATGAAAAAGTTATGAAGGTTTTAATAATTGGGGGAAAGAGAAAAATGGGCAATTTGACCAAATTGCCCCTCCGTGTACCTGACCATTTATTTTTGAGTTTTAATTAAGGGATTAAATCTGGGCCATTGCTCATCAGATCTAACGGATGAGAAAGCTTCTTATCCTTCTTATTTTCACACAACTTCTCATTATAACCTCACTCGGTAAACATAATTTCTTAATTTGGATGGTATTTGTGATCTGGTCCAAATGATGCTTACACCATGATCCAGATGGGTGATTAATAATTGTGGAGAATATCAAATGGGCTTTTGGCTTTTGCATCATGGTTTCTTTAGGTTGAAGCTCCTGTTGGACTTAGATTTAGCTTCTTAGGTTGTTTGGTCGGTTGATTTAACTTTTAACCAGTGATATTGTGAGCAGATTGACTACTTTATTGATTACTATATAGTTTTGTTATTTTCTTTCGGTTAACTGTGACTTTTGCTTCAACGACTTAATTCTTAAATGTCGGGTACATATTAAAAAGAAACTGTGATATGGGTTAAAGAGGCCAAAATTGTTAAGTTTCTTTTTAAGTTTTTTTAAAGTGCATATTACCTTCTGCTATAGCTTAATGTCTGGCGGTTAATTGTATGCAATCTAATACTTAAAATATAGAATGGTTTGCTTCCTACGCTCTATGTGTAATTAACCACAAAAAGACTAAATTCAGCCATGAAGTAAATAGAAATCGAGTAAAAAAAATTAAAGAAGCAAAAAACCAATTACAAATCCAACGGCGATAGATTATGAAGGACAAAATTAGTATATTAAGGTACTAATTTCTAAAGACGTGTACCGGAGCGACAAACATCAAACATAAAATTTGAAGGAAGAAGAATAAGAAGGTAGATACGTACCACATTATAGCAATCACTCAGCAATCAAAGGGAAGAAAACGTCGAAAAGCTTGCCAATAAAGGGTTACGGAGTCAGTCCTATCACCCAGAAGTTGCTCGGTAAGAAATTGGGAACAGAGTGGGATTTTTGTTGATGGCCACTGTAGAATCTGGATATCTTCAACGATCAGATAGGAAACCTAGGACGGATAGAAGAGGATATTAGACTACAAGGGTGGATGAATGATGATGATGATTGTCTTCTTCGTTGGAATCTGCACAAGTAACAAACCGTTGTTCTTGAAACGCAGGACAGGGTGTCCTGCGACCAAGCTCCGGCGTGAGAATCAGTATGGATTCCGATGAGAGTAAGTGAGGAAGAGGGTAGAAGTTTAGGGTTAGAGAACTTGTGTTTTACCTGGTGATTGATGAGTATTTATACTCATCAATCCTTTGTCTTACTCTGTGTAATGCGCCTACCACTGAAAGGTACGATCCTTGCTGACGTGGCCGTCCTTGTGTCCCCTCAGTGGAGGCCGTTAGTGGCCGTAACAACGTCGTAGGAATGTTTCTGACATTGTCGTGTGAGCGTTGGTCTGTTGTGTGAGCTTCGGTGGTTCGAGCATCGACTGGCCGAAGTGAAGCAACATCTGTCAAGTATTTCGGTGGTTCGAGCATCGACTGGCCGAAGTGAAGCAACATCTGTCAAGTACTTCGGTGGGTCGAGCATCGACTGGCCGAAGATGTGTACTTGTGTATAAGTCAGTGTGTCGGAAGTTGCTTGCTGTATGGTCGACCCTCTTGTGGAGTTTGGAGGTTCGACCCCAGTGTTGCCGAAGCTGGCTTCGACTGTAATGCGTGGTCGACCTTGCTTAGGTCGACCCTCGTGTGTTGTATTGTTCGCTGAACATACACACGTCATCAGCCCCCCAGTCCGATGTGTGATGGTCTGGACTTCGTCATCGGACTAGATTCTCATGTCGATTGTCCGAAGCCTGGCGCCGAAGGTTGCGTGGGCCGCCTAATGGGCTTTGATGGGCCTGTTTGGGCGAAAAAGCGAGTGGGCGACAGCTGTAGGGCTCACGTGTCGGGCCGTCGACGGTTGATGGGACGGGGCAACTGAAAGGTCGCCCTAGGCCTATAAATACTCGCCGATGGTTTCATTTGATCCTTTACACCTTCCCAATTTCTTTCAATCTTATTTTCTCTCTGCATTCCTGCTTCGGTGCGACGACCTTTACAGGAGTTTGCTTGTTTCACTGCCGTTTTCGATAATCATCACCTGACTTTGCGATTGTCTAATCGTCTTCTTACTGGTACGTTTGTCATCTGTTTTCGATTTTTCTTGTTTAAATATCATGGCCAAGAAAGGGGTAAGGGTGAAACGTCGGAGTCGTCCCGACGAGGCATTAGGGAGTTCCGTTCGTCGTTATCGGCGAATGCATTAAAAGCGCACTGCGAGATGTATGGTATATCTCGGAAACTCGGCCCGGTGTTGCCGACGGCAACGCAATCGATAAAGGATGTCCCTGACGGCAAGATAGGGTTGTACACCAAGCATTTTAGTGCTGGTATGCTTCGACTTCCTGTGACGAAGTTTTTTCGGGACGTGGTTAGGCACAACCGTGTGCACATAGGACAATTACACCCGAATGCGGTCCTTCGGGTTACACACTTCGAGGTCTGTTGTAGGATTGTGAACGCCGAACCTTCTATTGGTGAATTTCATGCCTTCTACCGATTGACGCACCAAGGTGATTGGTTCTGTTTCGAACAACGAGCCATAACTTATGAGGATGGGACCTTTAGCCCTCGATATCTGACGAAGCTGCCCACTAACTTAAAAGATTTTAAGGATAAGTTCTTCTTTGTTGCTGAGGAAGTGTTAGGCTTGGGAGACATACCATGGAAGCCTACGAAGTACAAGAAGAGGACTCTCGAGGAGCTGCCCTTCGACGAAGATATAGTGACGAAGCTCGTTGCGCTACAGGTGCCGTTGGTGCAATATCCTGAGAGGGTCCTGATTCTTACTGGGTTGAGCCGAAACTGGCTATCTTTGACTCGAAAGCCTGCCCTCTTTCTTGATGGCCGGGGTATGCTTTGTTTGTAATTTGTTATATGTGTGTCACTTCGACTTTATGTTATCTTCTAACGTGTTTGTTTGCCTTTGCAGTGATGGATTTGCTGGAGTTTATTAATTTGGAGGATGATGAGGAAGTGACACAGGGTCAGGTACCCTTGGAAGAAAATGAGCCGACCCCTGTGGATGCTGGGTCGAAGCATCGGTACGAGGATTTTACTGTGAAGGTGGGTGAGACTGTGGTGTCTGGGAAGGATATCGGTGGGGCGACGAACAAGCTTGTGAACATGGAGGAGGATAGGTCGAAAGAGAGGGCTGCCAAGAAGGGTAAGGGCGACGAGCGTAAACGCAAAGCCGAGGGTGGTGAAGATAAGGGGGTGAAAAGATCCAGGCTGAAGCATGCTGCGTCTCGTAGCAAAGAGTCTACTTCGGCTACAGAGTCTGCTGGCGGTGAGTCGCCTTTCAAATTGGTTGACGAAGATGTCACATCTCCGGAGGCACAGAGGTTGTCTCCAACTGCCGAGATGAATGTGGGGGGTGACACCTCAAGTGGAAAGGCGAAGGTTACCCTCGACCCGGCCACTGCTATTGTAAGTGTTTCGGCCCAACCTCTGCATTCGATTATGTCCGATGATGCGTTTGATGATTTCGTCCGTCGTATACAGGAGAATCCCATTCTGAGGGCGAGGGGTGGCTTTACAGCTGGAGGTTTGGGGAAGCTGTCCCAGATGAAAAAGGACATCGGCCGAGGCAACATGTCGACTGAGAAGCCGACTGCCGAAGCGTCGGATGCAGAGCCCGTCACCGAAATGGATGACAACACTCGGGGCCACATTTTTTATCCCAACTGGGGATTGAAGAACGAGTCGAAATTTGACTCTGTGGAGCTATGCCGGGAGTTTTCCCGCTTGTCTATACCTCCGGGTGAGGTGGCGGAACTCGAGCTGGATGACCACGCCGAAGCTCGCCGAAAGGCGTATGTGAAATTGACCATGGCTTACGCTTCGGGGGTCAACATGATTAGCCGAAATGCGCGCCTGGAATCTAGCCTTGCGAAGGCGAAGGCTCGGTCCGAGGAACGTCGTCAGGGGCTGCGCGAGGCTAGGGATAGACTTGCTGAGTACGAGAGTCAGATCAAGATCTTGACTGCTGAGAAGGAGAAGGTGGCGTCGGCTATGACCAGGGTCGCCGATGTGGAGCGAGAGCTGGAGGTGGCGAAGAAGGACAAAGCCGAGGCCTTGGCGTCTTATGCGGAGATGTCGAGGTCGTTGGATGAGGCTCGTCTTGCCGTTACTGACCTTCAAAAGGGTCGGCAGGACGACGCCACTGCTAGGGCAGCGCTGGAAGCCGAGGTGGCTAAGTTAAAGGAGGAGAAGGAGAGGGTCTCCAACTTGTACGCTGGTGAGCAACGGCTTGCCAAGCAACTTGGCGATGACCGTCAGTGGCTGATAGAGGAGGGTTTTAATTATGTCATGGGTCGGCTTGCTAAGAGCAAGGAGTATCGGCTACCTTTGGGTCGATTCCAGAAAGCCGTGGCTGCCCGAGCCGGACACTTGGGCTTTTTAGAAGACTACGAGTTGGGTCGGCAGGGCAAGCCGAAGGAGGAAGGGAAGAAGTTCGAACCGAACTCCGGTAGTCTCCTTAAAAGGGCTGCCGAAGCATACTCCGGCATATCATACCCTTATTTTGACGACCTGGCGCTCTGTACTAATAAGACGCTGGAGGATCTGAGGTGTGTTATGCCGGACCAGCATCTGCCTGCTGATGTCGAAGGCGGATCAGAGCCTCAAGCCGAAGGTGGGCCTACAAGCATTACCAGTAGGGATATGTTGCTTTAGATATTTTGTCTGTATTTTCCTTAGCGCGAAAGCGCATGTATTGTAATAGACTTCGGTCTTTTGTAATGAAAATAATTTTGAAATACATTGTGTACTTTATTTATTGCATGTGTTTGTAATTTTGTAGAACTTTCTATGGTAGAAGTATTGGGGTTGGCCTTCGGCCTTCCGAATGTGTACATGTATACGGCTAATGCTCGTCAGCTGTAGCCTTTTTACATGAATATTTGAATTGTTTGGACTGTGTCCTTGTTTCGGCATACATGCCTTTGTATTTGAACATTTATTTTGCGCAATATAACCTAGGTTCGACTATAATATTTATAGTCTATGTGGTCCGGTTCGGTCAGAAGGCCTGTATATCTAGGCCGTTGTGAGCACACCGGTCGACCACTTTATTGAGTTGTGAGAAATGAACAAATTAATGTTTTCCTGTATAACCCGGTTCGGATAACCTTCTTACGAATTTCGGCGCCGAAGCGCTTAGGGCAGGGTTTGTGTTGGCCCTGCCTTCTTGCCTACTTATAATTATCTAAAAGAAAAATATAACATGACGAAGATGAGATGTATATCATTTCATTAAAGATGGGACTTATCAAATGCCCGAGTGATTACAACTTAAAACCATAGAAATCTGTGCCTACATGTAGCATTTCTTTAGTTGCATAGCATTCCAGTGCCTAGGGACTGGCTTTCCTTCCAAAGTGGCTAACTTGTATGAGCCTTTTTCATGAGCTTCGAGTATCTGGTATGGGCCTTCCCAGTTAGGTCCCAGTTTGCCTTGGTCCGCCTGCCGACTGGCTTCGTTGTTTCGGAAGACATAGTCTCCTGGCCGATAGGTCACACTTCGAACTCGTTGGTTGTAATAACCTTCCATCTGTTTCTTGTATCGAGCTTCGCTGATAGCTGCCAGGTCTCGGCGTTCCTGCGTGAGGGCCAAGTTGACTAGCAGCTCTGAGTCATTGGTGTGCTCCGATATGTTCTCGATTCGGTAAGTGGGCATCCCTATTTCGGCTGGTATGACGGCCTCGGATCCAAAGGTGAGACTGTATGGAGTATGGCCGTGGCTCGTTCTTTCCGTCGTTCGAAGCGCCCAGATGACACTTGGAAGCTCGTTCAACCAACTTTTGCCATGTTCCCCGAGCCTGGCCTTGATGCCTGTGACGATGGAACGGTTAGTGCGTTCGACCTGGCCGTTGGCCTGTGGGTGTGCCACGGATGTGAACACTTGAGTTATGTGCAACTCCTGGCACAACGACTTAAATGGGTTGTCGGCGAACTGCTTGCCGTTGTCTGAGACTATCTTCCCTGGGAGACCGTATCGGCAGACGATTTGCTCCCAGACGAAGCTTACCACTTGTTTCCCAGTGATTGTGGCGACAGCTTTAACTTCGACCCATTTTGTGAAGTAATCGACTGCGACAATTAGGAACTTGATTCGGCCTGGGGCTTCAGGAAATGGGCCAACAATGTCGATACCCGATTTGTAGAATGGCCATGGTGATGTCACAGGTATCATGTTATGCTTCGGCACTCGCTGTACGCTGGCATGCATCTGACATCCACGGCATTTACGTATTTCGTTTTCGGTGTCAGTGTACATAGTCGGCCAGTAATAGCCCATATTCATCATTCGAGTAACCAGCGACCGAGGACCTGAATGCGTTCCGCAGATACCTTCATGCAGCTCACTCATGACGTAAATGCCTTCTTCAGTCGTCAAGCATCGCAACAGGGGTTGGAGATATGACTTCTTATAAAGTTTGTCATTGTGGATGGTGTACTGAGCGGCTTGGGCTTTTAACTTTGTGGCTTCGAAGGTTGATTCCGGCACTGTGCCGTGTTTTAGGAAATCAAAAATTGGTTTCATCCAGCTGTTGCTAATGTCGGTTTCGATTGTGAAGATTTCTTCTATTTGATATGTCCGACTGTGTATAACTTCAACAGGGACCTGTTTCGTCAGGTGAGCATATGCCAAAGAGGCTAATTTGCTCAAGGCATCCGCCTTCTTATTTTGGCTCCTTGGTATCTGACAGATCTGAAATTCGTCGAAATGGGAGATTAATTCCTTGACTTTGTCAGCATACCTTTGCATTGTTTCTCCTTTAACTTCGAACTCTCCTGTGGTTTGATTGGTTACCAACAGGGAGTCGACCCTGACTGATAGCTTTTTAACACCCATGCGCTTTGCCAGGCGAAGGCCTGCGAGAAGTGCTTCATACTCGGCTTCATTGTTTGTGTTTGGAAAGTTTAGCCTGATAGCGTATGTGACTTCGAATCCTTGAGGATCGATTAAAACGACACCGGCGCCTGACCCCTCACTGTTTTTCGCGCCGTCTGTGTAAAGGGTCCACGCGTCGGCACTAGATAAAGGCCCTGGAACCTGTAAATGGAACGTAGCGTTAGTCATATGCTCGTAATGATCGTTTTGCCGAAAGGCAGATCGAGCTGTGTGGCAAAGGTACCTTCGGCTCAGCTCGCACTGTGCCGAGCTGACTGTCTGTTGGCTGCCCTGGATTGTCGAGGACCTGTAATTCAGAGACAAAGTTAGTCGGGTTTCGACTTTGTTTGCGAAAAGTGTGTGTGAATGTAGGATTCGAGGTAGAGACCTGTAATTCAGAGACAAAATCTGCTAACACTTGGCCTTTGATGGCTGTTCGAGGCTTGAAGTTAATATCGTGTTCACCCAGCTCGATGGCCCATTTGATGAAACGGCCAGAGTGTTCGGGTCTCTGAATGACTTCCTTTAGAGGAAAGTTGGTTAAAACTGTAATCTTGTAAGCCTGAAAGTATCGGCGTAGCCTTCTTGCAGTGTGCAGCAAAGTTAGCAAGAGTTTTTCCAACTTTGTATACCTTGTTTCGGCATCTTTCATAGCTCGGCTGACGAAGTAGATAGGGACTTGCTTGTCCCTCCTTTCGGCGCACAGTACCGAGCTTATGGCGTTGTTTCCCACCGAAAGGTAAAGGACCACGTCTTCACCAGTATCTGGTGCCGTTACCGGAGTCAGCTGGGACAGGGCTTGCTTTAGATCTTCGAAAGCTCGGTCAGCTTCTTCACTCCATAAGAATTGCTTAGTTTCGGTAAACTGCTTCAAAGTTTTGAAAAATGGCATGGATTTTTCTGCGAATTTAGAGATGAATCTGTGTAAAGCTGCTAGCCGACCGTTTAGCCTTTGCAATTCTTCCAACGACTGGGGAGGTTTCATTTGCCTAATGGCTTGTACCTTGTCAGGGTTGGCGATGATGTCTTTGCCAACAACAATGTGACCCAAAAATTTCCCCTGCTTCATGCCGAAAGAGCACTTTGCGGGATTAAGTTTCATGTTAACTTCTCTCAGTCTTCCGAAGGTCTCTTCTATATCTCTGAGCATGTCAGCTTCGGTATGGCTTTTTATGACCAAGTCGTCGACGTATGCCTCCATGTTTCGACCGATCTGGGGTTCGAAGACTTGATCGATGAGCCGCTGATAAGTAGCTCCGGCATTCTTCAGGCCGAAGGGCATCTTGCGGTAGCAGTAGATGCCTTTATCAGTGTGAAAGGCTGTTTTATCTTCATCAGCTTTTGCCATCTTTATCTGGTGATAGCCTTTGTAGGCGTCAAGGAAGCATTTGAATGTGTAGCCCGATAGGGCGTCTACCTTGGCGTCGATGGATGGGAGGGGGTAGCAGTCCTTGGGGCAAGCGTTATTTAGACTTGTGAAATCCACACACATGCGCCAAGATCCATCTTTTTTGGCTACCATGACTGGGTTTGCAACCCAAGTTGCCCACTGGAGGGGTTTCAGAATTCCTGCCTTCACCAACTGTGTCACTTCGTTACAAACTGCTTGACTTCGATCCCGAGCCATACCTCTTTTGCCTTGCCGGATTGGGAATTGTTTAGGGTCGACCTTGAGTATGTGTTCTGTGAACTTTCGTGGTACACCGGTCATGTCGGCTGGTGTCCACGCAAAGACGTCAGTGTTGTTTCTCATCAGGTTGTATAGCTTCTCCCTTACGTGGTTTGAAATATCTGCTCCAATTGTAATCAACTGGTCGGGATGTTCTTCATTTACTCGCCACTTATCATGAGTTAACTCATCGGACACATCCGCCGTTAGATCGCATTCAACCTGTACCGATCGGATTGAGGCTACTCCGGTTTCTGTTGGGAATTTCATTAAACTGTGGGCTGTGGAAACGACACAGCCGAACCTGTATATGGCTGGTCGGCCGAAAAGGATGTTATATTTCGATGGTCGGTCGACAACCAGGAAGTTCACACGTTCCGTCCGCTCATGGGCATTATCGGAGAGTGTGACTGAGAGCGCCACTTCTCCTGTTGGAATTACAACTTCGCCGTCGAAGCCCATTAATGTGGTCTTGGAAGGACGAAGCTGCTGTTGGATATTAGGTGCGAGCTTTGTGAAGCAATGCTTGTACATGATGTCTGAGGCACTGCCTCCGTCAATGTACACACGATGGATATGGTGACCTTCGACTTCAGCTCTTATGACCATCGGACTGAGGGTCGGCGCGGCGGTGTCTAGAGCCGGAAAGGAAATGACTTGATTTGCCCATGCTTCTCTTCGCAATTTTGGTCTCTTTGCTTTCGAACTTTGTGTCATGTTGACTACTGGAAGATCTGCCTTCTTGTCTTTCTTCTGTTTCTGCTCTTTTATTTCTTTCATCAAATGTGCTAGCTGTCCTGTCTTTACAGCTTGAGCAATTTCTTTCTTTAGCTGGTGACAGTCGTCCGTATCATGGCCTCTATCCAGATGGAAGTCACAGTATTTGGACATGTTCCGATTGGTGGTGTTGGGGCCCATATTTCTAGGTTTGCTGAACTGTCGGCTAGCGTCTTCCGTCTGTAAGATCTCTTTGGGGCTTTTTGTTAGGCTTGGATATTCTTTCCTTTCGTTGCCTCTGGTGTTTGATGCCGACGGTCGGTCATAGGGTGTGAACCCTGAATGCCATCTATCTTCCCTTTGATTGCGGTCGCTGCCTTGTTGCCAAGGGCGACGACTGTCTCTTTGATTCTGATTTCGGCCACCCTGCCTGGGTGGGTTTGCCGAAGATCTGTCTCTAGCTTGTGCTGCTTCTTCCCCACGGATGAAAGCTTCGGTTCGGTCGAAGGCTTCCTGAATTGTGAGGGGTGCCCGCGCGCTCATTTCCCTGAGTAGTTGCCTTGTTCTTATGCCGTGTATGAATGCTGAGATTCGTTGCCTTTCATCAGTGTGACCGATGTTTAAGGACTCTGACTTGTACCTTTCCAAGAACGTACGCAATGACTCTTGATCACCTTGCCTTATGTTGTGCAACTCGATGGGATCTTTGGTGCATTTTCTCTGTTGGCCGAAATGGTCAGCGAAAAGCTGCCGAAGCTGGACATAGCTATCGATAGATTTATTAGGCAGTGAATTGAACCATACTCTTGCCGGCCCTGTGAGTGTTTGGACAAACATTTTGCACCAGGTGGGTATTGACCACTGTAAAATGCTACAAGCCGACTTAAAGGCATGTAGGTGATCGTCCGGGTCGGTGCTGCCGTCATAAGTTTTCACGACGTTTGGCAGTTTCGCCTTCGGTGGGCATGGGGCGTGTTCCACTCTGTCCGTGAATTTGCTCTCTTCATCAGGTATATACGGCTTCGAGTAATCGTCCGCAGCGGTGGTTTCGTCAACAGTTGTCGGGACCGACGCGCTTTGGTTACCGAGAATCAGCTGTGGCGCAGGGCCTGTGCTTGTGTGTACTTCGGCAGCGGAGGCCGAAGGTGGCAAGGATGACGATAACGGCAAGCTTGTCGGGAACGGCACGTAATAAGGCATCTGGTAACCTTGCGGCCCGTATGGGCCCATGAACTGTTGGGGAAAGTATTGCTGACCTTGAAACTGCGGGAAATATGGCGGTTGTTGCTGAAAAAGCATTGGCCTTTGCAAACCTTGCGCCTGGGTTGCAACCGGCGGCCGCGTTGGCTGCTGTGTTGCATCGACGGATACTCGAGTGCTGTCTGTCGTTACGGCTCTCAATGTGGCTCCGCCAGAGCTGCCAGCTGCCGTTGGAATCGGCGTATGCATGCGGTCATCTGTTGGATCATTGTAATCCAAACGGATGCACACGCCCTTCATGCGCTCCGCGGCCACATGGTCTTGCATGAGTTGCCGGAGATGGAGAAAGTTACGACTAACGACCTCCGGCGTCAGCTGTAGAACGCCGGAGCCGCCTCCGTCCGCGGCGTCTTCGATGACGTGTCGACCGCCGGGAGATAACGGCTGTTCTTCCATCTCCAACACCGGAGCGTTGTCTTTTCTTGCGTTTTCTTCTGATTCATTCATGATTGATGAATGAAGGACCGTGTGATGGCGCCAATGTAGAATCTGGATATCTTCAACGATCAGATAGGAAACCTAGGACGGATAGAAGAGGATATTAGACTACAAGGGTGGATGAATGATGATGATGATTGTCTTCTTCGTTGGAATCTGCACAAGTAACAAACCGTTGTTCTTGGAACGCAGGACAGGGTGTCCTGCGACCAAGCTCCGGCGTGAGAATCAGTATGGATTCCGATGAGAGTAAGTGAGGAAGAGGGTAGAAGTTTAGGGTTAGAGAACTTGTGTTTTACCTGGTGATTGATGAGTATTTATACTCATCAATCCTTTGTCTTACTCTGTGTAATGCGCCTACCACTGAAAGGTACGATCCTTGCTGACGTGGCCGTCCTTGTGTCCCCTCAGTGGAGGCCGTTAGTGGCCGTAACAACGTCGTAGGAATGTTTCTGACATTGTCGTGTGAGCGTTGGTCTGTTGTGTGAGCTTCGGTGGTTCGAGCATCGACTGGCCGAAGTGAAGCAACATCTGTCAAGTATTTCGGTGGTTCGAGCATCGACTGGCCGAAGTGAAGCAACATCTGTCAAGTACTTCGGTGGGTCGAGCATCGACTGGCCGAAGATGTGTACTTGTGTATAAGTCAGTGTGTCGGAAGTTGCTTGCTGTATGGTCGACCCTCTTGTGGAGTTTGGAGGTTCGACCCCAGTGTTGCCGAAGCTGGCTTCGACTGTAATGCGTGGTCGACCTTGCTTAGGTCGACCCTCGTGTGTTGTATTGTTCGCTGAACATACACACGTCATCAGCCACGCAATGACAAAAGGAAGCAAGCAGCACCCAGCGGATGACGAAACAGGAAGGAGGCATTGTTGAATCAACAACTCCACCATTGACGATCTTCTCTACCACACAACGGAAACCTCATCTTCCGCCACCGTCACGATCAACATTCGTTTGTTCGGATTGGCTTTTACTGTTGCACCGACACCGACGATTTTGGCTCTTCAACTCTCTCTCTCCATCGCCGATGAAAACCACCCGAATCCACTTCATTACCTGATCAGATGAGTGAAACAGAACCTAAGAAAATTGAGAGACTCGGTGTGGTGTCTGTGATTGAGACTTGAGAAAGATAAACGTTGTGTTAAAGAAGTTACACGCGTCCAACTTAAAAATGATGTTTTTGTTACACTAAACACGCGGCTTTAAACGTGGAGAAATGATATTCGTCCCAACAAAACGTGGAGAAATGATATTCGTTCAAACGATATACAGTAAATCAAGTCACAGATAACAAATTCAAATTGTTAATATATATGATACTGTAAAAATTGTTTGCTTTATTTATCTTTACATGTTTTATGTGTGGCGGTAAACTTTTATTCATTTTTATTTTTATTTTTCGCGTCAATACACAACCATAAAGATTGGTTTTTGTGGGTTGTTTTTTAAGATACCATTTCAAAGATGATTTTTTAAGTTTTTTTAATGTTTTACTCATTAGGTTCCTTTTTTGTTAATGCATTTTTAACTTTTTGTCATTGCGTGAACGTGTACGTTTTGGCTTTTGACATTTTTTTAATTCTCTAAAGCTTTTTTTTTACTTCTTTAAAGCTTTTTTATAAAAAAAATTCGCGACATCACGGAGAGACTGTTTGGTGGTGTTTTCTTAAGGTTTTCTTTCTATCCACGTTATTTTTATTATTGTGTTCACATATGCATATCAGTTTCGTTTTCGCATAGGTTTGTTTTGAAATTCGTTTGTCGGTCCCCGACACAAAACAAAAGTGTTATAATCATCCATGTAAGCAAGTTCTTGCGTTAGAAAGGATGAATTATCTGGCGCAACTTGCAAAAGGTACCGATCGATTGACTCTGATTAATCATGAGCTACATATGAATCGATTGCAATTAAGTGAATGAGCATTTAGCTATGTACTTGGGCTGTCGAGTTAACAAAAAAATGGTTGGCGATTAAAAAAAATAAATGGGCAAGCAGTTACCAAAAGGCAAAAACTACAATTGTTGGGTTTGGGCCCAGTTCCAGCCCATCCTAAGAAAATATATTATAGAAATCAAAACTCTATGTTACCCTTGAAGGCACACATAATGATTAGCCGGTTAAAAAAAACGTGGTCCGGGTATTGATCAACAAAAAGTAACCGGTTATTGACTTAAATCGGTTCATTTCATATCAGTTTTTAATTACCTGAAATCTTTAACCTATTAACCGGTTAAGTTAATAACCGAACCGATTAACCATCCAAACCGGTCTAAAATTTCTATTTTTTTTTTAATAAAAACCCATATAACCGAACAAGTTAACCATCCTAACCGGTTATTGCTAAATACTGGTTTTTTAACCTAAAATCTTTAACCTATTAAACCGGTTAAGCTAAGAAACGAGAGCCCATTTACAAAAAATAATCTGCATATTTTCCACCTAAAATACAATAAAGCCGAAATGTATACATTACTTGCACAAAATGTACCGATTACATCAGAGATATGAACTTATAAATTCAAATTTACACAAAAATTTGGTAAAAACAGAATAAATATAAATACTTACACTAAATACGTTTTAGAAGTCTAAGCGCTTCACTAAGAGTCCCCTTAAACCGGTTCACATCAACCCTTACATTCTGCTTATCCAAATACATTTCCTTCCCAAAATAATACCCTTTTGCAAAAACGGATCCCGGATCCGAAATAACCGGGTCATCATCCGAATACGTGTCACTAAGCGAGCTCTCACCCGGTCCAATCTTGTACTCCAAATAATTCAACCCCATCCGAACCGCCGGTTCACCGAAATAAACCGAAGCCGGCCACTCCAACCCTAGCGGCACCACCTGCACCACCACCGCCCCCGCCGGCAAAAACACCTGGTTCGTCATTCCGGCGCCGTGAGCTCCGACGAGCACACTGCACGTGCTCAACACCCTCCCAAATCTTTCCAAATTCGACATCTTTTTCACACTCCTCACCACTATAACTTCAAACCCTAAATCTTCCATCATGTCCACCATCTCATCCTCGTTCAAAAACGACCTCGTTTTACGTCGAGAAACGAGAACCAGCACCGGGGCCGTGGCTGGACCGGCGATATCCGACACGTTTACGGTCTTCAGACCGTAAACGGTTCGGATAAACTTCCGGAACTCTGTCATGGAGTTCCCTTTAGGAACTCCAGAAGAGTTGATGGCTAAAAAACCATGCATTTGGAGGCCCACCACGGCCCCGGGGAAGCAATGCACGGCGGTATCCACCGTCGAGTTCAAGATTTCGAAAGCCGATAACCTCGAGAAAACGCGGTTGTACTTCGTGACGATATACGGGTTGTAATCGACAACAATGAACCGGACCCGCGAGTTGAAAACGCGAGAGGTGAGGTATAATGGGATTATGATTTCGTTGAACTCGTGGAATAGGTTTCCGGAGAAGCCGCCGGAGGAGAAAACGAGGGCGGGGACGGGGTGGGTGTGGGTGCAGTGATGGTGGAGGGGTGGTGGTGGTTCCGGGAGGAAGTTGACCGGAGTTATGTTTTGGAGGAGGCTAAGTTGGGACCATGCATATGGGCGAACTTGTTTGTAATGCAAAATGTTGGTGGGATTTGTGGAGGTTAAAAGAGTGGATTTTGTGGTATAAATTTGCATGGTTTTGGTGTCGATTTTTAGAGGGTTACTTGCGATACAAACAAGTGAATGGATGGTGGAATCGCAAGCGAAGCCGGTTGTTTGGAGCTGGTTTTGTAGATCAGCATTTCCTGCAATGTAATAACAACATATATGTGTTATTCTAGAGGTAAGAATGCAGAAGTTTACATTAAAATAGAAGGCAAATTACATTGAAATAGAAGACAAACCGTCATCTAAACTTTGCCATTTGGATATATAGTAAAACTGAGTTTTCTAAAATCTACGTTTATAAACTTAGGTTGTATGACTTGTTAGACTCTGTTAAATAGCTTTATGGTTTTAGTCTTTTAGACAGAAGAAACTTAGTATAAATTCATGTCGATTGTTAATGCACAAATACAGTAGATTTTTTTAATAGGTAGTTTTCTTATTAATCACTGATCGAATTGTATATTTAATTAAAATATAAATACGATAATAAAAGATTACATATGAGTGAAGATTTTACAATAAACAATTGAAAGTTTGAAACTGTTTCTTGGATAAAAACAAAATTGATCATTTTTTTTCTTTTTTCTTCAGGTTTTTAATTATCTATATGATCGAGGTTAGAAAATTTTAAAATAATCTTGATTATGTTGAATAAGATTTTATTTTTTAATGGTGGGTTCAATCCCTCTGATAAACCAAAAATTACCATTAATTTTTTATAACTTTTAGGTAACTAGGGAAGGGAGGTATATGTCTCTTTAGAGGAGTGTTACGGATATGTCTGTTTTTATTCAGGTTTTTTTAGAGACAGTGAGACACCTCCCATTTTTTGTAATATATCCTTTTTATGCTTGAAGGATATGGCTATCCTTCACGAGTTCACGTATAAATAGGGTGCATAAAAAAGTGGTCACGTAGCTCCCTCCTTCACCTCTCAAAACACTAACTACTAGTTTCACGTCAGTATTGTCTGGGCATTGTCTAGTCATGTTTTTTCTTCTTTTTATCCTTCATGTATAGAGCAATATGTAAAAAAAAAAAAATTAAACATAATTTTCACGTATGTTGTATGCAAGACGGAATGTTTCATGACATGTAATTTATATTTTTATATGTAACTTTGTATGAATTTAGTCGTGGGTTATTAGACTAGAGACTAACATAATTGCCCAATTTTTTTCCAAATAAACCGTTTTTATAAACCGAATACCGGTTAGCTCTTTAAAATATCAACGTGGAGTTGCATATTCTAAAATCGTATAATTTAAACCGAATACCGCTTAGTGTTTAAATTTATGTCTTTAAGTATGTTTAGGTGTTTTAAAAAAAGATTAAACCTAACATTCACTATGTTTGCTCTATACGTGAAGGATAAAAAGAAAAGAAAAAACATGATCCGATAACACCCAGACAATACTGACGTAAAACTAGGAGTTAGTGTTTTGAGGGGTGAAGGAAGAAGCTAAGCTAAACGTGACCACTTTTTAATGCACTCCCTCTATACTTGAAGAATAGTTATATCCTTTCCGTATAATGAGGGTGTATTACAAAAAAAATAAAAAAAATTGATGTCCCTATAAGAACCCTTTTTATTGGTTTGTTATGGATATGTCTATTTAGAGGTGTGTAGTCTGTCTATTTTAACTTAAAAAGGTGATCAACTTGTAGTTTTGTAATTTGTAGTTTTGTAATTAATTCCCCCTCTTAAATCATTTGTATTTTTTGTATTTTTAGGTAAGTGTGGGATTTGTGGGTTGGGGGAGGATTTCAAGAAGATGCAGAATCTCCACAAAGAGTGAGGTCGCAAAGGGGGTGGTAGCTCTCTCCTGGTCAAAAGTGTAATCCTTGAGAAGGAGCAACTTTTAAACACATATTCTCACGACAAATATACTCGAGACAAAAATTTTTTTTAACTATAATCGGTCGACTCGTGAGTTTAGTAAATGTTGAACTCTTTGATACCATCTAAATATACTAGTTCCGGAGGAAACTCACTTACCGTGGTAAAACCCCCAAGAGTCGGGTCAAACTTGGGACATCTCGGCCACTCAAACTGATTTATCATTCATGCCTCATACCATTCAGACAAAACCGATGGTTCCTCAAGACAAAACTAGGTAGGGGAGGATATGTATCCTCAATCTTATAGCTAATCGTATAGTGATTGCCTCTTATAAAAATGATGATTTAATTCCTTACAAGTACAAGGTCATAACTGGTATTATTAAAGTAAAAAAGTTGCCGGTCAAAAAAAGAAGATAGGGGAACGAACCCTTCAAATTATTTTAACGTTAGGTGGACTTCGATTACGGTCGTTAACAAAATAATTAACGTCAAACACACTCTTCACTAGCTCTATCACATATGTACTTTACATGATAGTAGGATATAAATTTAAAATATTTAACTTGTTATTTTTAAAGTCATCAATTTAACATCAAACTATTTATTATCTCTTAGCGAAGAGCACCTTTTAAATGAAAATCACTATATCGTCATGGGATATATATCAAACATAGCTACCAAAAATTCCTATTCTCTTAAGCTCTTTTTTTATAAATTATTTTTTTAACTTTTATAATTTCTTACGCTATAATTTTTTTTACAATAAGTTTTGAGGGTAGTAACAATTTAACACCAAGCTGGTTATCCTTTAAGTTTGTGTGACAACAAGTTTTAAAATTAAAACTTGTATCAGACAAAACATATTAAACTATTTCTAGTTATACATTCTAATTATCTTATATATTTTTAACTAGATCTCACTTTATAGGTTAATATTTCATAACTAAACTAAGTATTTCAATAAACTGTAATAACATAAATAAATTACAATTTCATTTCTAATGTCAATGAAAATAAATATAAATAACTTTGAACAAATTTGATGATATAAGGTAATATAACTGATAAATTATAATATAATATATTTTTTAATCGGTAATAAACTGTATATACAACTTTATAAATTATTTTTATTTATTTATTTAAATTTGTACAAAAACAAAGATAGTTTAGATTCTTACTCCTTTTTAGATAAAACATCACCCCACATTACATTGCTGGCGAATATTTGTCTTTTAGAGTTTATTGTTTCTACTATTGGAATTATCAATTACTTAATTCATAAATGTCGTTTTCTTTACAACCAAATTATATATATTTCTCATTAATAATACTAATTAATTAAACCACATTCTAAACCACTGTGGTGGTGTTCTGTGGTGGCAACAATGGTGGTGAATATGATCAAAAGAAAAACTTAGAATACATATGTTAACAAAATAACCCGTAAACAGTAACAGTAACGGACTCAGAATTTTTTCTATGAGCCTCAAAAACTCAAAGTTTTATCTATCAAGTATCACTTGATCTCAAGTTTATAAATGTTCCGAGAAATTAAGTGAAAAGAATGTTTTTTATCAAGAGTTTTGAAAACGACTCGTTTTTTTTTAAGTCTGAAAATAAGCAACTAGGATACCCTGGTTAACAATTACTCTGGGTTCGCCAATATGTTGTTGGTGATGTGTATATGTGAGAATGAGATCGAACAAACCTAAAAGCGATTGAAACAATGGTTGCAAGTTAGTATCTTTCAAAACACCAACTTCTTCCAATGTAGCACTCTTTGACAAAGCTCTTGTAGTACCTACAAGATACACAAACAAGAAGCATATTGCTTAATTAGATTCAACAAGATTAATCCATATACAAAAAGGAAACATAACCCGAAAAGGCTAACACACCAGAGTAAAGATTGATGGGGTCGAATCCGAAAGATTGGGTGTAAACCAAGTAGATGAATGCAAGTAACACAAGTGTCTGAGTTGCACCACAAACCCACCGTGGGTGCCCCTCCATTGATTCAAGAAAGGAAAGCTTATGATCTTGAGAAAAGTGGTCAAAAACTCAAAATGATCATTTATGAAGAAAGAAGGATTATAGGTTCTCCATCTATATATGTCCAAGTAAGTTGATCCAAGCTTCATCAATAATGTGGTTTGAGGTCACTTTCGACTTCAAATTTACACATCCTTTTGTGGGTCTCATAGATAAAGATGCAAAATATTCCATTTATAAGTTGTATGTATTTCTTTTTTCTTTAAAAGGATAGTAACATTTACAAAAGTTACATTTTTATAAATAAAATTATAATATCGGCTGCATTTATATATGTAAAAGTTACATATAAAAGTAAAAAAGATTACATTAGGGTCTAATGATGATGTATATAAAAAGATTGTATTTGAATATTATATGAAACACTTAGGAAAAAATTATGTTATCTAATAAAAATGTTGCATTAGATCTAATGCAATTTAACTTAAAGCAACCATTAATAAAAGGTTCAATTAAATCTAATACAACAATTTCAAAAACTAATGCGATATTTTACTGGCGTTGCATTAGGTTCATGTTGCTCTAGTGTCATCCTGGGGAGCTAGTCCAGTATTATATGTGAAAAAAAGGATGATCGAATGTGGATGTGCATCGATTGCTGCGTTTGAATAAGGTCACCATTGAGAACAAATGTCATTTCTTGTGAATTAATGATTTGTTTGACCAACTTCATCGAGAGGGTTATTTTTATCTAAAATTGACTCGAGAACATGGTATTATCAAGTCAAAGTTCATGATGAATATGATCCAAAGACAACATTTAGAACACGATACTGGCATTATGAGTTATTGGTAATGCCATCCATGCTTATGAACACACTCTCTCTATTTATGAATTTATTTAAATAGGGTATGCAAAATGTATCTACATACATTGGAAATTGTATTTATTGATTCTATTATGATCTATTTGAAAACTAAGGTGTTGATCACGAGGGTAACCTTAGAACTTTGTTAGAAATGTTGAGGAAAGATAAGTTGTAAGCAAATTTCTTGAAATGTAATTCGCGGTTACGAAAAGTACAATTTATCTAACATATCGTGTTTTAGCTTGGTCATATTAGAGTGTATTTTGTATTGTGTATTATGTCGATAGTATAGGGTGCTAAATGTATTTATCTTGTATATATATAGGGTTGTAATCTTCGTTATTATTCAATGAAATCATAAACGTTATTATGGTATCACAGCCAAATCACAAAAGATCTCTTCTTTTTTTCTAAAATTCCGATCGCAACCCTAGCCTACGGGCTAGCCTCCGCCGTCGCTCTTCCTGGCGGAATCCGGTGCCTCCGTAGCATCGCCTACCAAGTCCGATCGATCCTCTCCTTCCACGTCTTCCATGGCAGACGCAACGATCAAAGCCATCACCGACAAGCTCCACAACGCCTATTCGGTAAGCAACATCCAACAAAAGGTACGTGTGTTGGATGACAAAACCATCACCTATACCCAATGGGTGAAGATGTTTCGGATTCACGTAAAAGCCTATCAGGTTGCGGACCACATAGATGGTACCGCACCCCCTGCCGAAACCGACCCCACTGCCAAGATATGGTCGGATATTGATTCAGTCGTTATTCAATGGATCTACGGATCCTTGTCTAACGAAATTTTAGTTCGTGTTGTTGATATAAACACCTCTGCTCGAGATGTCTGGTTGAAACTGCAGGATTTATATCAGAATAATAAAAATTCTCGCGCAGCCGCTTTGGAACAAGAATTCGCAACCATCAACCTTGCTGCATGCACTGACATGAACGCGTACTTTCAGCGCATTCATGAATTGGCTACGCAATTAACTAATCTTGGTAGGACTGTTGATGAATCACGTAAGGTTATGACGCTTGTTCGGGGCCTTCCAACGGAGTATGACACCGTTGCATCTTTCATCAATCAAAGCAACCCCACGTGGGATTCGGCTCGCAACATGGTTCAACTCGAGATGCAACGCTTAGCGGCCCGGCAAAACCCCAACCAATCGGCCTTAATCACCCCTCACCAAGCCCACCCGAACCCCCTCCCGCAACATCGCAACTATGACCCATCGCCAAACTACCAACAACGCCCACCCGCTCCTTCCGATTACCGATACCCGCCTCGTGGCGGTCGCGGTGGTGGTCGCCGCTCCAACCAGAACGGCCGGCAGCCCCGTGGTCGTTATCCGACAGCCCCTCAATATTACCCAGGTCCTCAACAACAGCCGGCCCCCTACCCGCCACAAAACTATGGTCCGCCACCTCCTCCCTCTCCTTACCCGTCCCAGCCATACACCGGCACACACCCCCCCCCCCCAATATTATCAGCCTTACCCGGCGTACCAGCAGCCCACCCAACAGCCCGCCACGGCCCAACCTACAGCTCCCCAGGCCCAACAGCCATATGCGGCCCAGACAGGAACTCCACAGGCCCAGTATGTATCTCATTATGATGCCATGAGCCCAACTGATCTTGGCCATGCTTACCAGGCTCAACAAATGGCCCAACCTGCTGACCCATGGGTAATGGATTCAGGAGCCTCTCAACATCTTACCAACAACCCAGGTATTTTCCAAAACTCCGTATCACGTTCTAATATTCCCTTTATTTATGTTGGCAATGGTAACACGTTACCAGTGACCGGATCAGGAAATGCTTTACAAACCACCTCCACCCATACCTTCAAATTAAATAACGTGTTACTTACAACTAACATTATTAAATATTTACTTTCGGTTCGCCAATTTACTAAAGATAATAATGTTAGTGTTGAGTTTGACCCGTTTGGTTTCTCTTTGAAGGAACTTCATACTGGCAGGCTCCTTTCCCGCCACAATAGTTCGGGAGACCTTTACACGTTCATCACACCGACGGCCGCCGCTCTAGCTTGCATGCATTCTCTACCTTCTCACCTATGGCACACTCGACTTGGCCATCCAGGAGCTCAAGTCTTAAGTTTTTTTTTTCTAATAATGTCATTTCATGTAATAAGGACAAGCAAATAAGTGTGTGCCATGCTTGCCAATTAGCTAATAATAAACGATTGCCTTTTAATGACTCAGTTTCTCATACTTTTCAATCGTTTGACATTATCCAAGGTGACCTTTGGACCTCACCCATAAGTAGTAAATCTGGTTATAAATACTACTTAGTTCTCCTTGATAATTTCACAAATTATGTTTGGGTATACCCTTTAAAATTTAATCCGAAACCTTCCCGACTTTTATTAAATTTCACAAGTTTATTCAAACTCAATTTAATAAATCCATTAAACAATTCCAATGCGATTTAGGGGGCGAGTTTGATAATCGGGAATTCCATAATTTTGCTAACAATAACGGGCTTACTTTTCGGTTTTCGTGTCCCCAAACGTCACCTCAAAATGGTAAAGCCGAACGCATGATTCGTCGCCTTAACGACATCATACGAGCCCTTCTCATGCAAGCTAGACTTCCACCTCCCTTTTGGGTGGAAGCACTCCATACGGCCGCCTATCTCCACAATATTTTACCCACCCAACGCCACCATACACCCGCCTTCGCCCTTTATCACCGTCACCCTACCTATGACCACCTTCGCACCTTCGAATGTGCGTGTTACCCAAACATGACGGCAACCATGCCGAACAAACTTTCCCCTCGGTCGAAGCGTTGCATTTTCTTGGGATACCCAAACACCTTTCGAGGCTATCGGTGTTATGATCCCGACACCGGTAGGGTCCACATCTCGCGTCATGTCATCTTCGATGAACATACGTTTCCTTATGGCAAACCGAGCTCTCCTACCCCGCCCACAACCGATGACTTCCCTCACCACCCTCGCCGGCCATCCGTCCCATCTACGCCGGCTTATCCCCACAAGCCGGCCCAGCCCACTAACCGCCTACCGGCCTAACCCGTACCTAACCATCCACCGGCCCAAACAGCCCCCACTTCCCCACCGGCCCAAGCGCCTCCAGCCCTTCACTCGCAGCCCGCTACCCAACCACCCTCACCCTCACCCTCTCCCCCGTCGACACCCGGCTCTCCCCCGCCTGCTACGGCAGCCCCACCATCGGTCGCCCAAACCCACCCCATGACCACTCGAGCCAAAGACGGGATATTCAAACCGGTTCATCGTTTGAACCTTCATACCGACACCCACTCTCCTATCTCTCCCGTGCCCACCTCTTACACTAAAGCATTATTTGATCCACACTGGCGTCAAGCTATGGCTGACGAATTTAGGGCATTGCAGAATAATGATACGTGGGAATTGGTACCTAGGCCGCACGGACAACCGGTTATTAGATGTTTATGGTTGTTCCGACATAAATTTCAGTCAGATGGCACACTTGAACGGTATAAGGCGAGACTTGTCGTGAATGGTAAATCACAGACAGTGGGCGTTGATTGTCTCGAGACTTTTAGTCCGGTCGTAAAACCGGCCACCATACGCACCGTTCTTTCTATTGCAGTTTCTAGACAGTGGCCGATTCACCAGTTAGATGTGAAGAATGCCTTCTTACATGGAGATCTTGCAGAGACCGTATATATGCAGCAGCCGCCCGACTTTTATGATCAGAGGCATCCTGATTTTGTCTGTCGCCTCAAGCGTTCTCTTTATGGCCTTAAGCAGGCTCCCCGGGCATGGTACACGCATTTCTCTTCGTTCCTGCTAGCTAAGGGATTTCGGAGCAGTATATCAGATTCATCTTTATTTGTGTTTCGTCGTGGGGGTCACACGGCATACTTATTATTATATGTGGACGACATCGTCCTCACCGCCTCCGACTCTGCATTTCTCCGGTCTATTATTCACACATTATCGGCCGAATTTGCCATGACTGACTTAGGGCCGTTGCATCATTTTCAGGGTATTACTGTTACACGTGATTCATCGGGATTATTTTTACATCGGTCCCAGTACGCTCGGGATATTATAGCACGTGCATCCATGAGCTCGTGTAAACCGTCTTCCACTCCGGTCGACACTAGCTCTAAACTTAGTGCTACGTATGGCCCATTGTTTTCTGATGACACTCTTTATCGCAGTTTAGCTGGGGCTTTGCAGTACCCCACTTTCACCAGACTCGATATCACTTATGCGGTACAACAGGTTTGTCTTTTCATGCATGCCCCAAGGGAGGCACATTTTCAGTTTATGAAGCGCATTTTGCGCTACTTGCAGGGCACTTTAGATTATGGGATTCGCATTACTCCCGCCTCTGTCAGCTCTCTCACTGCTTATTCTGACGCTGATTGGGGTGGTTGTCCGGACTCGCGTTGTTCTACATCTGGGTTCTGCGTTTTCATGGGGGATAACTTGATTTCTTGGTCATCGGAACGCCAGTCCACGGTTTCCAGATCAAGTGCCGAGGCAGAATATCGGGGAGTGGCTAATGTTGTGGCCGAGGTTAGTTGGATTAGGAATCTACTTCTTCAGCTTTTTATTCCCATTCGCCAGGCCACAGTCGTCTATTGCGACAACGTTTCTGTTGTGTATCTATCAGACAACCCTGTTCAGCACCAGCGCACGAAGCATGTAGAGATTGATATTCATTTTGTTCGAGAGAAGGTCCGGGTTGGTCAAATCCGGGTATTACACGTTCCTTCAGCATTTCAGTACGCCGATATCTTCACTAAAGGCCTTCCTCGTCCCTTGTTTTACAGCTTCAAAGACAGTTTGCGCGTTCGTCCTCCTCCCGCTCCAACTGAGGGGGCGTATTAGAGTGTATTTTGTATTGTGTATTATGTCGATAGTATAGGGTGCTAAATGTATTTATCTTGTATATATATAGGGTTGTAATCTTCGTTATTATTCAATGAAATCATAAACGTTATTAGGTCAGATATTGTAATACGTTTATCCTATACTTTTTCACGATATCTATAACTCATCGTGCCAACTCAGAAGAATACGAATTTGATTTGGGGCCCAAGCAGATAGAGGGATTTGAAACATTGAAACAAAAGTACGGGAAAATAAGAAATATATGCACCATCTATCTTCGGCTAAGAAACAGTACTCTCGTCTTCTCAATTTTTTTCCTATCCCATCCATCATCTCTCAAATTTTTTATGTGCATGGATTAGGGTTTCTTCACTAATAGATATGATAATCTCTCATGATTCTATCATAAATATTAAAACGACAAAGCACATTAGTCATAATAACCACAAAAAAAAAACTCTAAACCATAGTATTGTTAAACGAGAAAGCACCCTAGGCTCGAATCTAATTAATCATCACAACCGTGAATTAGCTATGAAATCATAGGAGGCGATTTGGATCATCACAGCAATATAGGCTCCGATCAAGCGCAAAGGCTCTGATTTAGGTCTGCTTGCGACATAGAGGATGTCTACGCCTCGCCTTGACCTCGGCTACAAATCTAGATCATCATAGCCATGAATAGAACAGAAAGCAAGCGAGGGCAGCACAATAAAATCTAACCGGAGTCAACAAAGGTGAAGCAAACCAAGAACAAACCAACGATGGCGTAGATTTCAAATGAATAGTATTATATCTCTGACAACCAGAACTTAGGAATTGTAATATATATATAAATTTATCATAAATTAGCGACGGTTGCGGTAAACGCCCTGCCGTCATCGCCAACATCATCATGAAACCTCCAATAAAAAGCTTCAGATAAAGAACAAAACTAGCCGTAGTTAACTTTGGGGAACCACTAGCGACAAAGAAAGAACGATGGTCACAAAAAATACACTGCTGTTACAGAAAATTGTCAATGACAAAAAGCACAAATTGAGAGATTATAGAGAGAGCACATCATAGTGGCCAGAATAATAGAGAGAGAGAGGGAGAGAGAGTTAGTTTATAAGAAGCAATAGCGAGTACAATAAAGTTGTCATTCAAAATAAACATGTGTAGTGATATTGTATAAGAAATCCAGATGTAATAGATGCATCAACCGTTATACTTTAGACTTAAACATTTGTAACATCTATTGTTAAGAAATGAGAATTTATATATAATATAGAGTAAATTACATATTTTGTCCTTTAACTTTACTCGTTTTGCAACTTTTACCCTTTATCTTTTTTTGTTACACGCCCTGTCCTTTAACTTTTTTATTCTTTCACCTTTTGTCCTTTTTAACGGATTCCGTTAAAATCCACCGTTAAGTCAAGGGTATTTTTGTCTTTTTACTTTTTAGGGTAGAAAACATTACATATTTTGTCCTTTAACTTTGTCTGTTTTGCAATTTTTATCCTTTATCTTTTTTTTGTTACATTCTCTATCCTTTAAGTTTTTTATTCTTTCATCTTTTGTCTTTTTTATCAGATTCTATTAAAATTTATCGTTAAGTCAAGGGTATTATTGACTTTTTACTTTTAAAGGGTATTTATTATACTTAAATAAAGAGGAATGGTGTGTTATGTAAATCTGCAAATTTTTTCCTTTATCACCCCACCCCCACCCTAACCTTAAACCATCACCGGTGAAAACCTCACCCCCACTGTCGGTCGGCCGGCGACCTCCCATCGAACACTGTCGACGACCCTCCGGCGACCTCCCATCGACTTGACATCGAGTTTGTTAAGGGTGGTCGTCGGTGAAGCAGGTAAACTGGTGACCGCCGACGTTTGGCGAGGAGACGGTGGAGGGTCGTCGGAGGTTTGGTCCGAGCAGCGAGGGCTCGGAGATGCGCCGAAAATTCGACCGGGAAAGAGGAGAGGGGGAGGGGGATCAAGGCTGCCTTCTCTCAGAAACGAAAGTGGGGGGTGGGTTGGGGTGGGGTGATAAAGGGAAAAATACAGATTTACATAACACACTCTCCCTCTTTATTTAAGTACAATAAATATCCCTTAAAAGTAAAAAGAAAAAAAATATTCTTGACTTAACGGTGGATTTTAACGGAATCTGTTAAAAATGACAAAATGTGAAAGAATAACAAAGTTAAAGGATAAAGAATGTAACAAAAAAAGATAAAGGATAAAAATTGCAAAATAGGCAAAGTTAAAGGACAAAATATGTAATTTTTTCTACCCTAAAAAGTAAAAAGACAAAAATACCCTTAACTTAACGGTGGATTTTAACGGAATCTGTTAAAAAGGACAAAAGATGAAAGGAAAAAAAGTTAAAGGACAGAGAGTGTAACAAAAAGAGATAAAGGACAAAAGTTGCAAAACAGGTAAAGTTAAAGGACAAAATATGTAATTTACTCTATAATATATTTAATATATTAAATAAAATATTATTAAAGTTAATTACTTTGTAGAGAACATCTTTGATGACGTGTGTATGTTCAACGAACAATACAACACACAAGGGTCGACCTAAGCAAGGTCGACCACGCATTACAGTCGAAGCCAGCTTCGGCAACACTAGGGTCGAACCTCCAAACTCCACAAGAGGGTCGACCGCACAGCAAGCAACTTCCAACACACTGGCTTATACACAAGTACACATCTTCGGCCAGTCGATGCTCGACCCACCGAAGTACTTGACAGATGTTGCTTCACTTCGGCCAGTCGATACTCGAACCACCGAAGCTCACACAACAGACCAACGCTCACACGACAATGTCAGAAACATTCCTACAACGTTGTTACGGCCACTAACGGCCTCCACTGAGGGGACACAAGGACGGCCACGTCAGCAAGGATCGTACCTCTCAGTGGTAGGCGCATTACACAGAGTAAGACAAAGGATTGATGAGTATAAATACTCATCAATCACCAAGTAAAAACACAAGTTCTCTAACCCTAAATTACTATCTTCTTCCCCAATTACTCTTATCGGAATCTATACTGATTCTCACGCCGGAGCTTGGTCGCAGGACACCCTGTCCTGCGTTCCAAGAACAACGGTTTGTTACTTGTGCAGATTCCGACGACGGAGATAATCACCATCAGCATTCACCCTCGCTTGTAGTCTAATATCCTCTTCAATCCGTCCTAGATTTCCTATCCGATCGTTGAAGATATCCAGATTCTACATTGGCGCCATCACACGGTCCTTCATTCGGCAATCATGAATGAATCAGAAGAAAACGCAAGAAAAGACAACGCTCCGGCGTTAGAGATGGAGGAACAGCCGTTATCTCCCGGCGGTCGTCATGTCATCGACGACGCCGCAGACGGAGGCGGCTCCGGCGTTTTACAGTTGACGCCGGAGGTCGTTAGTCGCAACTTTCTCCATCTCCGGCAACTCATGCAAGACCATGTAGCCGCGGAGCGCATGAAGGGCGTGTGCATCCGTTTGGATTACGATGACCCAGCGGACGACGGCATGCACACGCCGATTCCAACGGTAGCTGGCAGCTCCGGCGGAGCCACACTAAGAGCCGTAACGACAGACAGCACTCGAGTGTCCGTCGATGCAGCACAGCAGCCAACGCCGCCGCCGGTTGCAACCCAGGTGCAAGGTTTGCAAAGGCCAATGCTTTTTCAACAACAACCCCCATACTTCCCGCAGTTTCAAGGTCAGCAATACTTTCCCCAACAGTTCATGGGCCCCTATGGGCCGCAAGGTTACCAGATGCCTTATTACATGCCGTTTCCGACGAGCTTGCCGTTATCGTCATCCTTGCCACCTTCGGCCTCTGCCGCCGAAGTACACACAAGCACAGGCCCTGCGCCACAGCTGATTCTCGGTAACCAAAGAGCGTCGGTCCCGACAACTGTTGACGAAACCACCGCTGCGGACGATTACTCGAAGCCGTATATACCGGATGAAGAAAGCAAATTCACGGACAGAGTGGAACACGCCCCATGCCCGCCGAAGGCAAAACTGCCAACCGTCGTGAAAACTTATGATGGCAGCACCGACCCGGACGATCATTTACATGCCTTTAAGTCGGCTTGTAGCATTTTACAGTGGTCAATACCCACCTGGTGCAAAATGTTTGTCCAAACACTCACAGGGCCGGCAAGGGTATGGTTCAATTCACTACCTAATAAATCTATCGATAGCTATGTCCAGCTTCGGCAGCTTTTCGCCGACCACTTCGGTCAGCAGAGAAAATGCACCAAAGACCCCATCGAATTGCACAACATAAGGCAAGGTGACCAAGAGTCATTGCGCACGTTCTTGGAAAGGTACAAGTCAGAGTCCTTAAACATCGGTCACACTGATGAAAGGCAACGAATCTCAGCATTCATACACGGTATAAGAACAAGGCAGCTACTCAGGGAAATGAGCGCGCGGGTACCCCTCACAATTCAGGAAGCCTTCGACCGGACCGAAGCTTTCATCCGAGGGGAAGAAGCAGCACAAGCTAGAGACAGATCTTCGGCAAACCCACCCAGGCAGGGTGGCCGAAATCAGAATCAAAGAGACAGTCGCCGCCCTTGGCAACAAGGCAGCGACCGCAATCAAAGGGAAGACAGACGGCATTCAGGGTTCACACCCTATGACCGACCGTCGGCATCAAATACCAGAGGCAGCGAAAGGAAAGAATACCCAAGCCTAACAAAAAGCCCCAAAGAGATCTTACAGACGGAAGACGCTAGCCGACAGTTCAGCAAACCTAGAAATATGGGCCCCAACACCACCAATCGGAACATGTCCAAATACTGTGACTTCCATCTGGACAGAGGCCATGATACGGACGACTGTCACCAGCTAAAGAAAGAAATTGCTCAAGCTGTAAAGACAGGACAGCTAGCACATTTGATGAAAGAAATAAAAGAGCAGAAGCAGAAGAAAGACAAGAAGGCAGATCTTCCAGTAGTCAACATGACACAAAGTTCGAAAGCAAAGAGACCAAAATTGCGAAGAGAAGCATGGGCAAATCAGGTCATTTCCTTTCCGGCTCTAGACACCGCCGCGCCGACCCTAAGTCCGATGGTCATAAGAGCTGAAGTCGAAGGTCACCATGTCTATCGTGTGTACATTGACGGAGGCAGCGCCTCAGACATCATGTACAAGCATTGCTTCACGAAGCTCGCACCTAATATCCAACAGCAGCTTCGTCCTTCCAAGACCACATTAATGGGCTTCGGCGGCGAAGTTGTAATTCCAACAGGAGAAGTGGCGCTCTCAGTCACACTGTCCGACAATGACCATGAGCGGACGGAACGTGTGAACTTCCTGGTTGTCGACCGACCATCGAAATATAACATCCTCTTCGGCCGACCAGCCATATACAGGTTCGGCTGTGTCGTTTCCACAGCCCACAGTTTAATGAAATTCCCAACAGAAACCGGAGTAGCCTCGATCCGATCGGTACAGGCTGAATGCGATCTAACGGCGGATGTGTCCGATGAGTTAACTCATGACAAGTGGCGAGTCAATGAAGAACATCCCGACCAGTTGATTACAATCGGAGAAGATATTTCAAACCACGTAAGGGAGAAGCTATACAACCTGATGAGAAACAACACCGACATCTTTGCGTGGGCACCAGCCGACATGACCGGTGTACCACGAAAGATCACAGAACACATACTCAAGGTCGACCCTAAACAATTCCCAATCCGGCAAGGCAAAAGAGGTATGGCTCGGGACCGAAGTCAAGCAGTTTGTAACGAAGTGACACAGTTGGTGAAGGCAGGAATTCTGAAACCCCTCCAGTGGGCAACTTGGGTTGCAAACCCAGTCATGGTAGCCAAAAAAGATGGATCTTGGCGCATGTGTGTGGATTTCACTAGCCTAAATAATGCTTGCCCCAAAGATTGCTATCCCCTCCCATCCATCGACGCCAAGGTAGACGCCCTATCGGGCTACACATTCAAATGCTTCCTCGATGCCTACAAAGGCTATCACCAGATAAAGATGGCAAAAGCTGATGAAGATAAAACAGCCTTTCACACTGATAAAGGCATCTACTGCTATCGCAAGATGCCCTTCGGCCTAAAGAATGCCGGAGCTACTTATCAGCGACTCATCGATCAAGTCTTCGAACCCCAGATCGGTCGAAGCATGGAGGCATACGTCGATGACTTGGTCATAAAAAGCCATACCGAAGCTGATATGCTAAGAGATATAGAAGAGACCTTCGGAAGACTGAGAGAAGTTAACATGAAACTTAACCCCGCAAAGTGCTCTTTCGGCATGAAGCAGGGGAAATTTTTGGGTCACATCGTTGTCGGCAAAGACATCATTGCCAACCCTGACAAGGTACAAGCCATTAGGCAAATGAAACCTCCCCAGTCATTGGAAGAATTGCAAAGGCTAAACGGTCGGCTAGCAGCTTTACACAGATTCATCTCTAAATCAGCAGAAAAATCCATGCCATTCTTCAAAACTTTGAAGCAGTTTACCGAAACTAAGCAATCTTATGGAGTGAAGAAGCTGACCGAGCTTTTGAAGATCTAAAGCAAGCCCTGTCCCAGCTGACTCCGGTAACGGCACCAGATACTGGTGAAGACGTGGTCCTTTACCTTTCGGTGGGAAACAACGCCATAAGCTCGGTACTGTGTGCCGAAAGGAGGGACAAGCAAATCCCTATCTACTTCGTCAGCCGGGCTATGAAAGATGCCGAAACACGGTATACAAAGTTGGAAAAGCTCTTGCTAACTTTGCTGCACACTGCAAGAAGGCTACGCCGATACTTTCAGGCTTACAAGATTACAGTTTTAACCAACTTCCCTCTAAAGGAAGTCATTCAGAGACCCGAACACTCTGGCCGTTTCATCAAATGGGCCATCGAGCTGGTCGAACACGATATTCACTTCAAACCTCGAACAGCCATCAAAGGCCAAGTGTTAGCAGATTTTGTCTCTGAATTACAGGTTTCTACCTCGAGCACTACATTCACATACGCCTTTCGCAAACAAAGTCGAAACCCGACTAACCTTGTCTCTGAATTACAGGTCCTTGAAGATCCGGGACAACCAACAGACAGTCAGCTCGGCACAGCGCGAGCTGAGCCGAAGGTACCTTTGCCACCCAGCTCGATCCGCCTTTCGGCAAAACGATCATTACGAGCATACGACTAACGCTACGTTCCATTTACAGGTTCCAGGGCCTTTATCTAGTGCCGACGCATGGACCCTCTACACAGACGGCGCGAAAAACAGTGAGGGGTCAGGCGCCGGTGTCGTTTTAATCGATCCTCAAGGAGTCGAAGTCACATACGCTATCAGGCTAAACTTTCCAAACACCAACAATGAAGCCGAGTATGAAGCACTTCTCGCAGGCCTTCGCCTGGCAAAGCGTATGGGGGTCGAAAAGCTATCAGTCAAGGTCGACTCCCTGCTGGTAACCAATCAAACCACAGGGGAGTTCGAAGTTAAAGGCGAAACAATGCAAAGGTATGCTGACAAAGTCAAGGAGTTAATCTCCCACTTTGACGAATTTCAGATCTGTCAGATACCAAGGAGCCAAAACAAGAAGGCGGATGCCTTGAGTAAATTGGCCTCTTTGGCATATGCGCACCTGACGAAACAGGTCCCTGTCGAAGTCATACACAGTCGGACAGATCAAATAGAAGAAATCTTCACAACCGAAACCGACATCAGCAACAGTTGGATAAAGCCAATTTTTGATTTACTAAAACATGGCACAGTGCCGGAATCAACCTTCGAAGCCACAAAGTTAAAAGCCCAAGCTGCTCAGTACACCATCCACAATGACAAACTCTATAAGAAGTCATATCTCCAACCCCTGTTGCGATGCTTGACGACTGAAGAAGGCATTTACGTCATGAGTGAGCTGCATGAAGGTATCTGCGGAACACATTCAGGACCTCGGTCACTGGTTACTCGAATGATGAATATGGGCTACTACTGGCCGACTATGTACACTGACACCGAAAACGAAATACGCAAATGCCGTGGATGTCAGATGCATGCCAGCATACAGCGAGTGCCGAAGCATAACATGATACCTGTGACTTCACCATGGCCATTCTACAAATGGGGTATCGACATTGTTGGCCCATTTCCTGAAGCCCCAGGTCGGATCAAGTTCTTAATTGTTGCAGTCGATTACTTCACAAAATGGATCGAAGTTAAAGCTGTTGCCACGATCACTGGGAAACAAGTGGTAAGCTTCGTCTGGGAGCAAATCGTCTGCCGATACGGTCTCCCAGGGAAGATAGTCTCAGACAACGGTAAGCAGTTCGCCGACAACCCATTCAAGTCGTGGTGCCAGGAGTTGCACATAACTCAAGTGTTCACATCTGTGGCGCACCCACAGGCCAATGGCCAGGTCGAACGCACTAACCGTTCCATCGTCACAGGCATCAAGGCCAGGCTCGGGGAACATGGCAAAAGTTGGTTGAACGAGCTTCCAAGTGTCATCTGGGCGCTTCGAACGACGGAAAGAACGAGTCACGGCCATACCCCATACAGTCTCACCTTTGGATCCGAAGCCGTCATACCAGCCGAAATAGGGATGCCCACTTACCGAATCGAGAACGTATCGGAGCACACCAATGACTCAGAGCTGCTAGTCAACTTGGCCCTCACGCAGGAACGCCGAGACCTGGCAGCTATCAGCGAAGCTCGATACAAGAAACAGATGGAAGGTTATTACAACCAACGAGTTCGAAGTGTGACCTATCGACCAGGAGACTATGTCTTCCGAAACAATGAAGCCAGCCGGCAGGCGGACCAAGGAAAACTGGGACCTAACTGGGAAGGCCCATACCAGATACTCGAAGCTCACGAAAAGGGCTCATACAAGTTAGCCACTTTGGAAGGAAAGCCAGTCCCTAGGCACTGGAATGCTATGCAACTAAAGAAATGCTACATGTAGGCACAGATTTCTATAGTTTAAGTTGTAATCACTTGGGCATTTGATAAGTCCCATCTTTAATGAAACGATATACATCTTATCTTCGTCATGTTATATTTTTCTTTTAGATAATTATAAGTAGGCAAAAAGGCAGGGCCAACACAAACCCTGCCCTAAGCGCTTCGGCGCCGAAATTCGTAAGAAGGTTATCCGAACCGGGTTATACAGGAAAACATTAATTTGTTCATTTCTCACAACTCAATAAAGTAGTCGACCGGTGTGCTCACAACGGCCTAGATACACGGGCCTTCTGACCGAACCGGACCACATAGACTATAGATGTTATAGTCGAACCTAGGTTACATTGCGCAAAATAAATGTTCAAATACAAAGGCATGTATGCCGAAACAAGGACACAGTCCAAACAATTCAAATAATCATGTAAAAAGGCTACAGGTGACGAGCATTAGTCGTATACATGTACACATTCGAAAGGCCGAAGGCCAACACCAATACTTCTACCATAGGAAGTTCTACAAATTACAAACACATGCAATAAATAAAGTACACAATGTATTTCAAAATTATTTTCATTACAAAAGATCGAAGTCTATTACAGTACATGCGCTTTCGCGCTAAGGTAAATACAGACAGAAAATCTAAAGCAACATATCCCTACTAGTAATGCTTGTAGGCCCACCTTCGGCTTGAGGCTCTGATCCACCTTCGGCATCGGCAGGCAGATGCTGGTCCGGCATAACACACCTAAGATCCTCCAGCGTCTTATTAGTACAGAGCGCCAGGTCGTCAAAGTAGGGGTATGATATGCCGGAGTATGCCTCGGCAGCCCTTTTAAGAAGACTACCGGAGTTCGGTTCAAACTTCTTCCCTTCCTCCTTCGGCTTGCCCTGCCGACCTAACTCGTAGCCTTCCAAAAAGCCCAAGTGTCCAGCTCGGGTAGCCACAGCTTTCTGGAACCGACCCAAAGGTAGTCGATACTCCTTGCTCTTAGCAAGTCGGCCCATGACATAGTTAAAACCCTCCTCTATCAGCCACTGGCGGTCATCCCCAAGTTGCTTGGCAAGCCGTTGCTCACCAGCATACAAATTGGAGACCCTCTCCTTCTCCTCCTTCAACCTAGCCACCTCGGCTTCCAGCAAGGCCCTAGCAGTGGCATCGTCCTGCCGACCCTTTTGAAGGTCAGTAACGGCAAGACGAGCCTCGTCCAACGACCTCGACATCTCAGCATAAGATGCCAAGGCCTCGGCCTTATCCTTCTTCGCCGCCTCCAGCTCCCGCTCCACATCGGCGACCCTGGCATTAGCCGATGCCATCTTCTCCTTCTCAGCAGTCAAGACCTTGATCTGACCCTCATACTCAGCAAGCTTATCCCTGGCCTCGCGCAGCCCCTGACGACGCTCCTCGGACCGAGCCTTCGCCTTCACAAGGCTAGATTCCAGGCGTGCATTTCGGCTGATCATATTAACCCCCGAAGCATAAGCCATGGTTAACTTCACATACGCCTTTCGGCGAGCTTCGGCGTGGTCATCCAGCTCGAGTTCCGCCACCTCACCTGGAGGTATAGACAAGCGGGCAAACTCCCGGCATAGCTCCACAGAGTCGAATTTTGACTCATTTTTCAATCCCCAGTTGGGATAAAAGATGTGGCCCCGAGTAGCATCATCCATCTCAGTTCCAGGCTCTGCATCCGACGCCTCGGCAGTTGGCTTCTCAGTCGACATATTACCTCGACCAAGGTCTTTTTTCATCTGGGACAACTTCCCCAAACCTCCAGCTGTGAAGCCACCCCTCGCCCTCAGAATGGGATTCTCCTGCATACGACGGACGAAATCGTCAAACGCATCATCAGACATAATCGAATGCAGAGGCTTGGCTGAAACACTTACAATAGCAGTGGCCGGGTCGAGAGTAACCTTTGCTTTTCCACTGGAGGTATCACCCCCGACATTCATCTCAGCAGTTGGAGACAACCTCTGTGCCTCCGGAGATATAACATCTTCGTCAACCAGTTTGAAGGGCGACTCGCCGCCAGCAGACTCGGTGGCCGAAGCAGAGTCCTTGCTACGAGACGCAGCATGCTTCAACCGGGACCTCTTAACCCCCTTATCTTCGCCACCCTCGGCCTTGCGTTTACGTTCGTCGCCCCTACCTTTCTTGGCAGCCCTCTCCTTCGACCTATCCTCCTCCATATTCACAAGCTTATTGGTCGCCCCGCCAATATCTTTCCCAGACACCACAGTCTCACCCACCTTCACAGTAAAGTCCTCGTATCGGTACTCCGACCCAGCATCCACAGGGGTTGGCTCATCTTTCTCCAAGGGTACCTGACCCTGTGTTACCTCCTCATCATCCTCCAAGTTAATAAACTCCAACAAATCCATCACTGCAAAGGCAAACAAATACATTAGAAGACAACATAAGTCGAAGTAACATGCATATGACAAACTACAAATAGGGCGTACCCTGGCCATTAAGAAAGAGGGCAGGCTTTTGAGTCAGAGACAACCAGTTTCGGCTTAACCCAGTAAGGATCAGCACTCTCTCTGGGTATTGCACCAACGGCACCTGTAACGCAACGAGCTTCGTCACTATATCTTCGTCGAAGGGCAGCTCTTCAAGAGTCCTCTTCTTATACTTCGTTGGCTTCCACGGGATATCTTCCAAACCCAATACCTCTTCGGCAACAAAGAAAAACTTATCCTTGAAATCTTTCAAGTTAGTTGGCAGCTTCGTCAGATATCGAGGGCTAAAAGTCCCATCCTCGTATGTCACAGCCCGCTGCTCGAAGCAGAACCAATCGCCCTGATGCGTCAATCGATAGAAAGCGTGAAACTCTCCAATAGAAGGGTCGGCACCCACAATCCGGCAACAAATCTCGAAGTGCGTAACCCGAAGAACCGCATTCGGATGCAGTTGCCCTATATGCACACGGTTATATTTAACTACGTCCCGAAAGAACTTCGTCAGAGGCAGCCGAAGCATCCCGGCGCTAAAATGCTTGGTATATAACCCTATCTTGCCGTTAGGGGCATCCTTTATTGATTGCGCCGCCGTCGGCAACACCGGGCCGAGTTTCCGAGATATGCCATACGTTTCGCAGTGCGCCTTTAATGTATTCGTCGTTAACGTCGAACGAAAATCTCTTATACCTCGTCGGGACGACTCTGCCGATCCCCCCTTACCCCCCTTCGTGGCCATGGTACTAAACAAGATAAATCGTAAGCAGAAGATATACGTACCAGTACAAACGGCGCTAGCAAATAGTCTTGCAGATGATCCCGATGAAAACAGCAGCGAGACAAAGGCTTGATTTGATAAAGCTATGCCGAAGTAGAAACGCAGAGAGAAAGCGAGATCGAGATAAAATTGAAAGGTATAAAGAATCAAATGAAAGCATCAGCGAGTATTTATAGGCCCAGGGCGACCTTTCAGTTGCCCCGTCCCATCAACCGTCGACGGCCCGACACGTGAGGCCTACAGCTGTCACCCACTCGTTTTTTCGCCCAAACAGGCCCATCAAAGCCCATTAGGCGGCCCACGCAACCTCCGGCGCCAGGCTTCGGCCAATCGGCATGAGAACCTAGTCCGATGATGAAGTCCAGACCATCACACATCGGACTGGGGGGCTGATGACGTGTGTATGTTCAACGAACAATACAACACACAAGGGTCGACCTAAGCAAGGTCGACCACGCATTACAGTCGAAGCCAGCTTCGGCAACACTAGGGTCGAACCTCCAAACTCCACAAGAGGGTCGACCGCACAGCAAGCAACTTCCAACACACTGGCTTATACACAAGTACACATCTTCGGCCAGTCGATGCTCGACCCACCGAAGTACTTGACAGATGTTGCTTCACTTCGGCCAGTCGATACTCGAACCACCGAAGCTCACACAACAGACCAACGCTCACACGACAATGTCAGAAACATTCCTACAACGTTGTTACGGCCACTAACGGCCTCCACTGAGGGGACACAAGGACGGCCACGTCAGCAAGGATCGTACCTCTCAGTGGTAGGCGCATTACACAGAGTAAGACAAAGGATTGATGAGTATAAATACTCATCAATCACCAGGTAAAAACACAAGTTCTCTAACCCTAAATTACTATCTTCTTCCCCAATTACTCTTATCGGAATCTATACTGATTCTCACGCCGGAGCTTGGTCGCAGGACACCCTGTCCTGCGTTCCAAGAACAACGGTTTGTTACTTGTGCAGATTCCGACGACGGAGATAATCACCATCAGCATTCACCCTCGCTTGTAGTCTAATATCCTCTTCAATCCGTCCTAGATTTCCTATCCGATCGTTGAAGATATCCAGATTCTACAATCTTAATTCGTTTTCAAGGCGTCTCGATCATATTGGTCCACAATGTTATTATATCACAAGTTGGTTTATCCTTTTACTTCTTTATAAAAAAACCCTTTTATTTATTTTGTGTATTTGTTTGTTTGACACTCAAATGTCCCTTTATCCTTTTTTGTTTATATAGATATAAACAAAACGTGTGGTATACAAGTCCTAACTATAGACATATTATAAACTATACTTATAATGGTTTTGATACTTCTAAAATGATGAGAATTTTGATTCTAAACTTCTAATTATACATACAACAAATATAAAAGTTTATTTATACTTACTTTTCACAAACATTAAAGTATTATGTACAATCCATGATTGCATTGTTGTCACTTTCAAACAGTTTTTCTTTTAACTTTTTCCGTAACAAACTAATTTTTAAAACAGTTCTGCTTTCTTCCTTTTAACTTCCTTTTTTTCTTAAAAGAATTAAATATTTAGACAAATAACTGAAGCTTGTATAGATAACAGAATTTTTCTCATTGATATGCACATGATCAACAAATGCAATCTCAAAACCTTTTACAGATAACGGAATTTTTCCCATTTATATGCACATGATATGGTGGGTTAGTGTGAAAAAGGTAGATGAAACAATCATCTAATCTGTTTAACAAAATCTATTTAATAGACTACTAGCAATTGCAGCATTTAAAATTGACTCCTCCGGCCAATTGGAATGACAAAAGAAATATTACCTGGCACCCTGCTACTAAATGAAACACCACAAAACATAATCAGATCCAATTCACAACAAACAAACAAAACATAGAGCTTGTTTGGTATTGCTTTTTAAAACAACTTATTTGACTTATTAGCTTTTTGAAAAGCCAATAAGCGGTTTTTAATGTTTGGCAAGTTTAAAAGTACTTTTGCTTTTGGTTTTTCAAAAAGCTAATAAGTCAGTTTTTAATAAGTCAAGTTTTTCTTGCTTTTCAAAAGTGTTTATAACTTTTTGAGTGGTGAATTACCATACTACCCTTGTTTTAACTTATATTCACCTAACCTTATACCCACTCAACCCCTTTTTAGTCATTTTACATATAAAAACACTTATCCACTTAAATAAGCAAATCCAAACACTTTTTAAAAAACTCCTTTTTAAAAAGTCATAAGCCAATAAGCACTTTTAACAAAAAGCACTTATTCATTTAAATAAGCAATCCCAAACAAGCCCATAATCAACTTAATTAAGTTGTTTTACCTGCAGCAGATTACTTTTTGGTTGAGTGATAGAGTGCTACAGCATGAAGCGGGTTTAAATCCTCCACTTTTCCAGCGTATTCCACAAAGGACGGGCAGTCATCATCGGTTGTGATATCATTCACTATATACTTATGCCTTTTCCTTTGCCCTCCTTTCTTCTTTCTTCCCCGGATGAGACTTCTGTAGGAAAGTATGAAGGATTTGTCGTCGATCCTCTTTGAAGCGTGTTTTCTCACAAGGTTTTCCATCACCTCCATTTTTAAATTGTTTCGAGGAAGCACAAGGGCAGTTGCCACTATCTTTTCTGCCCCCGCGGGGGCGTGCTTCATATTACCACGTCTACCAGGTACCCATTTACCACCAGTGTATAACGCAAAAAGGACATCTTCTTTGATACGAGATGGTGATGGTTCCATTATCCTAACAGAAAGAGACAAACAGAAAATGTTAACATTAGGTATTGATGTAAAAAACAAACCCCTCATACTTTGAGACAATCAACTCAAGTTCAAAATAGTAGTAGAACATACAAGTAAAATCAAAGAAGCAAAGAAACTATTAGCTTTATTATTTTAGTCTTGAACATCTATTTACTTATGTTTTATGTAATTAGACTAATGGGTCATGTGGGTCAGAAAATAAGTTGCTTTAGTTTAGAAAGGGTGCATTGGGCCTTAGTGGATTAGCCCACCCTAAGCAACAAGTGTGGTCTTGTGTCGAGATTGAGCCCAGCCGCTAACCTTGGATTAGTTTACGGTGTTAAACAGTTTGTGATAACTATTAACGCCGTGTAAGGCTCCTAAAAATCTGGTTGCGACGGTTTCTCAATCCTTTTGTATATAGATGGTCGAACAAGAGTCAAAACAGTGTGTGTGTATCGGTTTGTTTTTCTTAAGTAAATGCAAATCGATTTCTGTGTTTAATCTTCTAGTTTCTCATCTGTTCATCGAATTCTACATATATATTCATTCATCTTTCTGAGTACTAATCTAGATCATGGATCGGTGTAAACATACATGCTATTACCATGATGATGATTTACCTATTGAGAATCATATTGGAGGAATCGATCCAATATGTTCTCATGCAGTTTGTTGCGAGTCTGGGAACAACAGAAACTAAGAAGATAAGTGTTATGTTATATATTATTATTAGCAAGTCCAGGGGGCATTATGCTTCACCTTATCACCTATAACCATATTATTGATTAAATTCTCAATCTCATATTCACAATATATGCATCCTACATACCATCACTACTTCAATCATCAAAATTCAGTTCATACACATTATCAACTTCATTCAAGCATTTCATCGAGCACCTAGTGTGCATACCTTGTTTTCTTCATAATAATTAGCCTACATGCTTACATTATATCCACATATTATCACAATTCATCAAATTCCAGCTTTTGGACTAATTAGCACCTTTAACAAGTCTACTAGCATACATACATGATACACAATAGATTAACTCAAACCACCCAACCCCCATGGGTATCGATTTCTATGAGGTAGTGTGTAAACCCATCACAATTTCTACTAATCACATACAAAATCAGTCATGCAATGCAAGATTATAACTTCATCTAGTCTCATAAACAGATAGAAACCCAGATTCATCATCAATTTAGCCTCTAGATGAAACCCATAAAACACCCTATCATAAGATCACTTACTTGATGAAGAGCACCCAATGGAGAGCTCAAAATAGGAAATTACAAGCCCTCCTAAGTTAGAATTCGGAATCCTTAAGCAATTTCCATCACAAACCCACTTGATTTCAAGGAATTAGGGCTCCTCCCCCCTCCCTCTCTTCACGTAATCCCCGTATTATATTACAGCTATGGCCCCTCATGTTTATAATTAGATATTTTCTTGGCTAAAACTCTAATTTACACACTTAGCCCTCTAACTTTTCTCTAGTTAGTCATTTATTAATAAAGGTAACTCAATAACAAAAGAATTCCCATTAGCTAATCTGGTTAAATTTCTAAACCCGCTTATTTCACCCAAAACTCAAATAAAGCATAATAAAATATTAACAGCTCAAATCACTACGAAAACCGGGATGTTACATTTCTATAACTTTTTAGAATAATAACAAGAGTTGAAGATAAAGTATAAAACGTTTACTAAAATATCTATATAAGGACGTGTTCAAATATGTAGAGTCTTGTAATTAGAGAGAAAATGTAATGAATTATATAAATTGTAAATGGTGTGAGTTTAAAAAAATAATATTAAAATTCTATATAATATTAATCGCCCCCTAAACACACAAATTTGAGTCTAAAAGATATTAATTTAAATAGTTATGGTGTAGATGAGCTAAACGATATAATTAACTTGAACACAGGTTACACTTATCAAAGAGTCAAGTTCTAATTATTTTATATTGAACTATTAATTATTTATATAAATGAATAAAAGAAGATAAAATAAAATATATAATTTGTATGCTTTTGTCGTGATCATCAAAATAAAGAGGAATAAAATTTCATTGTGAAATCTAATTAAATTGGGCTTGGATAACCAAAAAGAATCGCATCATAAATCCACAATACAGAGATTGAATACACGTTCTCAAACTCAAGGATAAGAACAAATTGCATATAAAAAACCCCAAATAATAAATCTTTAGAGACTTTTCAGAACTACAAAACCAGTAACGACATAATAAAAATTCAAATCACCAATGTTAGCTCTTATTGTTTCGGTCTTGTATGGATGTCGTTAAATTACTATTTGGCCTTCGGACCTGTCAACCGTCACATGTTGGGGGTGTTGTGGCTATTTTTGACAAGGGCCTTCGGGAGACCATTGAGGACATTGTCGTTGGGGGAGGGGCTTTTTTCGATGACCTCCAATGGAGGCTGGCTTCCCTACCAACACGTTTTGGGGGACTGGGGCTACTCTCAGCGGAGGATGTCTTCCAATATGCTTTTGTGGCTTCGAGGGCGCAATCCTGGAGCTTACGCACTTTACTTCCTTATTTTGATCTTGGCGGTTTTTCTAGCAAGTACACCGCCCTCTCTAAATCTCAGGATACTCTGGTGAGTGCTCTTTTTAGTAAGTTGCCCTAAGTTTAGACGTGGAGTTTGCCATATCCCCTCGCCAAAAAGTTGTGTTTGCCTGTCTTCATGCCCCCCGAGCTCAAGATTTCCTGAACGTCATCCCCATTGAAGGATTGGGCCAACATATGTCGACTGTGGAATACCGGATTATCCTCAAGTATAGACTCATGATCCCTATCTTCCCTGGTGATGAACCTTGCCCCGTGTGCCGCAAAACTTGTTTGGACACTTTTGGTGAGCATGCCGTCCACTGTAAGGAACTGCATGGTTTCAAATACAGACATGACTGGGTCAGGGATGTTCTATCTGATGTTCTGAAACGTGCGGGGATTTCTGCTAAAAAAGAGGCCCCGGTGAACTTTTTGACCGATCCGCTTGAGGGGAGATCTACTTTATGACCGGCTGATGTTCTTGTGTTTGGTTGGTCTGGAGGGAAACACGCATGCGTTGACCTTACCGGTGTGTCCCCTCTTATTGGGCTTCGGGACAATGGGTTCTCTGCGGGGCAAGCGGCTTTGAAGGCGGAATCCGGCAAAGTTGCTAAACACGAACAAGCCTGCATTGAAAATCAACACGTGTTTATTCCCTTTGCCTTCGACACTTTTGGGTTTCTTGCCCCGTAGGCGGTTGAATTTTTACGCAGGGTTCAACAAGTCGTACATTGTAATTTGTCGTCATCAAAAGCTCAAAACTTTATTTTTAGTAGGATTAGGTTCGCTATCCAGAAGGGGGTTGCGACGCAGCTTGTTGCCCGGCTACCCCCACTGCTTTGTAATTGCTTCGTATTTATATGAAATGTATGTCAGTATTCATTTTATATTAAGACAGGTTTTTATTGAATCACCACCATAAAGAAATCATTTAAGATTTCCAAGATCCAGAAACCCACAGAAAGTGACGCATAGAATTACTGGATATCAGAGCAGAATAACAAAATGAAACCAAAGAATCGTATGTGAGTTACCCAGAAAAACATCGGTGGCAATAGAAAAACGAAGAGAAGAGAGGTTAGAGAGAGAAACCTTACAAAGAAATTCTGCCTCTTGAGAGGTATAAATGAAGAGATAGGAAGGTATAAATGTGTTGATGATCCCTCTTCGGCTTTGTCAATAGAAGTCAACCTAATTTTAGCATGGGGTTGGGTCAAAATTGAAAAGTCATTGAAATTAAAGTGTTACTCCTTTCAAAGTCAAGTCTTCGAGCCTATCAAAAACGGATTGGTGTACAATTTGACCGTATAATAAAGTTACAACTAGGGGTGTAAATGAGCCGAGCTGCTCGTGAGTTACTCGAGATCGATTCGATAAAAAACTCAAAACGAGCCGAGCCTTAAAGAGCTCGAGCCGAGCTCAAGCTTTGGAATAGGGCTCGTTTAATAAACGAGCTCAAGCCCGAGCTTTACATATTGAGCTCGAGCTGGCTCGCGAGCCTTATCGAGCTTTTATTTATACAATTTATATTTAATTTTTAAACATAGTTAATAAATAATAATTATTATATATAAAATTATAATAAAATAAGTAAATAATATGTATTATTTTCTATATAAAAAAATACAATTCTAAATATATACAAATTTAATTATAAAAATATATAAAAAAATAATAATAATTAATAACAAACGAGCCGAGCTCGAGCTTAAATAATTCTTCACGAGCCGAGCGCGAGCTTCAGAAATAAAGCTCGAATCGTGCCGAGCTCGAGCTCTGTTAAATTTAAACGAGCCGAGCTAAAGACTAGACGAGCTCGGGCTCGTCTCATTTCGTTTACACGCCTAACCTTATTTTCAACAAAGCATAACGGGCAGCATATTATCGGTAATCACCTTTACCAACAACTTTTCCTGGACACAACCTTTGATGAAAGTATTTAGTTTTGTAATGGTATTAGTTATTAAAGTTTGAAGTCTGCAGATAATATGTGACCAAAAGAAGCTCTGCTTCTGGATCCACATCAAGAAATTTGAAAATGTGGCTAAAGACATTTCACACACAAGTATCAGAAAAAAAGATGTGCAGGTTCACTGGTTTAGAACCACCAATTAACACACAAACATACTTCAAACGAGAGCATATACCGTATTTAAGACAGTACAAAATAAGGTAACGAAACCTCAACAACAGAATACTCCAGCTGAAATAACAACCGGCATCAGCAGAGATCAACTGGTGCTTGTACAGCATATACCCTGGACCATCAAGTATTCTACATCTAGAGGTCGCTAGATGCACCGCCCGTTTGATGTAGCATTGCGTCTATCTCGTCACCTTCTTCCATTTCCAGCTGTAGCAGAACATGTTAAATGTCAGAACTAGATGTCGAAAAGTAGGCAAGTTTGAATAGTTGGAACGGGTCGTTTTTTTTAGGGGTCGAAACAGTCCAGTTTGGGTTGGGTTGACCCACGGACCCTTTTCTATATAATATATAATTAACGTTTTAAACATGATTACAAAAATACTTATTGCAATGCTAATAATCTATTGAGCAACTTTCACTCGAATTCGACCCATTTGACTTGTTCCTCTTTTGGCTACAACTTTTATTTGTGACCCATTTGAGATACAAAAAGAAAAAAGAAAAAAAAACACTCATTTCAACTCATTCGTAAGCAAATGGGTCAAAATTGCCACTTCTAGACAGCACAACCAGATAATGCATCAAGGAAACAAACAAGGTTGGATCACTCTTTTTAGAGATCTCCCTGGTGTTGGTATGTTTTGCACGTTTGTGTGTGTGTGTGTGTGTGAGAGAGAGAGAGAGAGAGAGAGAACCTCATCAGGAGTCTGCTCCCCACGAAGACGACGGCCATCAAACAAAAAAGCAATAGAATTAAGCTCAACAGACTGCCGGTCACAGTAAGCATTCATAAGCTTCTTCAGCTGTGTGCTCCTTTTGATCCTAAAGAACACTTCATTGCCATCCTACAAACAGAACAAGCAGTGAAACATGGGTTATGAGTCATCATTTCAAACCAAGAGGGGATGATATCAAAAAAAAAAACATAATATACCAATAATGGGCAAACTATAAGCCTCTTAACCCTCCTAACATGTGGTTTTCCGTTTTCGGTTTTCCAACTTGTGGAGTAAAAAATATCTCAAACTAAATTATCTCAATTCTCAAATTCTCCTTCAACATTGATGACATATGTCCCATTTGGCTCAACATATGGGTCGGGAATTGTGTAGCTTCGGTCCATTAGGCCTAATCTAGCCCACAAAATAAAGGATGTGCAACCACTTGATATAAGGCCTCTCCCCCTACTTCACTGTTTCCTTTTGTATGCATGTTAATCATACATAAATACACATATATAAGCTTAAAGAGATCTCTCTAGAAGCAGCCTCTTTTTTCCATGAGATAGAGGTAAGCTAAGCTTTGAGTGAGATTTTGCTCAATATATTTGTCTGTTTGTTTATTTTGTTTAGATAGACACAAGGCTTATCAGTCAGTTTTTACATGTTGCAGCTCAGATCGAGACTCGGAATGCCTTAAGGATGCGAGACACAAATCAACCTAACAGCAAGGACCCAACCCGAATCTCGTAACAACAAACAACAAGATGCCAAGAACAACTTCTCCCACTTATGATTGTTTTCAGTACTATCTATCTCTCTCAACAAAAAACGATTCCAAAATAGTAAAATCAAAGACAGTTCATATAATCTAATATAGCAACACATCTACTAAAGATACATAATCAATATTCAACTTTAAAAGCCACATCAGTCATTCTTAAACTTCAAAATATCCACATTTGCAGGTACACAGAATCATACAACTATTGAAAATGAAAAAAAAATTAGAAAGGGAATTGAAATGCTATATCAAAACTGAATCAGATTTATCACATCTGAGAACAGGAAGATCTCACGTTTGACATGATACTCTGCTATTTTTTAAAAAATAACGCAATGAACAAAACCCTAACCTGCACAGCCACAACGATAATCGCTAGAAAAAACAACACGAAACCCTAGAAAGTGAGGGGGACTGAAATGATAACTCAAAAATCGAGAGAAATTATAGCATTCGAACGAAGAACAATAAGCATCTGATCAGGAAACAACTTGAAAGTGATCGAAAACCTAACCTGGCCTTTGACTTTCAAGTTTATGTGAGCACCATCGCCGGTGCCGGGCTTCTTGTCTTCTTCGTTGTTGACTCCGGACATATTTTCCGGCCGATCGATTGACGGAGTTTGAATCAGAAACGCTGCTTCGATGATGCTCCAGCTCTGCCCTACAGGCTACACCCCTTTTCTAGTTGAAAGCCAGGGATTTGTGCGTGACAGAGATGATCGGACGGCTAATATCGTTTGCTTTTTTCTTTTCTTTTTTTAACAGCAAAATTTGATTGCAAATGGACGGCTAATATCCTTTTGTTGTTGAAGACAATCATTCCGAGCTTTCCAGATAATCCAGCACGTTGTATGAATAATCGCTTGGACCATCAACTTCCTTTTCGAACTCATGTTGAGCCGGCTATGGAGAGAGACCAAATCCTCCACGTTAAAAGCAAATATATCCGGGATACGACACCACCTAGAAATCTTAGCCCAAACTTCGACCGCTATCCGACATCCCACCTAGTAGAAACATCCTCCCACCTAGTAGAAACATTCTGGAATACGATCACAAGATTTAACTTTTGACACTAAAATGTTTATGTTTAGCCCCTGAGACTTGACAATACTTTTCACTATCTGCACACTCCATCCCCTCCATACCCTATCGTGCTCTCGCGTCTCTCTCATTTCACTCTCTGCACACGCATCTTGTCTGTTCATACCTACCATCACCACCAACCAATCGGTGGTCTCAGACACTCCAGCCTTCGTCGACGACCACGACCGCTGTGGAGCGCACACATCCAAACCAATCGGGTTACTATTTTTACAATCCTTCAGAAAATACTGTTCGAGTTGCTCGATATGCTGAATTCTTTGAAAAGAATTTTATAGCTCAAGAGAACAGTGGGAGAATTGTAGAACTACTAGAAGATGTGTCACCTTCTGAAACAACTAGCAATCATCAACTTGGGGGGGGGGGGGATGTTCAAAGTGATGAACCTCAAGTCGATGATGTTGCGATTCCACTTCGTAGATCCGAAAGGGTCGTACGTAATCCGGATAGATGGATTGGTCTAGTCGAATCCGAGGATAACGTATCAAGAGATCTCAATGAGCCTCCAAACTTCAAAGCTGCATTATCAGATCCGGAATCTGACAAATGGCTTGAAGCTGCGAACGTGGAAATGAAATCCATGAAAGACAATCAAGTTTGGAACTTGGTTGATCTTCCTCCTAACGCGAAGACCGTTGGGAGTAAATGGATCTTCAAGAAGAAGACCGACATGGATGGGAATATACATACCTATAAAGCTCGTCTTGTGGCGAAAGGTTATACTCAACGTTTTGGCGTTGACTATGATGAGACCTTTTCACCAGTAGGTGACATTAGAGCTATTAGGATTCTCTTAGCCATAGCAGCGTACTATGACTTTGAGATATGGCAAATGGATGTTAAGACTGCCTTCTTAAATAGTTACTTGGATGACGAAGTCTATATGGATCAACCTGAAGGGTTCATTGATCCACAACATCCCAACCGAGTATGTAAGCTTCAAAGGTCCATTTATGGACTAAAGCAAGCATCAAGGAGTTGGAATAAACGGTTTGATGAAGAAATCAAAAAGTTTGGTTTCGTTCAGAATCCCGATGAGCCATGTGTATATCGCAAAGCTAGTGGGAGTAATGTTACTTTCCTTGTCTTGTATGTAGATGACATATTAATTATAGGAAAACACATTCCAATGTTGCAAGATGTAAAATCCCATATTGGAAAGTGTTTTGCCATGAAAGACTTGGGAGAAGCAGCATTTATTCTTGGAATCAAGATCTATAGAGATAGAACTAAGCGGTTGATTGAACTAAGTCAAAGTGCTTATATTGATAAGATCTTGAAGCGATTCAAGATGGAGAATTCCAAGCGTGGTATAGTACCTATGCAGGAAGGACTTGGTCTATCGGTCAAACAAGGTGCTTCTACACCTGATGAGGTGAAGCGTATGCAAAGAGTCCCTTATGCTTCGGCTGTAGGCTCTATAATGTATGTGGTGAGATGCACTAGACCTGATATAGCGTTTGCGCAAAATATTGTTAGCCGATTTCAACAGAATCCAGGTGAAAGTCACTGGACTGCTGTTAAGACCATTCTCAAGTACCTACGGGCTACTAGAGATTTGTTTTTGGTGTATGGGGGAAATCCAGATCAAGAGCTCAAAGTGACCGGATACTGTGATGCTGGATTTCAGACTGATAGAGATGACACGAAGTCTCAGTCTGGGTACGTCTTCGTTCTGAATGGAGGCACTGTGGATTGGAAAAGCAAGAAACAAACCACAGTTGCTATGTCTGCAACAGAGTCTGAGTACATTGCTGCGTCAGAAGCTGCAATGGAGGTTGTCTGGATAAGGAAGTTTATTAGTAGGCTTGACATTGTCCCCACAAGTAACTTGCATATCGATATGTACTTCGATAACTCGGGTGCATTAATCATCGCCAAAGAACCTGGAGTTCAGAAGGGCGCCAGACACTATGCCAGGAGATATCACTATGTTCGTGAGCAGATCGAACTAGGTGAAATCAGATTACTCAAAGTTCACACAGATATTAACTTAGCTGATCCTTTCACGAAAGCTTTGTCGAGGCCGAAGCTTGAAAGGCATGCCGAGGGCATGGGACTTAAGTTAGCTGGTTAAATCATGTATGTCTGATGTTCGGTATTTGGATAAAGGATGTAAACAATTTCTATTTATATAATGAAATAAAGTACTTGATATGTTTGATTTCATTTAATAGTAAATTGTGTCCTATATTTGCATGTTTAATCCATGAGTACTTGTCAAGTATTCTAAATTGTCCATTGTCGATTAACTATATGGGAATATAGTTAAACTAAGACAAATCTGAGTGATTGGTTATATTCATGGAATATATAATGGATGGTCCCACCAAACTCACATGATATTCATTGGATGCATATCGGACAACCCCACTAACGAATTATCGCTTTATGGATCGTCGTCATTGAGTGAAATTCGTGAATGGTTGCTTTACTTATCCTTAGACTTGAGATACAAGCAGGTCATGCATGTATGGATTGCACCTACTTGATATAGGTCTAACTATCCTGAATAAGGTAGTGCAAAAGAGCTATTTTCAGTAAGTGTAGTGAAGTATGTGACTTGACACGTGTAGTCAAGAGGATTTGTTCCTCCAGTTTTGTGCTGAAGCAGATACCACTAGGCCCCTCATTGGACTAATTAAGATGTTTGCATGGCCGTGCCCAAATGAAATCTAGAGATGTCTCGATTTGCAATTTGGTAATCTTAAGTTAGTTGTGAGAATGAGAAACAGAATTGTTAAAGTATGGAATGACTTTGATCTATATCCATATTTAACACGGTATCGGTAACAAAGGGATAGTAAATGACTGTACCATTTAAATACACTTTGAGAAACTGTACTTAAATATTTCCGGGAGCATTGGCGTGTTGCTAGACGCTAACCAATGTTATTGCCTTTATTATTACGAGCTCAAGTGGGAGCTGTAGGGATATGATCACGTATTAATAAACGTATGTCCGGAAAGTATTTAAGCCAACGGGGTTACACGTCTCGACACTATTGTATTTATATTAATTAATTAGTTAATTAATATTAATCACGAACATTTAACGAGAAATCGTTAATAACTAACGGTTAATTGTTAACGGAGGGGGTTAGTTGTAATTAGAAAGAGTTATAGTTGGATTGGAATTGAGAAAGGGATTTGGATAGGCCCCTAGGCCGAATTCGGCTAGGGCTCTCCTAAGCCTATCCTTAACTTGTTTTCCAAGTCCTCTAAGCCTATATATAGACCCTCTGGGTTTAAGGTTTAGGTGTGTATTTTATCTGATAAAGGTGCAAACCCTAATTCTCTCTTTCTCCTCTCTAAATTTCGGCAACAAGGAAAAACCCAAGGGAGGTTTCGATTTCCTTGTGTGGTTCGACCAAGGCTTGCTCAAAGGGAGGTGTTCGTGATCAAGTACTAGCATACGTACAATCGGTGTGTCGTGTGTACGATCGTAGAGGGATTTACTTCAAATCCTCGAGATTCTTTTCTTGCCGAGCTAAAAACGTACATGTTCTCTAACCGGCTAGTTAGATTAATTCATAGGATTAATTCCGCTGCGTACTCGTGTTTACATCGATAAATTGTTATATAACCCAACACGAGCAAGTCCTCGGGAAATACATCAATGTATTCACGAACGATGGGAAAATCCATAGGCGGCTTCTCCTTTGAATCCTTTTGTCACACCCCAACCAATGGCGGAAACGTTGGGGCTTGATGATTGTCCAAATGCTCACGACAACTAGATAGCTACCAAGCTTAAACATGTCATTCATTATTGATATACAAATAATGTCATACAACACAATCCAAATAAATACAAACAAATCATGATACTAATTATAAATTTTAAGGTCATTCTAGGTCCATAAGCAAGCCCTAAGTGTCATCACTACAACTTCCATCATTTCCTGCAACATGTACAACATATAAAGTCAACTATTATAGTTGGTTAGTAAACATATGTTTAATATAGAATGAAAGTGTAAACAATGCGATCTAACGTTACGTGGAAATGCATAAGTATGAAAGAACATGTAATGAAATAAAGCAAGTACTAGAGTGGTGCACAAACTAATCCTGACGTTTAGGTTACCAATCACTTGACGCCAAAACCGGTCAAGTCAAGTGGGACGTCACCCCAATAGATCTATTATTGGAACCCATGCTTTTTACAGTTAATGTTACGCGAATGATAATGAAATATAATGAAAGAACAACATGCAATATGACATATAGTCCACATACAAGCAAAACACACAATAACGAACAAGAATCGCATTTGAGTTAAATGAAAAATATATAGTATGAAAGTTCGATAAGTGTACATGTTACACACCAAAACATAAAACAAAAATGGGACTATGAATACTCACCTGATAGCAAAGCAAAAAGGCGAGAAGATCACGAACGCGAGGATCGAAGCTAACCCTGATGAAAACATAACGATTCGAAAAACCAAATAGTTGACTAAAATGATCGAAAGTTGATTTAAATGATTAATTGATTAAATGGGGGAATTTATTAACTATTTATTATTAAAAGTACTTTATTTAGTGATTAATATAACCAAAAGACCCGTTCGTGAACAAAATACCACTTTTGACAACTATGCAATGTTTAGGGTTAAAATTACAATTTTATAAACTTAAGGGCCCATTATGTCAATTTAACAAAGTCATGAGAATATTAATTTCCAGAATTTAAGATTCAATTTATAATTATTAAAAAGTTAATTCAAAACCGAAAAATTTCACATCTTTGTTCTATTTACACTTTTTACCCTTAACTTTCAAAAATTACATAAATGGGCCAAAAGTTGTACAAGTGTACATCGGTCAAACTTAAACTTATCCAACCCTTATTATATGTTCATTAGTATCCAAAAAACATGTTGGTATTTTCCGTTTATTTAAAAAGTACTAGAATAGCAAGTTATGCGCGAAAACACTTACTTTAACGGGTCAAAACGCATATCTTTTAGGTTTTTGATAAAAATCTAATTTTGATAGTTTGGAAACATCATAATATACTTATAGGACTTATAAAAATAGATTAGAACCATTGATTACCTGTATTGGTAATTTTTAGTAGCTTTCCCCAATTAAAACACGTAGGTAAAGGTTGACTTCTAATATAGATGATTTTTGATCAAATCCAGCAATGGGGGTATTAAAATACATATAAAAACAAGAAAATACTATGAAGAAACCTACATGTGAAAGTCAAAGGAGCTGGTCAATTCGGAAGGTCAAACTCTTTGACTTTTAACTTTTAAAAACACAATCGGGAAGGCTTGACACGAAATTGGTGGTTGTAGAAAGTAGAGAAACGTTTTTTATTATCAAAACAACTGATATTTGAGTTAATTACACAGTTAGTACCTGTGGTTTACCCATAGTAACAACCCGGGGTACTAATTTCTGGATGTAACAACATAAGGTATTAACTTTTAATTGTGTTTCATAAAGGGGTATTAAGCTAACACCCCGTTAACTTTTAACGGCAAGCCCCCCTCCACGTGATAAAAACGTGAAGGCAATTTTGACAATTAACATTACCCCCACAAATTAAAACTCATCGATCCAAATCCAAACCTCAATTCTCCGGCCGTTCTCTTCTCCGATCATCTTAGAACGGCCGGAAAACCTAGTTCGAAGATGATCAGAAAAGAGAACGACCAAAGAATTGAGGTTTGGATATGGATCGATGGGTTTTACTATGTGGGGTAATGTTAAATTGTCAAAACTACCCTCACATTTTTGCCACGTGCGGGGGCTTGCCGTTAAAAGTTAATGGGGGTGTTAGCTTAATACCTCTTTATGAAACAAAATTAAAAGTTGCTACCTTATGTTGTTACATCCAAAAATTAGTACCCCAGGTTGTTACTATGGGTAAACCACAGGTACTAACTGTGTAATTAACTCCTGATATTTATAGAGTGGAGGGTTTAATTAGGGTTTTATGAGCATAATGACAAGTCTTGGAGAGAAAGTCAATGAATCAAGTATGGAAACGATCTAAATTGATTAAGGAAATCAGTTTAATCGTGGAACTTTCTTGTGGAACAAGATAGGAAACTTTAACACTAATCCACAGGCGAAAACGGGGCCTAAAATGGGCATGAAACGAGGAAGTTATGGCCAAAATAGTTCAGCCCGTAGGCTGAATTCGCGACCAGGTAATGACGTGACTAGTAGACAATATAAACGAGGAACCAGATAAAAAACACAAAGGCAGCGTTGGGCCAGTGGTTGAGGCGCTGAACTAACAAGGGGAAGGTCGCTGGTTTGAATCCAGCAGGCTGCAAAACATGTATTTTTTTTTGCTCGCCACTGATGTGTCGGATTTGAACAAGAAAAACGGTCAAGTTAAAAATGGTAAATACTGAGTGACCAAACCACACACTAGGGCAAGCGTACCCGTCGTATGTAATATAGTATCAATAAGTACCGAGTATCAATCCACGGACGCGTAATCAGACTCCTGATAATGTATCATAACTAATATTCAAGTGATGTAATTGAAATGATTGATTAAAAGTAAACTAAGCAAGCAGTCAAACTAGCAGTAAACAATGCAAACGACAGCGAATCAGAATGAGAGAGATATCACCTAGCCTAGAATCCACTAAACTCACATAAGACCCCCGACAAGACCTATCAACATGAAACTATCACCAAGTGAGAATAATCCGACCAAGGAAGACTATAGACACATCCCGAATGATCAGACAATTCTAAATGAAGCACATATAGCATAATATGTGAATTTGCACAACAGTTTCACAGTTTCGGTCAAAACAAGCAAAACTCGCATAAATCGGGAAACACTAAGAGAGGTCTCTCTAAATGAATCCTAATACATGCAATGACTCTAATTCCGATTATCTAGGACCTAGAAATTACTAAACACGAATAAATAGGCTCAAATCTCGTGGTCACAAATATTCTAACCTATCAAATATGTCTAGCCAATAACTAGCAAATGAAACAACTCGGTCAAGTTCATTCCACAAGGATGCACACAAAATCAGCCACTAATCAATGATATATCATCATGTAGGAGGTCTCCGGATCATGCATTAACCCAAAAACCCATTTAAGTCCAAGGATCAACAATAAACTAACTAATAATGGTTGCAATTCCACAATCCCTATCAATTAGTCCACATAATACATCCTTAACAACAGCTAATTAAGCACACATAATCATCCCAAACAATCAAAACTAGAATCAAGAGCAAAAATCACATAATCATGTTGAAAAGTCAAACCGAAAAGTCAAAATGGGTAAAGCTTCATCTAAACTAGGTGATAAATGAGAAATCAACCACAATCATATCTCTAATCATGATAATTAGTCAAAACTAAGCAAGACATGAACAAACAATCAAAAACTAGGAAGAAGAAACCGATTTAGATGAAGAAATCTTCAACCAAAGCATTCAAATCTTCAATCTAAGCTTCAAAATCTTCAATCCGGCCCTTAATTGCTCCAAAATGACCTCTAATCTCGAAGATCTCTCAAAAACGTGTTCTCTGGTCCAAATATCTAAACCTAGGCTCAAAAATTGCTTAAATACACGTTTTGGAATTTTTACCCGACTGCCTAGTAGTCGTGGACTGCCAAATTTTACTTCTGGGACTGGCAGCCGGCGACAGGCACTTTACTGTTTTCTGGGAACAAAACTCACAGACTTCCAGAATTTCAAACGAAGGAGTGGCTGTCCGCGACTGACACTTTTCTTCTTTTCCAAGCAAAAACTCGCGGACTGCTAGAAATTAATGTAAGAGAATGTCTGTCCGCGACTCGGCTACTGTAGCAAAATTTCAAAAACTTCTATCTTTTGCTCCCGGGCTCCGATTCACGTCTCGTTTCCGCCATAAATCATCATAAATTATCCACCATCACCAGATTTCCTGAAATTCAATATATGAACAATTAAGTACCAAAATCTCATCAAAACTTGAACAAAAGCAGGATAAAATGCGGGATTAATCACTCGAAAACATGTATAAGATGCGGTGCATCAGCCACGCATTCGTTACTTATCGGATTTAGCCCACATTTGAAACACAACTATACTTGTGACATCTGAAAAATGTTCAGGTTAACTCCGTTAATAACTTCCGTTATCTTATTGATAGGAATAGTTAAATTTTCAAGTCATGCTAATGCTATTTTATGTGACAACATTACTTTTTCAAGTGATCTATTGTTAACCTAAACTTACGTTATTACGGACGTTTCTATCAACATCCATAAATGCATCGCATTAAACACATAATTAGGGTTTATGTGTGACCGTCACTACAACGGGCATTGCACTTGAGTCTAGACGCTGGTGGATTAACTTAGCAAACACGATCAATATACACGATCTATGATTTTATGTAAATCATATCTTATGATTTCATGTGAGCTATACTTTATATTTTATGTGGCGGTGTTTCGCAGAAAAGAAAGAAAAAAAATTATGATTTTATGTGACATTTTTTATGCAAATTGCTACACGATTTTATATAGGTAAAATATTTCATGATTTTATGTGATCTACATTTCATGATCATATGTGAGCTACATACTTATAATTTTATAAATTTTAATTATGATCATTGACGTAGTTACTTAAATATAAATATACCATACGTTTTATAAAAATGAATAGCCTTATGTAATGGGAATATTTTATAAAGTATAATTGGTTTTATGTCGGTTAAGTATTTTAAAGCTTGAGGGACCGATCTCGTCACTTCCTAAACTTGTTCCTACTCAATTAAACCTGGAGGGACTACTCCTGCCATTAATAGAAACTCGGTTCCTATCTTGAAAATCTTGGAGGGACTATTTTCGCCAAATTAACAATGTGATATGAAGAATTAAATGGAAACCGTGACTGTTTAGTTCTTCTTCCGGTAACCGTCGCGATTTACATTCCTCACTAGTTACAACTTCCGTCTCAATGATTTCAGTCAATCAGTTGTAGATTGTAGCCTCATTTTGATTAGCTTGGCCATCCTCTCAAAACTCTCTCGGAACCGCCGTCCCTTTTGTTCTCCGACAAACCACCGCCGCAAGGAAAACCCACAACCGAAACCACCTCCGATCATGTTCATCCCATTACTGTCACCATCAGTCATCGGTTTAATCATCCACTCTTCGTGTGGAACTACTACCCAACCGACATCATTCACCACAGGAACACAGCAACGGCGAGCATAGCGTGGAAAAACTGGATCGGTTCGGGTTCATCGCCTTCATTCATGAACGTCGGTTTCCATCCCTACACAAGGTATGCAAGTTTTTTTTCCCATGTCGTACACTTCTGCTCGTGGTTAGGAGTCCATGTCAATATTCGGTGTTCATCAATGGTGGTCGGGAGTTTAGGGCAGTGGCGGACCCACTAAGGGCCCAGGGGTAGCGCCTGCTACCCCTGAACTTTTACCCCGACGTGCAAATTTTTTTTTTTATAGGTTTTCGGTTTTTCGCGACCCCTGAAACGAAATTTTCGCGACCCCTGGAAGAAATTTATATGGCTTTTACTTAAAAATATGATCAAAAGCCCCTTAAAAATATGATTAAAGCCCGTTAACTACCTAAAAAAAATTTCGGGGGCGCTGCCCCCGAACCCCCGTTAATCCCCGCTACCCCTGATATTCTTTCCTGGATCCGCCACTGGTTTAGGGTTATCCTTTGAGGAAGATGACACCCGATCCGGCCAGGTTATATAGTTGCTAGACTGAACATGAACACTAAATCTAAATTGGTTCAATGGTCGGACGTTGGGTTAATGAGCCAGTGATCCCGAGTTCGAAACCTGGCGACAACAATTTTCTTTTTGAACAGTTTATTTTCTTGGGTTTTCTTCAAAAGCTGATTAGAATAAAAGGTTTCCAAATCAACTCAGAAACAATACCGTCCAGTTTTCCCAATGGTTAGTGTGTTGTCATACGAACGTTTTAAAGATTTTCTTTAAACCCTTGAAAGTTTTGGCACGACATATAAATACATATCTATTGGACGTTTTATTTTTCATACTTATGGCTACGCCTCGATATTTGTATTTACGGATATATATATATATTCACCCGATGATCTCTACATTTATTATTTGGAATAATATACGCGTATTGATTTTCATAAAATCTTTGATTCCTTGATCTAAGTGTCATCTTTAACCGCTTTCGAACAAACGATTTTTACCACGTATTAAAATTGTCACTTACGTCATAATTGGAACCACTTGTTATCGATACCGTCGTCTAGGCTATGTGACTCATGTGCGGACACACACTTACGTATGTAAATTCAATAGGTGTTTGGTGATTATGCAAGACTCGGAATCTTACTAAATTGTAGCAGCGCACCCTAAGGTGAGTTGCACAACCTTTACGTTACGTCCGGTTTTGGACGATAACACACGCAAACACGTTACACCCGGGTTGGGGTGATAACACGACAACGTTTATGTATGATTAAAGTAGAAATCCAACATATATCACATCTTCACGTAAAATGCTTATCTTTGAAAGTCCTTACTCATCGAACCGTTAATAGTTTATAGCGAGGGGATATTGGGTAGTACTACCGGGGTCTGACAAACCCCACTCAGCGGGCACGAGATGCACCACCTGACTGGCGGTCGGACTGAGGACAATGTCAGCCTAACTTACCGTGATCAAGTAGACACGGGGAAGGCAAACCACGTAAGGATTATTCCTACAACTTATTGGTCAGCTTCGGTTGCGAACGTTTTAGTGACATGAACTTAGGCTCGCTACCTACGATATGGATTGTACTTGTAATATACATGCTTACGTACGAATAAAGACTGTTGTATTCGTACTGCATATTTATACTAGTTGTAGATATGTGCTTTTGTGAACTCACCAACCTTTTGGTTGACACTTCCTCTTTAAACATGTTTCTCGCAGGTCGCAGGTGTTCGAGTATCACGAGTATGCATGCATGAGCCCTTAAAACCCTGTTATGGTTTTCTATGCAAGTCACATTATTTCAAATGACAATGTTTCATGTAAATACTAAATCTTTTGTTTATGCTTCCGCATTTGTAAAACTCTGAATTTATATTTTAATGAAATATGAAACGTTTTTTTTTTAATTATTGGTCGTTTGGTGTAACTAATGGACTGGGATCCTAGTTTGTTCACACCCCACTCGGTTAAACTCCGTTAGTGGAAATTGGGGGTGTGCCAATACTAGACCCATAAGAACATGTTGAAATTATAAAAAATGATTTTGATCTTTTACGAGTCCCTCGATTCGCGAACCGAAAACGCATAAATATCGTGAATCGATAATTTTCTCATTTTAACTCGAAATGACCCCAAATTTTACGAGGAGCTATATTAGTCATATAAAAACATCATGTAATATAAAAATATGATTTTTGACACTCATGGGTCGTCCGGTTAATTTCAAAGTTGCGGGAAAACCGAAAAATCGTTTTACATGTGTTTTACACGTATTGTTTGTTTAAAAATCAAACGATTAATTCATTTAACTTGGAAAATGATGATGAGCATTTAAAATCATCGTTTGAACTTGTAAGCTAATAAATGTATGAACTTCTTTGTTTATCGATAAAATGAATCCCGAACGCACGTTTAATTGCGAAATAAATTTATTATATTTGCTTGAAAATAATCCTAATTATTTAACCATCTTAATAACGTAAGAATGATTTTTGGATTATGAAAAACGGTGCCAAAAGTTTAATCCCATGTTTAAAATGTTTTGACAGACTTCCAATCCGGACGGTGAACTTGAAACGGGTTGGATTTTGCTAATGGGTCGGAGGCGGATGTTACAGTCTCCCCTACTTTAGGAAATTTCGTCCCGAAATTAATAGAGACTGACAAGTCCCTAAGGATTTTGTCGAAAGTAGGGACATTCCTGATAGTTGAAACAAAAGGATGAGGCTTGACGTAAAAGATTTCACCGAAAATAATACATTTTCAGTTACTGAATCATTTATGTCGTCGCCAATTCTTCACTTAACGACAAGGCCAAGTGAATCACTGGTGACATGGAAATTTGACATAGCATGCGATTTTGACACACCGACTTAGGCCAGTTCCCAGTCCAACACCCAATGCACCTTGAGAGTATCATAAATGTTTATATATAGGGTGTACCACAGCTAACCCACCACATTTCTAATACTCCTATAATGTACTGGTTGCCTACGAAGAACCACCCGACACACACATCAATGAACGAGCTTTGATAGAGAATCTGAGATAGCGATGATGAGATATAGTTTGAAAGACCCAGGTGATTTGATGGCATGAGTAACGAGTTGCAAAAATCTGAGAACTAACAAAACGTTGACCGAACCAAAAATCAAGATTGTTTAATTGACCAAACCAATTTGACCATGATGAAAACCACACTCTCCCCTACTTTAGGAGCGAGACCGGAGAAGGCAAAACACGAGAGGGGTGGATGTAACATGTATCCTTTGAAAATCGTAAAATGTAACTTTATCTAAGGATAATAATTTATTCCATGAGATGAAAATAAAAAAATAAATAAATATAATTAATTTTCGGATTCCTTACAAGAGAACACGTCCGCTTCAGGAGAACTTAGATGTGTCACGATTCACACCTAGCTATAGTTGTTAAACTCATATATCATCAATTAAAACCACAACCATAATGAAGTATCTACAAATTAATGACCTAGGTATAGGACACTAAACACATGATCTAAGACCTAGGATCATAAACCAATCCTCTTTTGATTAACCATGATAGACTAATAAGTTATAACCCAATTACATACCATAACATATGCATTATACTTAGTCATATCACTATTGCTTTTACCCAAGACATGGAAGCTAAGATTCATGGCCAAACATAGAGACATACGTCAATCAAGATAGACAATTGAACATGCATAATCACCATTTCCTATCTAGGTTCGCTAGAGTTCCTAAACACATATTGATATCGCTAAATAACAACTAAGAAATAACATCAAATCAATAAGCATAATACGTCTATCCTACCAACCAGATCAAATACTACTAGGAAATGATCAAACACATCATTCAAGAAAACATCTTTAATATGCGAGAGGAATCATAATCATTATACTAAAATCATTACGTCAAACAACGTCAATGTCAAATGATAGGTAAAATAATAAATAGATCACATTGTCTTAGACGATATCAAGAGAGTTAGCCTCTCATGACTAAACTAATGAAAACAACAAAAGTAATGTAAATAAACTTCATTGTAAATGCAAACCAAAGCCGATCAATGGCCAAATCTTCAAATGCTTCGATCTCACAAACGATTAGACACCTCCTGGATCTTCTAAGGCTTGGAATCTCGACTTCTATCTTCTGGAATCTCTCTGTAACCGTACTCAACTGGTCTCAAATGTGTAACCCCTTGAAATGTTGAAACAAACCAGTATTTATAGTTGAAGGTTATGGTTTCGGAAATGGGTCGTAACGGGTCATGACATGGTCACGGGTCGGGAGCGCCGCCATGAATTTACGGATTAGGGTTTCTGGAAATGCTCCTCTAATAGCTCGTAATGGCTATAACGGTTCGTGACGTGGAGAAAAAGTAAATCTTTCGAATCTTGAGCAATTTCACTTCAAATCCTTGTAAAATCTTCA
>JBCNJP010000008.1:59964637-60068426 GCA_039602395.1 Deinandra increscens subsp. villosa | reverse complement strand
GAGATTATGTATCCTTTTCATAGTGTTCCATTAAGAGAACCGGATCGGTTCTGGGGTTACAAAGGTGTCGAGATGGGCTTTTGAGTGGCTTGAGGTTTGTTCAGTTTTGTATTTTTGTTGTATATGTTTGTTTCTTTTGGATAATTACATTCGTCTTCTAATATTTGGTCCTGTGATATTGTTTTCTAATACCTTTGAGCATCTTATTTGTCAATAATTGACTTCATTGTATGTGGTGCTTATAATTGTTCTAGAATCAAAATTTATAACTGATTATTGTGTTAGAAGTGTAAAATCACAGTTTCCTATAAAGAAGTGTGAATGTTAAAGCAATACATTTTGATGTTGTAATTAATCAAATTAAAGATGTTGGAGAGGTTTTGATTTGTGAACTTTTTGATGATAATATTAAACGTTTTATGATGAAATTTATCATAATTGAACTTTAAATGTTGCCTTTGTTTCTCTGTTATTTTATTGTTGGCTTCTTGACTGTTTTGAATTGATTATACTTTGAATTTGGGTGCAGAAGCGCATAGGTGATAAGGGTGTAAGTTAATTGGAAAAGGCAATTAGTCGTAAGTTGGATGCCACTATCTCAAGGCAACTTCAAGCTCAATTCCAAACATCGGATAAACAAGCTCTACAAGATGAAAGTAGACTTTCAAAGAAACCATATGAGTTACACCAGTCCACATCTTAAGGCTGAAAATCTGGTGAGTTTTTTTGTTCTTGTAATTCAATACTCCGTTTTGCTGTGATGATACCCTAAGTTTCAGTTTGAATTTGTTCACAGAGGGTTCATTTTCATCTTTAGAAATGTGATATGGATTATAAGTTTTCTATGAATGATATAAACTGTAAAGTTCATATTAATTGTCCACTTATAGTTAGTACTTTGACTTTTAAAAACTGATGTTACTATTATATGCAGTTACTGTTTTTACAATCTTGCCATTTTATTTAATCGTCTCTTGGTAAATTTACTGCTTTTTTGATAAAAGGTTGGTTCTGTTTCAGGCCCTTCGTGGTGATGCTTTGTTTTGAGACATAGAGTGGTATCACTTGTGATGGTATATGATGGCTGGGATAAGTCTTTAGAAAGAAGCCTACATGAAAATGTTGTTACCACTAATGACATTCCAGATATGGTATATTATTCTTATTTGTTTATTTAATATAAGCATGAACAATTGTGTTCAATATGACATCCTATTTTTCATTGTTTATGATGATATCACTGTTCTTGTGTGGATGCAGACATATGAAGAGTACCTCCAAGCCCATGGCAGAAGCAAATGGGTTGTTTTGAGTTATCCATTCAAAACGGGTCGTGGATGTCTGCATCAAAGCTATGGGTTTGGAGGTACTCTTCATATGTCTGAGAAATGGGTCGTTTGAGGTAATCTTCCAAATTAACCAATTTTGAGAAATGGGTCGTTTTGAGTTATCCATTCAAATGTTGTTGCACTTAGGAGTCACAAGTCAAGATGGCATGACCGCTGCGTGGTCAGTACCCATTTCTATCCCTGAAACTATCTATATAATTTTTTTTTGCTGTTGTTAAATAGTGAAATTGATACATTAAATTAGAGGTGGTAAAAGGTTTGGGCTGAGTGATGGGTGTCAAACATGTACTCGATGAAAACAGGTAATTTTGGTTATGGATTGAAACGGGTCAGGGCGCACTGGGTTGACCTGTATTTATATTTTCTATTTCTAATGAAATTAGAAAGGACAGCCAGCAAGAGCATGAAAATTAGGCAGATGAGATGAAAGATTTGGTGTTTCTTTCTTTATTCTTGATGGTTGTATTTTGCTTCTTCTCTGTGTGCGATGTTCTCTTCTTCACCAATAAGTGATTCAAATTGCTATTGCTTCAACATTGTCTTTGTTACTTCTAAGATTTCTCATGGGTGGAGGTTTATTAGGGTCATCTAGTTGCTAGACTGGCCATATTCGAGTTCTTTATTTCTTCTACTGCTTCACATGTAGTATGTCCCCACATTGTGCCCTCCAAATGTTTATAAAACTACCATTTTTGAGTCTTTGTAGGCTTCCTGGTTTCTACTTCTTGTTTAGCACTGTTCCTTTGCAATTAATTAAAAAATGTTGATTTTAGTTCCTTTGCAGTGAAGCGTCATTCCTCCTTACAGGTAAATCGATCTATGAGCGTTTTTATCTGTTTGATGCAAGTATTGCTAACTCGATTTTGGTTCAGGTATGGCCATCTACGTGGGGCAGAGTTGTTGTTAGATAGCTCTCTAACAATTACAATTTGTAATATTTTGGATTATCAATCTTTCATTTGCAAGGTATATATTGTTATTTTTGATGACAATTGATTTGATATCATTTCAATATCTGTTTGATTTTTGTAGCCTGGTTAATAGGCATTTGATAATACTTTGAGTGACCGGTAAACCGTTTCTTTTTAGCTATGTTTTAAAATTCCACCACGATGATCGATTGGATCTCCAAACCTTGCAAATTGTTCTACTATGAGTGAAATTATACAACTTAACCTAATATTTGTTTTTGTTTTTTAATGGCACCTTAATTAGGTACAACTTTACGGAATAAGCATGGATTTGATGAAGCCTTCAACTACAAATAAGAGTTAGATTTTGTAGCAGCCTTCAGGTAATGCCTGTGTTCTTGAACCTGGGAATACTTATATTTAGACCATATATATTTAATTTTATAACTAGATAGATATTGTTTGCAACTTTGCATTTTAATTTTCCATGTCACATTATGAACTTTATAACCACACTGAGTGAAGGAGTTAGAGAAGGTTGGATGTTAATACATGATTGGCTTGTAATTCTATCCACCCATATAATGCTGCATACAAAAGCCACCCGCAGATAATAAAAGATGCTGAATTATAACCCCTCTATATTTATAAATTAGTTTATAATAATTTTTGATGTATGTAAATGTGATTTTAAAGTAGAAAATGGTATTCATATAATAATGTTGTTATGGTTTAAAGATCAGTAGTTAATAAAAGTTGTAATGGAAACATAAAATCCTGGTATTCAAAAGAATGCTAATAGATCCCAATCACACAAAGATGTATATGAACTACTGATCTTTGAACTGGCTGGTTGTTAAGCTAAGGTGGTCGAACATGAAAGATGAATTTTACAGATTTTAACCTATGATTGGAATGAGCAGCCTTGTACTCCTTTTATAAGCTGATATTAACTTGATGGAAGTGTACACAGGTTTTGAGATATGGAAGTCAATGTGGGATAAGAGCTACAAAGGAAAATCACAAGGCAACCTGAAGGAAGGATATAATCATTTACAAGTTTTTAAAACAAGGAAAATTGGATTTTAACAATCCAAATTATTACCGGTTGGCCAATATTAGTCCCAATTTCAAAAGGAAAATTGGCCTGTAATAATACAAGTTTTCACTCTTTGGCCAATAATAATATGAGTTTTTGAGTTGGTCTGTAATAATACCAGTTTTCGAGCTATTGGACTGTAATAGTATGCCGTTAGTTTTTACTTAACGGAGTTAAATCCCTGCCTACGTGGCTGTCCACGTGGCTTCATTAATCATACGTGACATTTTTAAGTGGGGGTTTTAAAAAGGAAAATTGGCCTGTAATAATACAAGTTTTCACTCTTTGGCCAATAATAATATGAGTTTTTAAGTTGGTCTGTAATAATACCAGTTTTCGAACTATTGGACTGTAATAGTATGCCGTTAGTTCTTACTTAACGGGGTTAAATCCCTGCCTATGTGGCTGCCCACGTGGCTTCAATGTATTTCTTTTAACAAAAGACTATAGTGGGGGCTCTTACATTAGCTCTGCCTATGTGGATTCCGATTTCTTCTTCAAACCTAGATCTGAACTTTTCCCCTTTTCTCCCTCTTTGCGGGGGCTGTTACATTAGCTCCGCCGATGGCGGCGGACGGGTGGGTGGCGGCAGGTGCGATGGCGACGGAGGGTGGTTGCGGCTGTTTGTTCTTCCTGTTTTCCTTTTCCTTTTTTTTTCTTTTATCTTAATAAAAAACAAAAATGAAGTTTAGAAATATTACAAAACTAGTCCTTATACTATAGTCTTTTGTTAAAAGAAATACATTGAAGCCACGTGGGCTCCCACATAGGCAGGGATTTAACCCCGTTAAGTAAGAACTAACGGCATACTATTACAGTCCAATAGTTCGAAAACTGGTATTATTACAAACCAACTCAAAAACTCATATTATTATTGGCCAAAGAGTGAAAACTTGTATTATTACAGGCCAATTTTCCTTTTTAAAACCCCCACTTAAAAATGCCACGTATGATTAATGAAGCCACGTGGACAGCCACGTAGGCAGAGATTTAACCCCGTTAAGTAAAAACTAACGGCATACTATTACAGTCCAATAGTTCGAAAACTGGTATTATTACAGACCAACTCAAAAACTCATATTATTATTGGCCAAAGAGTGAAAACTTGTATTATTACAGGCCAATTTTCCATTTCAAAATTGGCCTACATTAATCCCAATTATTAAGGTGTTGGATTTTATTGGATCCCCGTTAAGTTTTTCTTAACTCCGTTAGTTTTTTGCTAACGTGGCATCCTACGTGGCTTTTATTAATCAATGCCACATCAGCAAAAAACTAACGGAGTTAAGAAAAACTTAACGGGGGTCCAATGAAATCCAACACCTTAATAATTGGGATTAATGTAGGCCAATTTTGAAATTGGGATTAATATTGGCCAATTGGTAATAACTTGAATTATTAAAATCCAATTTTTCTTAAAACAAAAAGTGATCTCTATAGTGTTTTGGCAAATACCAAATGCATCATCAGTAATTTTGTTTTCTTATTTAATCTATTTTAAATTAACTAGAAGTACTTTTTGTAGAAATCTTACCCATACTCCATAACTTCAAAAGACCATAAGAGTTTTTTTTTAAATAATACAAGCAACTTTTATGACTAAGACTTAAAAAAAAAAACTTAGTCACTGTTATGTTTTGTTAGGGTGGGAGGTATGCTTGCCTAAGGCATACCTTAGGCATCAAATTGGACCAATAGGATGATGCCAACAGGAGAGAGAAATTTGATGTAGAATTGATGTAGAATGATGATTTTGTAGAGGGTATGCTCATTTAGTCATGGTTTAGGTATGGATTAAATTTTTTTTTTTCAATTTCTTTTTAATCTAAATCAAATAAAATTAAACTAACACATTTAATATAAAATAAAAACATAAAACAATTCATTAGATTTAAAAAAAAATTTACAAAGTCCTAAAAATAAAAAGAATTACCAAATTCCTAAAAAAAACAACATTTATTCTTCAAATTAAAAAAAAATACAAATCTAGGGTGGTGGAGGATTTGCATTCAACTCTTCTTCAGTTAGCACGACTTCCAAATTGTTGGCGATATGCTTAGTGATGTCGAATCGTAGCTGGAAGTGTGTCTCGCTGTCGCGTATCTCCATATGAACATCCTCAGTGTCGGTCGGCGGTACTGGAGGATCGCGAATGTGTACCGGTGAAATAGCCACGCCCTCGTATTTCAGTGTCATGTTGACTGATTTAGCACATTTATGTCATTGTTTGAACCTGCGACACCAAAGAAAGCATGCCAAAACCACATTTCTTGAGACGCAACTGCCTCGAGTATTACCGTTGGTTTCGGATGATCACCACGATGATATTGTCCTCTATATTTTGTTGGAAAACTTCTCCATTCCCAATGCATACACTCGAAGTTACTCTCAATATCATGCAAGATACGATTAAACAATCTCTTAGACATTCGAAATCTATCATTAAAAATACTTTCGTGGAAACGTGGCTCGTCGGCGAAATATAGCTCAATCAAACGATCATGGCTTGCTCTACGATCTCGATAAATAATCGTCCTTGTGCTCTTCTCTCGAGATTCTTCGTCTAAAACAGCACGATAACACAGATTCATGAAAGTCATCCCGTCATTGTCCGAATCGCTCGAACTACTAGAAGAAGTCATAAGCTCGGGTGAGATTTTATAGCGTGGGCGAGGGCGATCCATGTATTTTTAAGAAACTAGAGGTTTTTTTGTTTTTAAGAGAAAAGGTGTATAAAATTTGTTGGTTTTGGAGGGATTTATATAGTGGAGGAATTGATTAAAAAAAAAGTTCCAACGGTCAAAAAAATGACCGTTGAACGGTCACATTTGCTCGGCGACTCTCGGCGAAAACATGCCGCAATTCTCGACCCACATTGCCGATGCCGAAGAGAAGGGGGGGCCGGTATACATGCCGAAGTCGGCATGGTTGGTGCCGCGTTGATGCCGAGGGTGGCGACATGTATACCGCCCACCCTTATGTTGTAATGGTATGTGTTCTATTCTTCTTCTTTTGGGCATGAATGATTTTGTTTATAAAACCCGTACATTCGTACATCTTTCTTTTATAGTTTTATGGTTGCTGCAACTAGGTGGCTTGCCAAGTTAAGTTTGGACTACATAGGTATCCCAAATTGACAATTCGGGTAATGGTTAACTAAGTGGCTTGCCAAGTTTAGTTTGGACTACGCAAGTATCCCAAATTGACAGTTTGGGTAATGAATGGTCTACTTTGTTATGGATAAAATTATATTGTTAGACTATAGTTCTACTATGAGATGCAATTAAAATTTCATAGTGTTCATTTGATTTGCTATTAAAATTGGCAGTTTGGGTAATGGTCATTTTGTTATGAATAACACATCTGGTAAATCATGATAGACACGCGTTATGAGTATGTATGTATGTTATTTTATATATTAGGCATGACATCATTCCTTTTTTTTAAATCCGGTTTAACTGTCTCACCTGTGACTTGGTAAGTCAACCGGTTGCTATATAGTGTAGTTATAAAACCTTGCATTGAATGTGAGTTCAATACTTATTGTATATTCAATTAATTCATTACCTCTTTATTTATAGCAAAATTCATGACTTCCGTACACGTATAAGTGTCTACATTGTTTTGCACAATTAAATAAATGTTAAAGCTGGCTTAACTGGTTGAGTTGCTCATCTGTAGCAAAAATATTACTATATTCATTGCTATTTGTTTTATTTTTTCATCATTCAAACCATGTTTTTCATCATTCAAACCATGAATTAGTTTGTATGCTTATGAAAAGTTACTCAATCTTATTCGTTTGTTTGTTATTATGTAATCGAGATCTACAATGCTCATGACATAAATTACATCGATACTATAGATTAGAAAGTAACAGACATAGAATAGAATATTTCACGAAGGGATTGATAAACTAACAAAAAAACAAGTACTATTGATTGAATGTCGATGTCGCCGCATCGCGCATATACCACATTATAAGTTGAGACCGGACCGCATCGCGGTAAAAAAACGAATATCGCGATGTAAATTGTTGCTCCGCCATAACAAGCGAACAAATGACGAATAACGCCCTATAAACTGCGGCCGCCGCAACGCGCTAACATAAACAGATATTGCGTTGTAAATTGTCGTTGCCGTCGAACGTGCAAACAGAAGACAAATAACACGCTATAAACTGTCGCCGCCGCAACGCGCGGGCACACGGCTAGTATATATATATATATATATATATATATATATATATATATATATATATATATATATATATAGGGTAAGGATCCTGCGAAAACCTAAAAACTAACACTAAAACCTTCATAATTTTTTCATACGTTAATATTTTTCTATAAAACTTGCACCAAAAATCTTAAAATTCCATTGTCTTTGATTCTAGAAAAGAAAATGATATTTCGAAAAAAAAATTATTACTGCACATGTGCACCATTTTCATTACTACTACACAAATAGAATTATCATGCGAAAACATATTGTTTAAGTTAAAAACATTTAAAAAAAACTAAAATATTTATAGAACTAATGATAATTCTACATATGCACTAACTATTTGTCATAGTGCACAAGTGTAGCATAAAATTTAAAAATTTTAAAACGTTAAATCTATTTTCATAGTTAAAGATAACACAATTATAAGATTTTAGGTGTAATTTTTTTTAAAATAATAATATATACGACACATATAAAGTATTTTTTTATTAGTGCACATGTGCACTAACAAAAAAACGACGAGACGTTAAAGTTCTTTTATTTTTTTTCCAGAATTAAAGAACTCATAATTCTAAGGTTTTTGGTGCAGATTTTTAAAAAAAATATGAACGTATGAAAAAGTTATAAGTGTTTTAGTATTAGTTTTTAGGTTTTCGCAAAAAGATGTGATTTTTACATGATCCTTACCCTATATATATATATATATATATATATATATATATATATATATATATATATATAAAATAAAAAACAAGATCTTATTGCGAAAACACGAAAACACGAAAACAAATATTAAAACCTCTATAACTTCTTCATACGTTAATATTTTTTGAAAAAATTGCACCAAAAGTCTTAAATTTATGTCACCTTAAATTCGGGAAAAAAATTAAACAATTATACTTTCGTGATTTTTCTATTATTGCACAGGTGCAATAATAAGTATTAATTATATTACACATGTGCAATATTAAAAAAACTTTAATTTTTGTCTTCTCTTTTTTTCAAGAATTAAAGATAACAGAATTATAAGATTTATGGTGCAATTTATTATAAAAAATATTAACGTATGAAAAAGTTATAGAGATTTTAATACTATTGCACATGTGCAATAATATTTTTTTATTGCACATGTGCAATAATCAAAAATAAAAAACGTTGATTTTTTTTTAATTTTCTCCAGAATTAAAGATAACAGAATTATAAGATTTATGGTGTAATTTTTTATAGAAAAATTTTACCGTATGAGAAAGCTATAGAAGTTTTATATTATTACACATGTGCAATAATAATAAAAAAAATATATTATTGCACATGTGCAATAATAAAAAATAAAAAAAACTTCATTTTTTTAAAAAATTTAGAACTAAAGATAACAGAATTCTAAGGATTTTGATGTAATTTAAAAAAAAAATATGAACGTATGAAAAACTTATAGAGGATTTAATATTTGTTTTCGTGTTTTCGCAATAAAAGTTGTTTTCACATGATCTTTACCATATATATATATATATATATATATATATATATATATATATATATATATATATATAGGGTTAGGTTCAAATGAGAACTTTTTGTTTTGAAAACTTTTGAGAACTAAATCTCCACCACTAATTTCAATTGGGGACCACTACAATTCATGGGAGGGGGGTATATGTAAATATAACTAGTGGCTTAAAATGGTTCTTAAAAGTTCTCTCAACCAATTAGTTCTCAAATGATCCTCTCCCTATATATATATATATATATATATATATATATATATATATATATTATACCTTATATACAAATGACAACTTAATTGTACAAATTTTAAAACATGTAGTACATATACAATGCACAATGTACAACAGTTTAATGCAGGGAGATAGTTGTACATTACGTCCACAACATACCCTAATCCCTTCCTATCTGCCTGCGCGCCGTGTACAGCTCTTTTTCACCCTCACAGTTTTAACCTCCCTCACTTAAACGCATGTGAGAAGGACGCTTAATAGTAGGAAGGAACAGCAACAGTCCCGCAAGGACGATGGGATATGTCCTTCATCGCTGTAGCAGTATGGGGTACGTTTATTATCTTCGCATTTTTGTTGCATCGCATACGATTTGTTCCAATCGGTTCTGCTAGACGGTGGGTTTCCCTCCGTCGGATCTTCACTGGCTCCCGTCATTCCTTCCTGCTTCCGATTTGTTTTGCATTACAAATTTGCTGCCCACACAGAAGCCAAAATTGAAACCCTGCACAAAAATATTGCCGCTTACCCCACCTGCATCCATCTCCCGCCATGTTTCCATCTACTCCGGCGGTTCGCCCACGCAACCAGTAGGTAAGGTTTCATCTGGTTTATTGCACTTATTTATCTAATTTTGTCCCCCTATTTTGGTTGGTATTCAATTGATTGATGAAAAATTCCAAAAAGGAGGTTAATAGCTCAATTGTTTCTTCGATTTTAGTAGATATACCATTCAAATATGTTAGTCGAACATCCTGAAAATGGTGAGATTAACATTGTTTCTTTTCATAATTCTGTAAAAGGAAAGCTCATTTTAGACTTAAAATGCTTCTCATTTTGGTGATAAGGTTTAGAAAGTATTGTACCATTGTTTCTATCTCTTATTAATGTTGATTTAGGGTTTCTGACTTTCTGTTAAGTGGATTTTTGTTTCCACTGTTAAGATATCAATCCACGATTCAGTACGATAGGGTTTAATCAGTTCATCTTAAACATTGATTTTGTTTCATGCTTTCTAAGTTAGGTTTAAAGTTCATATGATTTGGTTTGTTTGTTTAGGTACTCTTTATATTTTTGTTGGAAGCTAATGATATTTTGATGACGTTGAATCTTTTAGAGAGACCCAACTTGCAGCCGTGATCGAAGATTGTTTCTGTCTTATATCAAATAATTTTACATGCCTGTCACTCTAGGTTAGGTGATGGCTAAAATAACAGATTTGAGGGAACGTTCCTGGAGTATTCATGACAACGCACCATTGTTGATAGGTTTGTTAACCTTTTCTCTTCATATTATTGTTATAGATAATTGTTTTTGGGTTTGTTCCCATCCATATTTATATCTTCTAGATGTAACTTATCAATTTGAAGATGAGCTAATGAGTATGTGTGGTGAAATGGTGAAAATGTTGCCTGCTGTATATGTTTTCTGATGCAACTGTTTGTGTAAGGAATATTGCGCTTGAAAGATTTCCGGCTAAATGCCAATTTTACTATGTTCCGACTGAAGTTGAAGTTGAAGCGGAATTCTCACTTCAAGCGGAACTGGCAATTCAAGCGGGAAGAAGCAGTTTTGTCTTTTAGCGAATATTCCGGGTGAACTCGATTATCCACCAGATAATGAGTTCAACCGGACTTTTCCTGAGATGTCCTTTCAGCAAGTCCAATCCTGCAAAAGTTTCTCGTATGCTTCTATATCTGATTCAAGCCGCTCTCCTAAAGTAGTATGTTGCTGCAAATACGCAAGATATTCCAATTGCCGATGTTTACTCTTTTGGTAGTTTGTATTTGATTTTTTAGTTTACGGTCTAGATTAGATCGCATGAGATCAATGGCTGTCATTGATCTCATCTGCACTATATATAGCATAGCTAGCTCTCAGTTTACACACAGTTGTCATCTTTGTTGTTATCAGTTCTTGAACAACTTGTAATAGTGTAGCTTTGAGTTAATGCAAATAGTGCCGAGTATTTGATACTTTGTTGTTACTATATTTTTGCAAATCAAGCTTTTACATTATACACAAGAACTCAATATTGCTTGAGTAAAGTGAAATATAACTTTAATTCCGCAGGGTTATATTTGCAAGTAAAGGGCTTTGTTTAAGTTTAACTCTAACTTTTAACGATTCTACAAGTGGTATCAGAGCTTAGGCTCTTACCTTGAAGACTTTCTGTGCTTCAAGGTTGATACTTTACTTGCTTACTTTACAAGCTTTGCTGTTTTATCTTTCTAAAAGTTTTCAAAATGAGTGATTTCAGTTTAAGTTGCCCAAATGGTTCTTCCAACAAACCACCAATGTTCACTCCTGATGACTTTGGTACCTGGAAACTCAGGATGGAAGGTTTTGTTAGGATTCTGGACTGTCGTATTTGGAAATCTTTCACTAAAGGTCCCTACTCACCCATGGTTTCATCTGCTGACGATGCAGAAGTCAAAATACCTAAGCCACTAGTTAAATATGTTAAATCTGACTATACTGCTCTCGAATTTGACCATAAGGCATATTGGACTCTACAGGCTGCACTTCCTAATTCCATTTTAAGTGGGTTCAAAGGATATAAAACTGCATTTGATATGTGGAATGCCTTAAGTGAAATGTATGAAGGAACCAGTGAAGTTAAAGAAAACAAGAAAGATGTCTTAAAACAGAAGTATGAAAACTTTACTTTCAAATCTGGTGAAACAATGACAAACCAGTACTTAAGATTTGTTTCTTTGCTTGATGAACTTCAAAAGGTAGATGTAAAACTAGACCAGGTAGATGTTAACAGAAAGTTCTTACGTTCCCTGCCTTCTGTGTGGACAGTTTACACTGTAAGCATCAGGGAATGCAAAAACTTGAAAAAGATGAGACTTAGTGAACTTCATGGTATATTTAGTGCCTATGAAATGGAACTAGATCTTAAACAAAACTCATCTTCTGAGTCAACTCAGTTGTTTTCGTCTGCACTAGTAACTACTGATTTTAACAGTCAAAGGTCTTCAAACTCATCATCATACCAGTCACCTATTGTCAGTTTCCCTGGGACACCTAGGTGTCAAGAAAGTTTTTCAAACATGTTTGAGAACTCTCACAATGCTCATGTAGCAACTGACTCATACCAAGGCTTCATACCCGAAGATCTTGAGTGCATAGGTGCGGATGATTTGGAAGAAATGGACATTATGACACAACTCGCTATGGTTTCTGTCAGAGCTCAAAGGTTCTATAAAAGAACTGGTAGAACCTACAAGGGAGCAAAAGGTGCTCACATAGGCCTTGACAAGAGCAAGGTGAAGTGTTATAACTGTCACCAACTTGGTCATTTTGCAAGGGAATGCCCTCAACCAAGAAGAGAAGGACAAAATCAAGGTCATGCTCAAGGGAAAAATCATGGAGGAAGCAATTCAAACAACAACAACTCTGGAAACAACTCAGGTTCCAGACCCACCCCACCAAAACCAACCGGAAGTCAAAACCACCAAAATGTGGTAGCTGCTGTTGCAAATCAAACCTTATGTGTTGAATGTGAAGATTTCGTTGCTGAGTTTGAGCCTGTCAACCATGCTTTGATGGCCAAACAAGATTCCACTTCTGATCAGGTAAACTCTATCCCAGAGAAAGTCCTAGAAAATCTATGCAGCCCTGCCTGCATAGAACAAGTGTCAAAATACCAAAATCACAACACTGACTTGATTGATGAAGTTTCAAATCTAAATGAGTTAAAGGAACGTTTCAAGAAAACTGAATCTTCATATATTTCAAAAATTGAAAATTTAACCAAAGAATATGAACAGTTGCAAGATGAGCTAATTAGTATGTGTGGTGAAATGGTGAAAATGTTCCCATCCATATTTATATCTTCTAGATGTAACTTATCAATTCCAAGATGAGCTAATGAGTATGTGTGGTGAAATGGTGAAAATGTTGCCTGCTGTATATGTTTTCTGATGCAACTGTTTGTGTAAGGAATATTGCGCTTGAAAGATTTCCGGCTGAATGCCAATTTTACTATGTTCCGACTGAAGTTGAAGTTGAAGCGGAATTCTCACTTCAAGCGGAACTGGCAATTCAAGCGGGAAGAAGCAGTTTTGTCTTTTAGCGAATATTCCGGGTGAACTCGATTATCCACCAGATAATGAGTTCAACCGGTCTTTTCCTGAGATGTCTTTTCAGCAAGTCCAATCCTGCAAAAGCTTATCGTATGCTTCTATATCTGATTCAAGCCGCTCTCCTAAAGTAGTATGTTGCTGCAAACACGCAAGATATTCCAATTACCGATGTTTACTCTTTTGGTAGTTTGTGTTTGATTTTTTTGGTTTACGATCTAGATTAGATCGCATGAGATCAATGGCTGTCATTGATCTCATCTGCACTATATATAGCATAGCTAGCTTTCAGTTTACATACAGTTGTCATCTTTGTTGTTATCAGTTCTTGAACAACTTGTAATAGTGTAGCTTTGAGTTAATGCAAATAGTGCCGAGTATTTGATACTTTGTCGTTACTATACTTTTGCAAATCAAGCTTTTACATTATACACAAGAACTCAATATTGCTTGAGTAAAGGGAAATATAACTTTAATTCCGCAGGGTTATATTTGCAAGTAAAGGGCTTTGTTTAAGTTTAACTCTAACTTTTAACGATCCTACAGTTTGTAATGTGTTCATACTGTTTTCATATGAAATGGTCTAACTTCAAAAACGTTGTTTTCGAGTGGATGTGTTTACGCCCTGTTTGTGTGTTGTATGCTTTAGCCCGTGTACCTCCTGCCGTTGTTAAATCATTGTGCCGCTAACCTTATTGAACCTGTTTGGGTGTTATGCCTGTATGTGGTTTTTGTTGGTTCTAAAGTTGGCAGTCTCAGAGAATTTTCCTGCTGCCTTTGAATGGTTTGGTTTGCAGTCACAGAATTTAAAAACTGTTATGCTTTACATTGTTCTTTGCTCATTTTTTTCGCTTTACACCTATTCAAGTGCTTTTGTGATTTAGATTTGCCCTGTCTTTTGCAGGTCTTCAGAATTTCTTAAGGGGCGTGCCTTCTAGGTGAGCTGGTCCCTTCTAATTTTGCAGTCATTTGTTTGTGGTTTGTTATTGTTTATAAACATATATTTTTGCCCTGTTGGCAGTAGGCTTTTGCTTTGGTTCTGGTAGATTACTTTGCTTTGCTAATTTAACATGGTCAGATACCTTTCAATTCTTGAACAAACTTTGCTTCAAACTAACCTAAGATCTATGACATGATTCATCTCTTATTTAGGGTAATATTTTGTGCATCTTGAGATTGCTATAATTTCTGTTGATTTCGTGTTCTTTGTCATTTCGTTTCAGTCTTTGCATGTTCTAATTGTCCTCTATTTTGGGGTCCAGATCTGAAAATCGAAGGGGTCGCGGTGGCTGATGTATGCGATGGTTAGTGATGACACACGTTCTCATCTATGGTACTCATCTGCCATTGTTAGTTCATCCTCTCTTTCTCGCACTTCCAAAAGCACGCATCTCTTCTCCATACTTATATATTACCACCCCTGGCAGGCAAACGATCGAATTCTTTATCGCTCGAAAGCATCTGTATTACTTAGAACGGGTGCGTTTTCTTCTTTATTTCGACTCAAATTTGGTTTCTTTTTAATGGTAGCTTCATCTTGAATCATTGATAGGGTTGCTTACTAGATTGAAGAACAAGAACTGATTTTTGCTGTTTCTAGAGAAGCAAGGTACTTAGTACTTTTAGTTTATATTAAAGTTATTATTGGTAGATAAACTATGTTGGGAATGTTTTGCTAGGCAGAAATTCTCTAAGTCAGAGTTCCGAAGGAAGTTAGTCCGGAACTTCCTTCACCCTGAGTAGTTCCTCCGGAACTTCTCCTAGTGTTACTCCGGAACTTTGACTTATCCCTTGTTGCAAGTTCCAATGCATAAAGCTGTCAGAAAGCAGTTTTACTTTACACCATGCTGTACACTGTTCATCGATAGGACTGCTCAACTGTTCACAAAAGCATGCTTGTACTACAACAACTCTGGAGTAGATATCATTTGTTTTTTTAGCCTAGGAGCTAAAAGGAAATAAAAGAATATCTTTTATTTCCTCCTTGCACTATATATATTAGTTGTATTTCCTTTTGTTTGCGTGGATCGAATATCTCTCTTGTTCATCAGCTGTAACTCTTTGTAAACTTTGTGAAGTATAAATATAGTAGTGCTTGGAATTGATATCTTGTGTTTTATCTACTTTACTTCTTGTTTACTAGTTACTGTTTCGATCAAACCACTTCAAACTTTAACACAAACAAGTCTGATTCCGCCTTTCTTGTTTGACACCTTTGGTAACTTGTTTGGTTAGCTGATCCTAACCTCGATCCTACAAGTGGTATCAGAGCCTTGGCTCTTGTGTTTAAAAGTTTTTAAATTCTGTTTTCTAAAACTTTTTTCACTGAAGGTGTATCTGTTTGCTTTGGATAAGACTGTTTCGATTCTTGATCTCTGAAAATGAGTGAACTAAGGAATGGCAGCACTAACAAACCTCCAACCTTCACTCCTGATGACTTTGACACGTGGAAACTTAGAATGGCGATTTTCTGTAAAAACACTGACCACAAAATGTGGGCTTCCATTGTCAATGGACCACAAGTCATCACCACCCCATCTGCTACTCAACCTGTTGTTGACCTTATCAAAGCGTATGAGAATTATTCTGATGATGACCATAAGACCTGTGAATGTGACTACAAAGCTTTGTGGGCACTCCAGGCAGCTCTTCCTAATTCTATACTAATAGGCTTTAAGAGATGCAAAACTGCACATGATCTTTGGAAAGCTCTTATTGAAATGTATGAGGGAACAGATGAGGTGAAAGAGAACAAGAAAGACATTTTAAAACAAAGATATGAAAATTTCTATCATAAAAGAGGTGAATCAATGTCTGAGCAGTACTTAAGATATGTTAGACTTATAGATGAACTACATGGTGTAGATGTAAAAATTGACAATGCTGATATAATCAGGAAATTTTTAAGATCATTACCTGAAGTTTGGACTGTCTATACAGTCAGCATTAAGTATAACAAAGACCTTAAGACCTTGAAATTAGGAGATCTCTATGGAATGCTGAGTGCACATGAGATGGAAATGAATGAGAAGTCAGGTGTATCATCGAACCAGACATCATCTTCCAGAGGCACTTTCGCCCTCATTACTGATCATTCAGAGAACTATTCTGAACCTGAACCATATGTATCCTTTCCTGAGTCTCCTAAAGGACATGAAGTTTCTTACTACCAAAACTTTGCTAATGTTGCTAACAACTCTTATATAGGTTTCACTAGATCTGATCTTGAGTGCATTAGTGCAGATGATCTAGAGGAGATTGACATCACTACCCAACTTGCAATGGTGTCACTAAGGGCTCAATGGTTCTACAAGAGAACCGGAAGAAAATACAAAGGAGCCAAGAATGCTCCTATTGGTCTTGATAAATCAAAGGTCAAGTGTTACAACTGTCATCAGTTGGGACATTTTGCCAGGGAGTGTTCTCAGCCAAGGAAAGAAACTGGTTACAATGCTGAGAAGAAACAAGAATATACCAAACCAAGCTCTTCCTCTGGTCCTACTCCACCAAAGCCCTCTTACAACACCCAAAGCCAAGCAACTGCTGCTGTAGCAAACCAAACTGGGTTTGTTGACTGGGAAGAAGTGATGAATGAGTTTGCTCCGACTAACCATGCCTTGATGGCAAGTGGTTCTTCACCTGCATCTGCAGAGGTAAACTCTAACTCCAACACTGAACCTGAGAATGTGCTATGTACACCTAAGTGTATTGAACTGGTTGAAAGTTACAAAAAGCACAATCAGGCACTTGTAGATGAACTGAAAAATTTAAATGAGTTGAAAGAGTACTTAAGAAGGGCTGATATAGCTTACTCAACCAAAACTGATGAACTCAGACAAACAATAGGGATTTTGAAACATCAACAAACAAATTTTATAACTCAAATGGATGATGTGGTTGAGCAACTAAATATTTCAAAGAAACAAAATGTGGAATATGTGCTTGACATTCAAACCCTAAAAGATCAGCTAAGGGAAGCCATTTGCAATGCTGATAAATTTCAAATTGTAAGTGAAAAAGCAGAAAAGTTATGGCATGAGCACACACATGGGAAGGGAAGGGTATCTTTTAAAAATGTTGAAAACCCTGATTCATACACTTGTCTTGAAACTTTAACTCTGAAAGAAACAAGTGTTCCCTTATCTCCCGACCCATTGGCAAATGGTCCTGTAATTGAGGACCTTTCCAAAGAAGTTGAAAGTCTGAAAGAGAGTGATGACATGAGAACTGAAAGTTTTATTGGTTTTCCTGGTGTCAAAACTGAATCAACCAGCATTTCTACTAAGGTTGATAATTCAAAATTTTCAATGCCAATTTTGAAAGACACTAAGACATTGAGTTTAGAAAATGATGCATCCCACTTGTCAAATTCTTTTACTCAAAAAGGTGGAAAAGCAAAAACCGTTTCAGTGTCATCAAAACAAAATTCTCACAATTTCATGAAAGAATGCATAATTTGTGGTGAGTTAGGACATGTTGCTGTCAACTGTTCCTACAATCCTTTCAAACAGATAATTAAAAATGTCAAAACTTCTCCAAGGAGAAATCAGAGTCTGTTAAATTCAAGGAATTCAAAGGATAGCAGGAACATGTCACCAAAAGGATCACATGTTGATCAAAAGATTTCTGGAAAAACTCAGAAGGTTTGGATTGGAAATGAGAAGAATAACAGCTTCTCATACGTTAAAAGAAACAATTTTTCTAAGGAACAACATTCCGCACGAACTTCATATCTTCCGGGAGAAAATTCCTCCGGAAGAAATACAGTTCCCTCGGAACATTTTAACAACAACAGGTCTTCTAAACCTTCAAAACAAAGACCTGAGTTTCAATCCACTGAGTTCATTAATCAAATTCACCCATCTTTCAAAGGAAATTCACGAGCAAAATCTGCCCCTCGTGAAAGAAAACAATTCTCTAAACAGTATGAGGTGTATGAGCATCCTACTCAAGTGAGTTCCTATGGAACTCAGCATCCTCATACTGAAACTTTCAAAGTTGCTGCACAACCAAAATTTGAAAATGCATGGCAAAGAAGCAACAGAAAGTTTAGAGAAAAGAAGGCTTTTATTAAGAAACATGGTTTTCCCAAATGGCAAAGTTATAAAAGAAATTTAAATGAGAAAACTGGTGATTTTTCTGAGTATGATGATTTTCCTGCAGAACAACTTGTGTTAGGAAACTACTCTTATAATGATGCCATGGGAAGACCCAAGACCACAAAGGCTTGGGTCCCATACTCCAACTGATCATGTTCTTTACCTGTGTAGGGGTTACCTAATAAATCTCAAGCAAATGTTTGGGTTGTAGATAGTGGGTGCTCCAGTCACATGACAGGTAATAAAAACCTTCTAGAAAATACAAAAAGATATGATGGCGGTCCCGTTGCTTTTGGAAGCAATGAAGGGTACATTACAGCACTTGGTAATGTATCAAATGGAAGTTTTACTCTTGACAAGGTGAGTCTTGTCAATGTTCTGAACTTCAATTTGTTGAGTGTATCACAAATTTGTGATAAAAAGATGAATGTTCTGTTTAATGATGAAGAAGCTCTAGTACTTAAGCCAGGTCTAAAAATTCCTACTGAAATGATCTTGATTAAAGCAAAAAGACAGGATGGCTTGTACTTCCTTGATATGGCAAGTGCCAAATCTCTTAATGGCAATACTTGTTTGATATTAAGAGCTTCTGTTGATGAGTCTGACCTTTGGCACATAAGACTTGTACATGTTAATTACAAAACCATGAACAAACTTGTTAATTTAGGTTTGGTTAATGGTTTGCCTCAAAAACACTTTAACTGTAATGAGCATTGTACTGCTTGTTTGAAGGGCAAGCAACACAAGTCTTCTCATAAGTCCAAAAGTGAAAACTCAATTTCTCAACCCTTAGAACTGTTGCATATGGATCTCTTTGGTCCTACAAGGGTGATGAGTTTGGGAAAGAAATCATATTGTTTTGTAATTACTGATGACTTTTCAAGATACACATGGGTTTTCTTCCTAAGAACTAAGGATGAAACACCTGAGATTTTAAAATTCTTAATCACTCAAATTGAAAATCAGTCAAATTTCAAAGTCAAAACAATTAGAAGTGACAATGGCACAGAATTTAAAAATCATGTTTTAAATTCTTTTTGTGAAGAAAAAGGGATATCTAGGCAGTTTAGTGTTGCTAGAACTCCTCAGCAAAATGGAGTTGCTGAGAGGAGAAATAGAACGCTGATTGAAGCTGCTAGATCAATGCTGGCTGAGTCTAAGCTCCCTGTAACTTTCTGGGCTGAAGCAGTAAACACTGCCTGCTATGTTCAGAACAGGGTGCTTGTGGTCAAAGGTAAAAACAAGACACCATATGAGCTTTGGAGAAAAAGAAAACCAAGCATACATTTTCTCAAAGTTTTTGGTTGTCCTGTTACAATATTAATAACAAGTGAGAATTTAGCTAAGTTTGCTGAAAAGGCAGATGATGGCTTCATGGTTGGTTACTCAGGTGTTGCCAAGGCATACAGAGTATACAACCTCAGAACTAAAATTATTGAAGAGTCAATTAATGTGTTTTTCAATGAAAAATCAACAAATAAGTTTAGTTCTGAACCCTCATGGTTATTTGATATTGATTAACTAACCAATGCTTTCAACTTTACTGTTGATAAGTCCTTTAGTGAGTATGTGTAGTCTCAGGGGGAGAACTCAAAGGCAAAGAAGGATGGCTTCAATTTTAGTCATTTTTACTCCTCTGTCAGCACACAACCTTACAAGCCACCTACCATGCCAACTGGTGCAATTCAACAAGTTACTGATCCCACTCCAGTGAATTTGGTTGAAACTGAGTCAAGTGACTCTCAATCACAAAAGGATGGTTATGTCTCAGATACCAGTGATGATGGGAGTTTGCAGCATTCTCCTAATGATAACTTACATGGTGATCATGATGGTTCTCATGAGTCAAATTTCAATGACTCATCTCTTGGAGATACCATCAACTCTGCCAACAACTCAAGTGATCAACATGTCTCTGCTGCAACTACATCAAATTTACCCCCTTCACAAAGATTGCCAGGAATTGAGCTTAGTGTCCTATTGCCCCCAATTATTCCACCAACTAGGCAAGTTCATAGTCACGAATTTCCAAGTTTTCAGAATACTAATGTCAGCAAAACTCATCCCATTGAGAATGTGATTGGTGAAGTGAATGCTCCTGTTCTTACAAGAAGCAAGTCTGCTGATGCAAACATCTATTTGTTTGCATGCTTCCTGTCTCAAGAAGAACCAAAACAAGTGGAGCAAGCACTTAAAGACAATCATTGGATTGAGGCTATGCAAGAGGAATTGTTCCAAATCAACAAACAACAGGTTTGGGAACTGGTTGATTTACGAGTACATGCTCAACCAATTGGAACAAAATGGGTTTTTAGAAACAAGAAGGATGAAAGAGGAATTGTTGTCAAGAACAAAGCTAGGCTTGTTGTTCAGGGATATTCTCAAGAAGAAGGGATAGACTATGATGAGGTTTTTGCTCCAGTTGCAAGATTAGAGGCAATCAGAATCTTTCTTGCCTATGCAGCTTACAAGAACTTCACTGTTTATCAAATGGATGTCAAGAGTGCTTTCCTGTATGGGAAACTGAAGGAAGAAGTTTATGTCTGTCAACCACCAGGGTTTGAAGACCCACACCATCCTAACAAGGTGTGTAAACTGATCAAGGCTCTGTATGGCCTCAAGCAAGCACCAAGAACTTGGTATGAGACTTTGTCAAATTACCTGCTTGGCCATGGATACAGAAGAGGAGCCATTGATAAAACTCTCTTCATAAGGAAAGTTGGAAAAGATAAGTTGCTTGTTCAGATATATGTGGATGATATTATCTTTGGATCTACCAATCCTAAGCTGTGTAAGGAGTTTGAGACCCTGATGCAAGATCAATTTGAAATGAGTTCAATGGGTGAACTTAATTTCTTTCTGGGTCTCCAAGTTAAACAAACTGCAGAGGGCATTTTCTTGAACCAGTCAAAATATATTCAAGATATGCTCAAGAGATTTGATATGCTATCTTCCTCTTCTGCAAAAACTCCTATCTCAACCTCTCACAATCTGAATTCAGAATCAGAAAGTGAACCTGTTGATCAGCACACTTACAAGGCAATGATTGGTTCTCTGATGTACTTAACAGCAAGTAGGCCTGATATCATGTTTAGTGTATGCCTATGCTCTAGATATCAATCGGCTCCCAAGGAATCCCACATGAAGGCAGTAAAGAGAATCTTGAAATACCTCAAAGGTCAACCAAAACTTGGGTTGTGGTATGCAAAGAACAATGACTTTTCTCTTGTTGCCTACACTGACAGTGACTATGGTGGCTGCTATTTGGATAAGAAATCAACATCAGGAGGATGTCAATTTATAGGAAATAGGCTTGTATCATGGCAATGCAAGAAACAAACCTGTGTTTCTACTTCAACTGCTGAAGCTGAGTACATTGCTGCTTCAAGTTGTTGTGGTCAAGTACTTTGGATTCAGAATCAAATGCTGGATTATGGAATCACATTTCTGGAAACTCCTATGTATGCAGACAACACCAGTGCCATTTCCATCACCAACAATCCTGTGAAGCACTCTAAGACAAAGCACATCGAAATAAGGTATCATTTCATTAGAGATTGTGCAGAAAAGAAATTGATTAAGTTACACAAGGTTCATACTGATCTTCAATTAGCTGACCTTTTCACAAAGGCATTTGATGAAGCAAGATTTTTCTTTCTTATCACAGCTATTGGGATGATGAACTTTGGTTAACTTTTGCTGTCAATTGTTGCTTTTATGTACATAAATTTTTCTATCACCTTATGTGCTCGTGTTCTTAACATCCATCTCTTCAAGATCATGAGAACTCTTTCACGAAATGTTCTTATAACTAATAATTTGAGAAATTTCCAAAGTTATGAGCATTTCTGCACATTTTGATACTTCTAAGTAAATTCCAAGGGAACAACATTGTTCCGGAGGAACTTACTCCTGAAGTTTTTCCTTCTCAAGAGAAGTTCCGAGGGAACTCTCTAAGGTTTCTAATAGGTTTCAAGTGTTTTCTAAGTGTTTCAGGTGTTTCGGAGTAAATTTTGCAACTCCGAAGGAACTTACTACGGAAGTATTTCAGGAGATATGAAGAAAATTTCCAAGGGAAGAAGTTCCGAGGGAACTTAATTCTTCCGAAGGAACCAAGTTGTTCCGAAGGAACTTTATTGACTTAATCATTTTTGTTGGATTAAGTGGGACCCATCACTTTAAGCATTAACAGTGACGGTTAATTGCTGACCCCACTAACTCCACCTTTTCCGTTAACGTCAATTCCATCTCTCCTCACCCTTTAACTGTCACTTCCAGAGAAACCCTTTTCACTTTCTAAACCTAAATCCCCAAATTCTCGTTAATCGCTCTCGTTTTCTCTCAATTTCATCAAACTTCATCTGAAATTCTCAAAACATTCACTCAATACAGAACAATGGCAGCATCCGCGTTTCACAACGAGCACAATCAGAGAGCATATTTAGAGAAATCACAGAAATCGACTCTGTTTGACGGGATGATTGACTTTCTCACTGCGTCAGAATTACACTTTGCCCTAACTGTAAGTCCAATCATCTATGATGAAACGATTACTCAATTCTGGGCAAACGCAGTAGTGGGTGCCAGGGGTGAAGACGGCAAGCAAATAATGCAAGTTGAAAGTAAAGTACACGGAAGAGATGTGTATATTACTGAAGCTATGATCAGAAATCATATAAAGTTACAGGATGAAGGAGGTATCTTAACAATTCCCAGGGAAGACTACCAATTCACTCTGATGGGCATAGGTTATGGAGGAAATCCCAAAAGCAAAACAGTGAAGAAGTGCCACATACCACCGTTTTGGAGATTTCTTGCCCATACCTGATGTGCTCGGAACGACTCTAAAAACACTAATAAAATAGACCTAAACCTAGACCTAAGACACACCTAAATTTTACCGAAAATAACCTAAACCGAACCGAACCCTAAGGCAGTGTACCTGTCGGATTATAGTAAAGCTGAGGTAAGACCGGAATATCGAATCCAAAGACACTCTAAAGACAAAGACTTAACCTAGGACCTATGAAATGGAAATACTGAGTAATTTTGGTTTTTGATTTGATTTGGGATTAACTGAAGTTAACTAATTCAACTAACAACCGGACAACCACAAAAACCTTTGGGGAAATTCAAATGAAGAAGAGATATACCACCTAGACCTAGACTCGCAATTGACACTTAACTTTACCTCGGCTCTGACTAATCTGATGGTCGCTAGTTCACCTTTTAAGTCCTTCCTAGACAACGATCCTAACGCTCGAACAAGGGTTCACCTTTTAAGTCCTTCCCACTTCAATTACCCTAGCCACCCTCGGATATACCTAAGGCACACCTAGACTAACCGGAGCTACCAATGATTACCATGAATGACACGAACTAGCAAGCTAGACAAAACCCTAGGACACTTCCTTTTGAGACAATGCAACCCTAGAACTTTAACCAACCCAACTACCCGTTGAACCTGTACCTTTTAAGTCTTTAGTTCAGCAGCACATTATAACCGAATTATCAATTAAATATTAATGCAATAGTCAAGGGAACCCTAACTACACTTTAGCAATCAACCTTAAAGTTAACTACTTGAGCTAATTTACCTAAACCGAAAGACATTCGCGGGTAAATCAAGCATTAACAATCAACTAATGAACTGATCATAACACACATATACATCAACCATGGCAATATATGGAATTTAATAGAATCGCAACATCAATCAATAAGTCAAAACCGAGAATAAAGTCAAATATTCAACTACTCATCACAATGGTCTAGGTGGCATAATTAGTTTAGCCTACAATCATGGTTTGAATGATGAACATAACAAAGTCTGGGACTTGATTCAAAAGCATGATAGTATCTAACAATTTAAAACGAAAACGAAGTGATTAGAAGAACCGGTGAATGATATGTAGTGCAATTCCGATCTCCCAATGCTTCTCCTTGATCCCAGCTCTCTTCTCCTCTGAAAATCGCCCTTAATCGCTCTGGAATTCGTCTGGAATTCGTCCCCTCTGAATTGAAACCCTAAAAGTCGAATTTATATGAAATTTCCTTTTTCTGCGGGTTTTACAGTTATAGGCGTATCGCCTACAACCCTATTTCTCCCAGGCGATACGCTTACAGCTCATGTCGCGACAGTTTAGTCGGTCAAACCGACTTAAAGCTCCGTTGACCTTCTCCTCACGCGCGTATCGCCTACCATGCATCAGGTTCCAAGCGATACGCCTGGAACCTCTTGTTCAGCTCTTTTCTTTCTTTTCTTGTTCCATCTTCTCACTTTCTACTCGTGGCCTCGGGAATCCATCTAACACCTACAAAACTTGTAAAACTATAAATAAAAGACTCCTAGACATAACTTAACTGAAAGCAAACGGAAACTAACGCAAACCAACTCAATTAGACTCAAATAGACACGTAAAAGACCACGGAAATGAGATGTGTTTGCAACACATCAAACATCCCCACACTGACTCTTTTTTCGTCCTCGAAAAATACTGCAATGGAATCATATCCAGGAAATTGACTTCTAAACATTTAACATTAAGACTTCAACAGCTACCAAACAATCCACATACCATAATGTAATCACACACTAACTATGATTGCCAATATTTCGATCCGATTAAACCCAACCACCAACCTTTTCTTTCGCCCCCATGTGTTTATGAAATTACCAGATATAAGTTCAGTTGCCTATGGATCCCACTAAAGAAAGATCAAGTTCAACCTACTACCGAATCATATTCAGTCAAAGCAAAGGGTAAAAATGATTCAAACTTTATATTCTCCAACCCCCCTTAAACCAGATACTAGGATGTCCAAAGAATAACTAAACATTTGAACACAAAATCCGCGCATTTATTCACTAAGTTATCATTTTTTCATCATTTTTTCAATTTTTCAATTTTTTTTTTCACCCTTTTTTTTTCTTTTATATAGTTGGTCAATTTTATCTAACTTACCAACGGACATCATCAGAGGTACTCTTTCACAAGGTCTTACCCCCGAAATCATACATGAGTATTCTGCCCGCGAGATCCAGAACATCATCAGAGGCACTTACCACAGGATACCATCCCTAGTTCGTACATGAGTATTTTGCTCTTTCACTCTAATTCATTAGCCAAATTATTAACTACCATGCTCATTGGAAATTCTAAGGACATAAGAGTATCTAGCCTAAAGGGGTCTCTTTCTTCCTAATCATCAGATTCAGAATCCCTATCACTCCTAAAATGGGGACCCACTAGCAACTGATTAGCATATTTATACAACAAATAAACACATAGGCAATTTAAGCTACTCCTAGGTCAGCTGGGCCTACCGACACATCATGGTTTAGTAATGCTTCCCATTCTCACCATACTTTACCACATTTTCCCAAATTATTATTAATTTAACCTTTAAGCACAATTAGACAATCAATTCCCAGTTTTACTATCATTTTCCATTTAAAGTTGCAGCCAGAATCTAGGACATTTTCGAACAATTTTTCAATTTTTTTCAAATTTTTCAAAATTTCTGACTCAATAACACACCAAAACTAAAAAATTCAAGACGAACTACGAAAGTATCCCATCCCCACACTTGAATCACACATTGCCCTCAATGTGGAATGGAACAAAAAGAAAGCAGGAATAAAATAAATAAAATAAATAAAATAAAACAAGTTGAAACGTGTTCACCTGAAACTCCAGAGACTCAGCACATCGACCGCAGCGACCCACCACAAATCCGGTACACAGAAATAATAAAAATTTAGAAATTAAAATTTTTCTGACTTACCTCCTCCAGGCGTATCGCCTACAACTGTGCATCTGCCAGGCGATACGCCTGGAACTGCACACAACCGACCCGCCAAAGGATACAAGCGTATCGCCTAAAACCTACCAACCCCAGGCGATACGCTTGGAGCGTGATTTCCAGAGAATTTTTGGAATTGGACCCCAAAAATTTTCTATCTCTTTTCTCCACAGCAGCTCCTCCAGTCGAAATTTCCAGCCAAAACTGCAAATTTGACCTGCACATCCTCAAATTTCCAATAGCTCGAATCTCCAGAATTACCTGCAACCACAAAAACACAAACCAAAAGACGCAAACGCACGCAAAACGAAAACTTGCAGAAATTTAAAACACAAATACAAAAATATACACCTCTGGGCACTGCATCAATCAGATCACAACAGCAAAACAACCTCCAAAACCATCAGGAGGCTTGGATTTAACATCCTGGACCACAAAAACACCGGATTTCAACCGGTTTCTAACCAACCAACCATCTAACAACTTCCTACCCCATAAAGCACTAAACTTTTCTGCTCTCAACAACTTCTTACCCTTCCAATGCTTATACCTACCCGGAAGAAATTGACATTTACCAAGAAAACTCATTTCCGGGTCATGGGTAGCAACAATCACATCTAACCTCCCCACACTTGATCTAAGCACAATCCTATCATCCACAATACCTAAATCCTCAAGTGTGGCTCTTCGAACTACCTCTGCAACCACCACATCACTCTCCACAGTTACCAACTCCACGGGTTCTCCTAATGGGTCAAAATTATCACTTTTATCAACTAAAATCTCTAACCCCCCAGGATCTTCCCCACACTCATCCTCAGTCACCACTTCACCAAATATCTCCTCAACTACCTCACCGGGTTTCACTAACGGGTCAAAGATATCAGTTAGATCAATCACTTCAATTAACCCCCCGGTGTTCTCCCCACACTTATCTTCTACAATCTCTTCATCCTCCAACCGATTACCTACAACTACCAAATCTATGAAGGACATGAAAGTACCTATCAAACATACCGATTCGGTGCCCTTATCTTCTTTTCTACCCACTTCAAATACTACACTCTCATGATCAACCCTCAAGGTAATCGTGCCCGCAAAAACATCAACTAGCGCCCGGGCGGTCCTAAGGAAAGGCCTACCTAAAATCAGAGGGCAACTAGCATCATATGCACAATCAACTACCACAAAGTCTATAGGGAATAAAAATTTATCAATTTGAACAAGCACATTCTCCACAATTCCCTTGGGTCTAACTACCGACCTATCAGCTAAAGATATAGTCATCCTAGTCGGCTCTAACTCACCCAACCCTAGATGCACGAAAACAGAATAAGGCATAACATTAATACTAGCACCTAAATCCGCTAAAGCACACGTAACAGATGAATCACCAAAAGAACATGGAATTGTAAAAGTGCCAGGATCAGTCAATTTCTCAGGTAACCTATTCTGGACAACGGCAGAGCAATTAGCATCAAGGGTTACATCAGAAAAGTTCTCAAGCTTCTTCTTATTAGTTAACATATCTTTCAAAAACTTAGCATACTTAGGCATTTGTTTAATGACATCAGTAAAAGGCAATGTGACCCTAAGTTGCTTAAGAAGCTCTAAAAACTGATTGTATTCACGCGCATTCTTCTGCTGAACCAACCTCTCAGGATACGGAACCTTCTTCAAATCATCAGCAGTGATCGGTTGGGGCGCGAATCTTACTCTCTTCTTCTCCTTCACCGCTTCCCACTTCAGCGGCCTTTCTTGCACTACCTCAGCCTCGACGTTCGGTGCGGTACTTGCTGGCGTTACGCTCCCATGCACCCTCCCGCCAGGCGTTTCCAACTCAATTTCCTCATCGACCGGCTCCTCATCATCAATCGCCGGCGATTGACTCTGGACAACTCTCCCGCTTCTAGTAGTGATCGCATTGACATTAGCATTGGGGTTCTTAAAAGGACTACCAGAAAATTGACCCCCACGGGAGTTCAGCTCCTTAAGTTGCTTCGCAATGTCACCGACTGACCTCTGCAAATCCAGAAACGAAGCTTGTTGGTTTCTAAGCAACGTGTCATGCTCAGCAAGCTTTTTCTACGTTCCCTCATCTCTTGCTACAATCTGTTGCAGGATCTGGGTCTGGTTAGCAATAAGCTCTCTGATCTCCTTAAGACCAGGCCCGTCATCTCCTCCACCATAGTTGTTCCTCGGTGGAAAACCAGGTGGGTTACCTCCCTCTCGCCATCCTGCATTCTGGCCACTCCTCCACCCAGACTGGAATGAATTACCGAACTGGTTTCGGTTTCCAATATAGTCCACCTGCTCAGCGGGAGCAAGCGGGCAGTCTCGGGTGTCGTGAGCGCCTCTGCACAGCTCACATTTGGCTTTGATGTGGAGTTTGATTTCCTCTAAGGTCTTATAAATGTTTTCTAACTCCCTAGGTGGTATGGTCTCTGAGCCAATGTGATGGACACCCCCGGGAAGATGTAGATGGTGCAAGTGATCTATTTCGGAACCAATTGCTCCGGAAGTCAGTCCTAAGGCAGTTACTTCAGAACTTGGCACTAAGACTATTTCTGAGCAAGTTACCTCGGAAGCCAGTCTAAATGCTACAACTTCACTTCCTGAGTCTTCAAAGCCTGCTGATGGTGATTCTCTTGATGAGAGAAGCATATCTGGTTTCACTGATTTGGAAGATGATAATCAGAGCACAGGTGGTCAAAACGAAGAAATAGACCCTGTTACAAAGGCTCTGATTGATCAATTGGAGAAGGAGAATGCTGAAATGCAGAAGAAGTTCCTAGAACAGAAGGAGGCTGCTGTATTTGAAGAACAGAAACAACTGCTCATAGAAGGAGGTATTTATGAGTATGTTATCAATAACTCGGACCTGATGTTCTTTATTAATGGAGCTAGACTAAGATCAGACCAGTACATAAAAGAAAGGATTGCTAGAGCCGAAGAGCAAGGTCTTTCAGACAAGGTTGAAAAGTACAAAAGGGTCTTAGGTAATGACTACAGGAAAATTCGTATGAAAAGCAATGAAGAAAACAAGATTTTCCTTGGTCAATTCAGTGTTATGCTCAGAAGCAAGGAGTGTTTCACTGATGCATGGGTAAATGAAATGAAGGGAAATGAATTGGTGAATTGGATGTACATGATTCTCACCATTCAAGCTGATGAAGCCAAGAAGCTAAATGTAAAGAGGTATGTTGATTGTAGTCTGGAGCAGGAGAAGGCACAAGAGAAGCAAGGTACCAGATACCAGAAATTATCTGAGGAAGATGACTTGCTGATTCACAAATGGTACTTCAAGAAAATTCTGATGGAGAACCCTAAAAGAATCAACTCTTGCAAGCTGCCAAGATTGAGAACTGAGCTTGATGCCATCAGGAAGAGTCAGATTGAAAAGGATAGAACTACTGGTGAGAAAAGACCACCAGGTATGTATACTCTGTTTGATTCTCTTCACCCTGAAGGCCTCAGTTATCTCAAAGAAAAGAAAAGAAAAGCTCCTGTCTCAGCAACTCAACAGAAAAGGCCCAGGATCAACATTGTCAAGCAAATGTTTGACACTGTCTCTGATCCTCACCTCTCTTCTTCATCACAACCCTTCACCTCAACATCACAACCCACTGCTCCCACATTTCAAACTCCAAACCAACCAATTCCATCTCCACCATCTTCTCCACCTCCCAAAATTCCTAAGCCTACACAACCCGAGCCTGAATCCTCATCCCAGAAATCTTCGCCCACTCAACCTATTCCCTTTTCTTATTCTGGAAGAAAGAAGTCCATGGCTGCTAGAAATCGCCTAGCCAAAAGAAAGAAAATAGCTGTAAGTGAATCTGAGGAAGAGTCCGAACCCTCAGATTCTCCAACAGCAAATGTTGAAGTCACTCATCCCTGCATGCTAAGGATTGAAGAGCATAAGAGTGAGAACATGTATTACTTCTTCATGAGCAATGGTGAAATAAGGAAGAAGCCTGACTTAAAAGTTGATGACTGGGATAAGTTGCATCAAATGGACATCATGGCTATAATGGGAACTCCCAATTATAAGGTTGTGTAGAGCTCAAGTTGAAGCATCGTGAAGATTCAGACAGAAGAACAGTTTTTGGTAGCAACATCTTAGGGGGAGACTGTTGGGAATGTTTTGCTAGGCAGAAATTCTCTAAGTCAGAGTTCCGAAGGAAGTTAGTCCGGAACTTCCTTCACACTGAGTAGTTCCTCCGGAACTTCTCCTAGTGTTACTCCGGAACTTTGACTTATCCCTTGTTGCAAGTTCCAATGCATAAAGCTGTCAGAAAGCAGTTTTACTTTACACCATGCTGTACACTTTTCATCGATAGGACTGCTCAACTGTTCACAGAAGCATGCTTGTACTACAACAACTCTGGAGTAGATATCATTTGTTTTTTTAGCCTAGGAGCTAAAAGGAAATAAAAGAATATCTTTTATTTCCTCATTGCACTATATATATTAGTTGTATTTCCTTTTGTTTGCGTGGATCGAATATCTCTCTTGTTCATCAGCTGTAACTCTTTGTAAACATTGTGAAGTATAAATATAGTAGTGCTTGGAATTGATATCTTGTGTTTTATCTACTTTACTTCTTGTTTACTAGTTACTGTTTCGATCAAACCACTTCAAACTTTAACACAAACAAGTCTGATTCCGCCTTTCTTGTTTGACACCTTTGGTAACTTGTTTGGTTAGCTGATCCTAACCTCGATCCTACAAACTAGAACTTCAGAAGGTTAATAGGTAAAAAAGAAACTGATTTATTTGTTTTTTGGTTCTTTTTTTTCTGCTTCATGAAAGGCGGTCTGCCATAAGTATTTATAGAGAACTGTAATAGAACCGCTTAAAGGTATCCATCTAAGTCTGTTCGGAATTTTCGGTACAGTTTTCATTCATATTCCCTACTGACTTGATTTCTGTCTCTAACCAAGTGTCTTTTAATTTGTTGTTTTTTCGCAGGTTGATGTATTTGGTGTTTCTAAAAACCAAGGTAATTCGAACTTTAAGAACAACCAATTCATTTATATGTTTTATGTTTATTTTTTAAGCCTCTCTTTGGTGGTTTCTCATAATATTAATAGATATAGAACTTCTGTAATTCTACCTTATGAAAGTGACAGCACCAAGTATCACTTAAGTTTAATGTCTGCTGTGTCTCCACTATCGCACATGCAAAGGCCTCGATTTGGTTTCAACTATGGACCAACATGTATGTTAATAACCTTTATAATTTTCAAACTGCTAGACTAATTTTTCCAATTTTTTTAAAATGTGGACCAAGTTGGGTGTTAATAGCCTGTATAATTTTTAAATTGTTGTAGTAAATATTGCAGTTTTTGATTGTTAATAATTTTAGCATTACATAATTATTTCTGAACAATTTATAGTTACTCGCTTTCTAATTTAGTAATATTTTACACAACCAGATTCCCATATTTCAACCCACCATTTTTAAGGTTTACAGTTACATACTTTTATGAGACTGTGTATCTTTTTTCTCTCAAAATTTTGTAATGTTACGTTTCTCATTCATGTCTTTATCATATGTATAGGTTCGTTTAATGTTTCCTGTGATAGTCACCTTTGTTTCGTTCGTAGGTTAGTATCTCATGTCTTTTTGTTTTGTTTATTATAGTTTCCTTTTTTCCTTTTCTTCTAAGTGTTGGTTTTCTATTGTTTGTGTATGTTTTAGTATTACTATTGGTATAAATTAGGTTTACAGAGTTTTGATCACTTTTAGTGTTAGCCAACTAAATATTTATGTTTCTTTCAGTTATTTTGAGGACATATTTGATGTCGGGCACTTCATTAGTTCCCTAAGTGATGAAGTCCGGATGGTTAAAAGATTACCGAAGAGATATAACCGAAAGTATGGATCCCAGCCATTAGAGATGGCTCAGGTCAGTTGTTCAAGTGAAAAATACTTTGTTATTGTTATTGAAAATGCTTACAGCCGACCTTCGTCTAACTTTAAGATTTTTTACATGTTGGGTATTACCGCACGACAACCCGTAGTCCTAGCGGCAACGTGCTAATTGTATGTGAATTTGATTAAATGTTGATGTGTCTGATATCTCAAACTCAAATAATCGCTAGCAAAATGCTCCATTAATCACCCTTTTTTATGACGGTTATAAATCTTGAATTAGTTAATGACTTTCATAGAAAACAACTATATCAGTAAAGCTGGTTATATATTTAATCTTCGGTGTGAATAATCAAAGGTACAAAGGAATTTAGCACTTTAAATTTATTTTTTTCTATTCTTAGGTTAATTTGTATTTGGGGTAAAATAAAATCTAATGATCAAATGTGGCGTTTGATTTTGATTTATGATGTTCCTCTCTGATGTGTTTTCACTTACATGCACCACAACCTAATTTGTTATTTAGGTGAAAGCCTGACCCTTTTCTTGCAGTTTGCAACTTCTTCAAGGCATTTTTACATGCACCACAACCTAATTAGTAACTAAATAGGAAAAATGTAAACAAAAAGATCCTTAGTTCCTTACAACTACTTGCTCTCCATTGCAAGCAACAAACGACTAATCAATTAGGAATTGATAAAAGCAACACCAACACCAATACCAATTGAGAGCGACACCAATACCAATCGAGGTCAGGGTCTTACACAAATGGATATGAGTTTTTCATGGTTATAAAGTATAAGTATGAGGTTTATAAATTAATAAACTCAATATAATCGATCCTTATGGTTTGTTTAATTGTCTTTGATGTAGAGTGTTTTTAGCCTTGAAATGATGTTTTATAAAGTTCAAAAATAGGATTCACCGCTAAATTTGTATGCACCAGAAGCTCAAGAGGACTTGGCCATATTTTTTTACATCATTTACAACATAAACTCCTTATGAATTCCTATATATTTACATTCACTTCTTTGCTAGAACTAAATTTATATGCATTCACGACAGGAGTTTCACACGGCCCGTATGTCTCATGGTTTGACTAAACGACCTTTTAAAACGGTCTGACTCCGCCGCGAAGCGTGGGTATCGCACTCTTAAAAACGGTCTGACTCCGTCGCGAAGCGCGGGTCGACCAACTTGTATATATATATTTGTTAACGATTGAAAATAATGATACTTGTTTGAATTGAAGGAATTAGAATTGTCACTAATCTTGATATGTTATGATTGATGTGCACACTTTGAATGTTTTTGACTGATTATGTTTATGTGCGGGTCGACACGAAAATATAATTGTTTGAATTTTGACGTTTTAAATATAAACGAATGTTTAAATCATTATTGTTTGAAAAATGAAAAAATATTTTGAATAAAACGAATATGTTTAATGAAAGTAAACTTTGGTTTGTAGAATGAAATTATCGTATGAATAAACGATATGTTTTGAATATGTTACGTCGTAACAAAATGTTTTGAAAACATAAAATGAATATTTTATATTTCTTATTATTAAAATTCCACAAAATATTTTTATGAAACTTTCTTGTTATTGAAGTTCCTGTTTGAATAAACATAGAACTTTGTGGTTGATTTTCAATACAGGTACGGGTTGTCAAGTCTAGTTTAACTATGTTCACACGTAGGTTCACTTACTTTGACTAAATTAAGCCTAATGCATAATAATTCAATTAATTGCACGTAAATATAGTATTAAGGTTAACCTGGAATTCTAGATTGTCACACTAGTGTTGAAACAATTGACATTTGTCGACCTTCCGCGTTGTTTGCAGCAGCTTGGGGTGATGCACCTTAAATGTCCATGCTAAAACATGAAGAGAATGAAAGAAAATTGCCAACAGTCGAAGAGGCACGACCCGTTCCTAGGGGCACGATCCATGTCGAGTCATTTGACATGTCGATTTCTTAATGACTCTTGCTTCCAAACAGTAGCTTAGTGGCATTAGAACAGATTTTTGATGTTTTTTCAAAATGTAGCTCAAGTAGATTCCTTTGTTTGATATAAACTTGCTCTTTAAGCAAGATTTGAGCCAAAAATAAGTGTTTACGTGAAATGTGCATGTTCTAAACCATAAGCTATGCTTAAAGAAGAAGAAGGAAGAAGAACATGGCTATTTTGAGAAGCCACAAGAAGATGGAAAGGATAAGAAGAAAATGAATGTTTCCTTACCTAGTATGTGTGAAGAAAAAGCCTAGAAAATCAGAAAAATCGTCAAAAACCTGAAGTGGGATGAAGACAAGAAGTGCATGGTTTTGTCCCTATCTTTATACAGGTTCAGCCTGACAGGTACGGCCCGTGTCTAGGGGGAACGACCCGTGTCGGGAAATTTAATACTAGGATTTTGCAACACGGGTCTCAGTAAATGAGGCACGCTCCGTGTTGGGGTAGGGGCACGACCCGTGTCTGGCCTTTTTGCACAAAACCTTTTGAAAAATTTATTCCTAAAAATTGAAAAAGAAAGAAATAGAAAATGATGGATGCCTAGGTTTAGTTTCGGGTCCTAGGCAGGACGCGCAGACACAATGTGTGTGTCTATCTCTAAAGATAGGACTTCCTCAGAGGTGTCAGGAATTCCTTCATAGAGCTTCAACCGATGACTGTTGACTTTAAGAGGTTGGTCTTTTCTGGCTTAGATCTCAACGGCCCCGTATGTGTAAACATGTGTCACAGTGAATGGTCCCATCCACCTGGATTTCAGCTTTCCCGGAAATTGTTTTTTATGCGGGAGTTGTATAACAGGACCTTGTCACCTTCCTGGAATTCTCTAATTTTTACAAGATGTGAATCGTGGTAGCGTTTTGCTCGTTCCTTGTAAATGCTAAAGTTAGCATATGCCTGGTTTCTCAATTCTTCAAGCTCATTGACTAGGGAGAGTCGAGCTTGGCATGCCTCACGCAAATCTAAATTGATCGTACGAGAGCCCAATATGCTTTGTGTTCTAATTCCACGGGGAGATGGCAAGCTTTTCCATAGACCATTCTGAACGGTGTGGTTCCTATTGGAGTTTATAGGTTGTCCGGAATGCCCAGAGAGGATCATCAAGTTTATCAGTCCAGTCCTTTCAGTTTTTTCCTACCGTTGTTTCTAAAATTCGTTTTATACCTCGGTTTGTTACTTCAGCTTGACCATTTGTTTGCGGATGGTAGGCTGTGGATAACTTATGGGTTACCCCATACCGAGATAGGACTCGCTCCATTTGGTAATTACAGAAGTGAGTACCTTTGTCGCTTATTAATGCGCGTGGAGTTCCGAACCTAGAAAATAGCTTCTTAAGGAATTTGACCACTGCTCGTCCGTCGTTGGTGGGTAGAGCTTCTGCTTCCACCCATGTAGACATGTAATCGACTGCTACGAGTATGTAGTTATTTCCTCGAGAGGTTGGGAATGGTCATATGACGTCCAGACCCCATACGTCATTCCTTTTTGAGATGTTTCCTGCCCGTTGGTAAGCGCCACAGATTCGTATCCATCTATGTGCATCTCTATAGAGAGTAGGCTAGTAGAATTTAGCGTCGAGGACTTTCGGTGCGGTGGTGTTTGCTTCGTGATGGCCTCCACAGGGTCCTGTGTGACAATGTTTGAGAATGCTGGCAGTCTCAAGTCCATAGACGAATCTTCGAATGAGTTGGTCGGCACACATTTTGAAAAGGTATGGTTCCTCCCAAAAGTAATGCTTTACATCAATTAAGAACTTTTTTGTTGTTGCTGATGCGTTAACCCTTTTGGAACTATCCTTCCGGAAATGTAGTTTTCTATGTCTGCATACCAGGGTTCTAGGGAATTGTCTATCATCTCTAAGTGCTCGGTTAGAAATCTTTCGTTAATCTCTTCTCCTTTGTCTACATCTTCTAGTCTGGATAGATGATCGGAAGCATTGTTTTCAGCACCCTTCTTATCTTTGATCTCAATGTCGAATTCATAGAGCAGAAGGATCTAGCGTATGAGTCTTGGCTTTGAATCTTGCTTCTTGAAGAGGTATCTTATGGCAGCATGATCAGTGAAGATAATGGTTTTCGACAGCACCAAGTATGAACGAAATTTGTCAAAAGGAAACACTACTGCTAGCAGCTCCTTCTAAGTAACTGTGTAGTTCTCTTGAGCGCTTGTGAGCGTTTTTCTAGCATAGTAGATTGGGTGAAAGTGTTTGTCCTTTCGTTGACCAAGAACTTCTTTCACATCATTGTCACTCGCATCACGCATGATCTCAAAGGTAAGAGACTAGTCTGGTGCGGTCAAAATATGTGCATTGACTAGTATATTTTTTAGAGTAGCAAAAGCTTCCATGCAATCTCTATTAAAGTCGAAGACAACTTCTTTTTCGAGCAACTTTGTCAAAGGACGTGATATTTTTGAGAAGTCCTTGATAAAGCGACGATAAAATCCTGCGTGTCCGAGGAAATGCGAATGGCATGAACTGAAGAGGGCGGTGGAAGATGTAAGATGGTGTCAATTTTTGCTTTATCCACCTCTAATCCAGCTTTGGAAATTTTATGGCCAAGAACTATGCCTTCCTGGACCATAAAATGACACTTTTCCCAGTTAAGGGCTAGATCAGTTTCTTAACAACGAGCGAGCATTATCTCTAGATTAAGAAGACAATGATAAAATGAGTTACCAAAGACCGAGAAGTCATCCATGAAAACTTCCATGAATTTTTCAATCATGTCGTGGAAAATGGCAACCATGCAACGCTGAAAAGTAGCAGGAACATTGCATAGCCCAAAAAACATACGTCTATAGGCAAAGGTGCCTTGGGGGCATGTAAAGGTTGTTTTCTCTTGATCATTAGGGTCGATGGGAATTTGGAAGTATCCAGAAAAACCATTAAGAAAGCAATAGTACATGTACGATAGATGCTCAAGCATTTGATCTATGAAGGGTAAAGGAAAAATGATCCTTTCTGGTGGCGCCATTCAACCTTCGATAGTCTATGCAGACTCTCCAACCAGTGACTGTTGATGAGAGTGTACTTTGTAACGCTTTTATATATTTAATTCTATATTTGTATTAGTTACAATATATTAATTCTCATCATATCTCATATGAGTTGTGTTTCATGTGTTTAGAGCTAAAAAGTTATAAATGTGATAGTTTAAGTGGGTTTTGAATAATTAGTGTGTTTAAGTAAGAATGGGCTTAAATGGTATAATTGAGTTGAGTCCAAGCCATTTGAAAGATTAAGCGTTATAGTTATTTATTTTTATAACTTGTTATGGGTTATTTATTTTAGGTTTAGTGACTATTTTGAATATCCATTTAAATCGCAGGTGTCGCAAGCATATTACATACTCTAAATTTGTGAGTTTAAATTAGATGGATGCAGAGCATGACAATTAAACTGCAAATAATCTTATGATGGGTACATTGAATCGGATTGCATGTGCATAGGCACGTGAGCTTCATAAAAAGGATTAAAAATCATTAATAAAAATGATGTGAGCATAGGTGGACTTAATATTTTGTGGGCTTGAACTTGAACATCCGCTAAAAGGAAAAAACGTGAGGTGACATTCAAGTGGGCCCAGGGAGTAATTATAAAAGGAGAACATCAAACATCAAAGTGTTTGGGAGAGCTCGACATTCGCAAGGTCGAGCGACGGCTGGAGGGAGCCTCTTGGCTCTTTGGAGTTCGAAGACAGGCAATTAAAAGGGAATTATAATTTTTTCTGGTTTGTTTTCTTAACATCAGTAGAGCAATTAAATATTTTGGTTGATTATTGTGATGAACAATTTGGTAGTGACAATATTAGATTTCTTCGTCATGATTGTTGGCTAAGTTTCTTTTAACTGCTTTTGGTGATTGGTTGGTAAAATCGTTCTTTTCTTAACTGGTTAATTGCTAATTGTTCCGGAATCCTTGCAACCGTTGAGCACCCGCATACTGAATTTGTTTAACTAGACTAGTAGATTAGGGTTTTAGTGGTCCCCTGACATGATCTAGCACTTTCTTGCGGCAGGAACTAATCAGCCCATTAGAAACTTAAGATATTAGGTCAATTAGGCAATTGGGGACTATGTCTATGTAGTATTAGCAATTGATTAGGTTTTGCCCAGATCGGTAGCCAGCCAGGATCCAAAAGTAGTTAACTTGTCACATAAGTAATCTTAACTTTAATAATTTCCTTAGTTGTTAAGTTAGTTAAGTTTTAGTTAATTTCCAATCTCAGCAAAAACAACTAAGAGGCAATTTAGTGTAATTCCTTAGATTAAATTAGTTTAGTTTAGTTTAGGTCAATCTAGGTTAGTGACAGTAATCTAGGTTTAGGTAGTTAATTTAGTTAGGTAGTTAAATTCTAAATCACTAGTGACCACTAACTCCCCTGGATTGATACCCTACTTACCCTATCTATAGGTTTAAGTTTAGGATTATTTGTAGCGGTCTCGACACCCGTTATCAACTGTTCGAGTAGAAATGGCTTCGTTTTTATCGTTTGTGATGACAGTTATTCCTCATTTCTTTGGTACCACCTGAACAGGACTAAGCCAAGGGCTATCTAAGATGGGATATATGAGACAAGCGTTAAGAAGCTTCATGACTTCCTTCTTGACTACGTCCTGAACGTTGGGATTAACTCTTCGTTGCGGCTGGAGAACCGGTTTGTATACATCTTCCATCAGGATTTTATGCGTGCAGAACAATGGGCTAATTCCTTTAATGTCAGTGAGTCGCCATGCTATGGCCTTTTTATATTTTTTCAATACGGCTAGTAGCGCTTCTTTCTCTGTTGGGGTTAAGCGTGCAAAGATAATGACAGGCGGAGATTTGTTGTCATCCAAGAAGGTGTACTCCAAGTGTTCTGGGAGTTCCTTAAGTTCCAGCGGAGGAGGTTCTTCAGTAGACACCTTACTTGTAGGTCTTCCTCTGGTTCTAGTGTGACTGCTTGGATGGACTCATGCAATTCTTCGTTTGTATCAGGAGGTGGGTCTTCCTCCTCTTCCAGGATTTCCCGAGTTGGTTTCTCATCTTCTTCTTTTGGCGGCCAAGGCGGATCATCAGATGATGGGTAGAATAGACATCGTTCAACCGGTAAAGAGATCTTGTCTTCGCCTAGGGCTAGCGTTATCTCCTTGTTGTTGGGTTTGATGACAGCTCTCCAAGTTTCTCTAAGAGGCTTTCTGAGAACAAGAGGGGTGTCGTCAAGAATGAAAAAATCGAATGGGATATTGACAGAGTCAATGTGGATTAAGGCGTCCTTGATTATTCTCTTTTTGTGTGATGTATAGATCGATCAGAAAAAATGAGGGGTAGACGAAGAGGAATTACTTCACCTAGATCTAACTTGTTGATCATGGTAGCAGGCATTAAGTTTATTAAAAGACTATCATCAATTATTGCAGTTTTGCGCTTCTTTTTGATAAAACATTGGATAGAATTTTTATCAGAAAAGTGTTTAAAGTGTAATTATTGACTTTTAGTAAAAATAACATTTTGCGGTTCTTCTAACCTAGGCGACATAAACATATCCCTGAAAAATCTTGCATTCTTTGGAATTTTAGAAAGATCTTTCAGAGATGGTTGAGAAATGCGTACCTTTTTTGACATGAGTTTCTTATCATTACCTGTGAGAGCGTGGATAAGAGTCTCCTTTGGTTACTCCACTTTTAACTTCTTTTCGTCTAGTTCATTGACTGGAGGAGGTGTATCTTTAGTCAAAGGTGTTGCGTCCAACTCCTTTGAGTAAAAACAACAAGAGGGGTTGAGAACCTCATGTGGTTTATCATCCGGTGGTACTTCCTTGATGATTATTTCTTCTTCTTCATAACTTAACCGTGAAAAATATTCCTCAATAACCTTTAAGTTTTCTATGATTTTTATCGTCTCTCCATCGAGGTATACTTCAGGTTGGTTACAAGAGGCTTCTTTTGTTTGTGGTGTTTGTTCATTTATGCTCGGTTCTTCATTGTCATATTTAGTTCACCCCATACAGAAAGAGAAATAGCCATGATGACAGGGAGTTGAAGATGAGGGTATGGGTTCTTCTTCTTCAAACGATTTTCTAGTATTTTCTTGCCAAGTTGTTTGTTTTTGTTCATTATGGTTCTGGCTATCATGCTCGTATGAAGGAGACTATAGAGAATGAAAAAGCCTTTCTTCTGATGAGTTATCATCTGTTTTAAAAAATGCGGGTGTTTCAAGGAGTATGCGGCATTCCCAATAGGGATGAAGGCCACCACAGATTTGACACCATCCAAATTCGGATCTTTCATTTCTATAATCGAAATATTTCTCAGGATTTGGATCAATCTTTGAAATATTTGTCAGAGAAAGTTCAAAAAGGATTTAAAGAGAGAGATTACAAAATTATAGATAAAGAAAAGAAAAAGAAAAATAAATAAAAGAAATTCTGAAAAGGTTGTACCGTTAACTCGGATTTTCCTTCAAAAATCCTCGTTAGTATCCCTGGTAACGGCGCCAAAAAGCTTAGTATGTGTGTGGTGTATATAAAAATATAACAGTTTTAGTTACACCTTTTTGTACGTAAGCTTTTAAATTTATAAAACCTTGATTAACTACGACTACTATTTGACCACATAACACGGACAAGTGCACCCTTCGTGGAGCAGTATAGTAGTGGTAAAATGACCGAGGTTGTTCAAAGACACAAAGAAAAGGAGGCTTTTAAAGATAAATTCTTATTAACAGTCTAGCCAAGTTTAATTATGTATAAGAGGGAGTGTTTAAACTAATTAAAGAAAATTAAAACAAATGAATAAAATGGGTTTTTAAGTTTGATCGATCAGAGGATAATATCACTTGGGGGAACCTACCAGTGGTTGGTTTGGTAAGATAGATTTAAGTACTTGTCTTAAGATTGCTATTTATCAGACGAGGAGGGCCGCTTTTCAGCCTGGAACCCTATCTCACGTTCATCTCGTTTCCCCGTAAGGACCCGAGAGGACCGCCCTGGAAATAGTGAATGAAGTAAGTCTGAATGCAAAATAGCTATAGGGCTTGATGGGTCGTCGGTGCCGTTATACTCGAATACGTTGTCATGAACCAGCATGGGAACAACCCATGCATCGAATTAATTTATTAAGAAATTTTTCTTTGAAAGGGACTAAGGTTCGTTTCCTTCATGCACCTCTTTCAGGCAAACATGAAAGGTCGTAACCAAAGCCAAGTTCACTATCTCGTATCTCACCGACTTCTGTGAAGTGACAAAATATTACTAACCTCCAATCCCAACTATTACCTTCTGGCCGTAGTTAGCGTGAAATCCATGTTTGTTTACATAGACATAAAACTCACAAACGTATGCTTTGCATGGGGTGCCAGTCACAGTTAGGATTAATCATCGTCCCCTAGTCAAGTGTCACAATTCCGACTGATGAACTTTCGACACCTCAAATAGTCTATAATACTCAAGGCACGTTTGTTCAAAAGAGTTAATAATAAACTTTCAATTTAAAAGAGTTTTCATAAAGTCTTTCGTACTTACCTTAAGGCAAGTACGTAAATCCATTTTACTAACCAACCAGAGATTCGTTTATCCCCAAGTGAGTATAAGAGTTTAGTCAAGCATCAACATAGCTTTAGTAGTTTGCTTAATAGAAAATGAGTAGTTCATAGACAAAATTTAAACAAATTCTTATTGAGTTCATGTCCTTACAAACTTGAAAGATTAAAAACTAGAAAAACGCCAAGTGGCTCGACAATTAACTAATCTAGAGAGTAAGTAGAAGAAGAGAAGAATTGAGCATATAAAAAGGGAGAGAAGGGCTGGCTTTTATAGGCAGAAAATGGCATTAGGCACGGGTCGTGCCTGGAAGGGCACGGACCGTGCCTGTCAGTTGATCTCCCGAAAGATTCATGGGTCAGTGGCACGGGTCGTGTGCCATCGATGGCACGAGCTGTGTGCAACAATCAACAGAAGCATGGGTTGTGTGAAGCAAAACACGGGCCGTGTGTCATTAGGGGCAGACGTCAACTCTTCCAGGGCGTAGCTGGGAGGTGGCACGGGCCGTTGCTTGGCTAGGCACGGGCCGTGCTTGAGGCCAAAAATCACCGAGCTTGCATTTTTTTCCTTCATATTTTCCATTGTTTTTGCTCCTTTTGTGTTTTTTACCTGAATCAAACAGAAAAACTAAAACAGAAGCAATATACGGTTAAATCGTTAGTAGTTAGCCTGTTTTGGTTCAATTTGTGAGGGATATTTGCTATAGAAATATGTATAATTTGACTCAAATCATGGAGCAAACCCGCGACCCCGAGGGGGGCCGCAACCTTTCCCTTGTACTCGCGGCCCCGACCGCGTCCATAGTAATCATAAGAAGGATAGGTGCCACAACCATAATCTTGTTGAGCCCGAGACCCATCCACTGCAGCGTACCCCCTGCCGGCCGGCTGCTGGGGAACCGGTGGCGGCAGTGTCGGTTGTTGCTGGAAGGATGACGATGAGGAAGCAGCGACGTGAAGCGCCGAGGAGGCATAGGCTGCTTGGAGCGCTTTTCGTGATTCTTCCAGTATGAGTTTAGAATAGGCAGTGTAGAAATCTGGAAGGGGAATCGTCTGTTGAATAATCATAGAGACCCCATCATAGCTTTCGTTCTGGCCGGATATTAACTCTTAAACCATACAATGATTAGATACCAGATCATTCACATTGGCGAGTTAGTCAGATATCTCCTTGAGGGCCTCACAATAAGAGGTGATGTCAGGAAAGGAATAAAGCCTTGTGTTTGTGAACTGATGCTTGAGTTGCAAGGCACGAGAGTTCTCATTATCATTAAATATTTCCTTCAGTCTCTTCCAAGTCGTGGCTGCATTCGTATCCGGTTGCATCATGTTCTCGAGAAGACACCCGAGATAGTACCGTATATCAACTGTAACACAATCACGTCGATACGATTCCAGAGATCGAGATCGACCTTAGGCGTCGGCTTGTCTGTTTTCGTGGCAACAAGGGGGGGGGGGGGGGGGAGTGGTACGCTCAAGGTGTTTATAGCAATTAAAAGCCCTACAATGGAGCTTAAATAATTCGACCCACGCGACATACTTCCTGTTTTTCAATTCGAGGATAATGGGAATGAAGTTTTTGATGCTTGTAACAGTAAGAGAGAGATGTAGAGGGGTCGAAGACATGGTTAGGAGGTGGATGATCGGCTGGAGAAGGAGAACTCGACGCAAAGAGAGGGTGACACCAGGCTAGGGTTATGGTGAGGATAGGAGAGAAAAGAGGAAAGAATCGATATGATCTATGATACCATGTTAGGAATGAATCACATAAAATATTTTTATTGACCATCACCATACATATAATTTACATCATCCTTTACTATTTGCAATTATATCTTTGTAACTTTAGAATATTTACAATAATGAATACATAATAATCTAATAATGAGATGACCTTCACCAAAAGCATTTATTAATAGTATTGTAATTAATAAACAGCAACTGAAACAAATGCAGCGCGGAGCGCGGGTCCTAAGCCTTGTAATTAATAAATTTAAGAAGGTTATTTCTTAACATTAAAAAGATAGGCCCCTTAATATTAAAATGAAAACTAGATCAGATCCACTATATGTGTGAGCTGTAATAATGAGGGAGGCAAATCACATGCATTGATTGACTTCGTATTTTATTTGAATGTATTATTGTAAAATATCACGTGAGACTTTCCTTGCGGCAGGTGGGGAAATTCTAACCCAATCGATTGTTCAACCTTATAAACACCCCCAGCAACCAGAGCTTATTCCTAGCTACCCACCTGTTGCAAACAGAAGACAATGTTCATTAATTAGCTACGAAGAAATTAGAGAAACCGTCAAGAATAGTTGATTACCACAGCTGGGCTACATACATACTCTCCTTAAGGTAATCCTCTATCCTTTACAAGTCAAACCTCGATCAGTCAACGAAGGTGTAGTTTTCTGGTAGAGATTGAAAACAAACGAATATCAACCCTAGGGATGTATAGTATTCAAATCGGCTAGAAAGACTTTGAAAATCAATTCAACTCAGACTCGAAAACCGCACAAATTCGAAACTCTCATTTGAATTTTCAAACTTAAATTCAACTCGAATTAAAGTCACATATTGAACTTCAAATCAAATTTCGAGTTAGGTATTTCCGATTCGAATTTGGATTATATATAAAGGCATTCAAGGCAGTTTCTTCATACTCATCCCTATAATTTATACTTTTATTATTACTTTTTTCTCTTTTTCATTCACAACCACAATTAAATAATACATTTTATACCTTATCATTACATTTTCTCTCTCTTTCAATCACGATCAAACCCCAAAATTTAGCAAACCAACGGTTTTTTATCAAATATGTAGATTTGCTAAAATTTTTCTCTCTCTTCTACTCATAATCACTCACAACTATATCTCAAATTTTAGGGTTTACACTCATAATCACTCACAATAAAAGTAAGAGCATTCATGAGTGTCTTAAAATTATGTTATCTTTCATCATTATTTTTATTTTTTATTATTTTTTGCGTTTTTATTAAATGATGCACATGTGCATAATACCAAAAAAAAGACCTCATACATGTGATATACATTTTTTTGCGTTTTTATTAATGTGATATGCATTAATAGGTTTAAAAAAAATTGCACCCTAAATCTTATAGTTGTGGTATATTTAGATTTAAAGAAAAAAAATAACATTTTATAATTATTTTTTTAATTATATGATGCACATGTGCATCACACGAAAAAAAAGCGTTATGTTTTTTTTTAATATTTTGCTCAAGAATTAAAGATAACGTAATTTAATACTTTTGGCGTAAATTTTATGAAAAATCATTAACGTATGAAAAAGATACGTGGGTTTTAATATGTGGTTTTGTAGTTTTCACAAAAAATGTGTTTTCACAGGATCCTAACCCTATATATATATATACTAGGTTAGTAACCCGTGTACTACACGGGTTCAATATAGATTTATAATATTAGATAAATACAAAAAAAAAGATAATAATCAAGAAATTTGAAATTATGATTGATATAAAAATTTTATAATATATTAAACAATAATTTAATACATTTAAGAAATTTATTATGTTTGACAAGTTGTGGATTACTTTCAAAAAAGACTATAATTATTGAGTAAATTAATCACATCTAAATTAATTTTATCAAAATTTTAAAATAAAATTTTAGTTTTGACAAAATTGGTAACTAACCTTAATTGATTATTTACTAAATTAGTAATTCAATGTGAGTTTGACATGTGGCGATAGTGATGTGAACACTTTATAAATAGGACATGTGTCATAAATTTTATTGTTTTATTAGTATTAAGATATATATATATATATATATATATATATATATATATATATATATTTATATATAAGGGAATGAATATAATAAAAACCTTTTTGAGTTGTGAATACCTTGAAAACCCTCTTAGAGCCATAAATCTTTATGATCAATGGTTGTGGTTGAAAAACAATATTTTCTTTTTCTTTTACCTTTTTTATAAAGGCTTTAATACCCAAAAGGGTATTATAGTTATCTTGTATCTCTTTTCTCTCTCCCACTTTTTCACCTCCAAGACACTAATCATTGTTACCTCTCTCTTACTTTTTCACTTACCAATACACTCATCATTGCTACATATCCCCTACTTTTTTTCTCTTTCTCTCTCTTTCTCTTCATTTTTTACTTTCTCTCTCTTACATTTTCAATGCAAGACACTCGGTGTTACATATGTAAAAAATGATAAATCTCCATATATTATTTGAATTTACATATGTAAAAAATGTTACTGCTATTAAACATTTTGTTAACAGCATATTACATATGTAATGATACTAGTATTAAGTAATCTGCTGACATCATATTACATATGTAAAGTTGTTACAATCAACAATAAACATAAGCATGTTTTATACGAAATGATTAAAAAAATATAAAAAGTTAACAAAAATATATAAAAGCTAATTGTTTTTTAGTTTTTGATAATCAACTTCATCTTTGACAAAAAAATCTCGTAACATGCGAAGATAAAAAATCACTAGTTCATATACGTAAACATTATAACATTTTACATATGTAAATTTAAGTAATTTACATACGTAATTTTCATCTAAATTTACGTATGTAGCATATGTAATTTACATATGAAAATTCAAATAATATATGGAGATTTAACATTAAACAAATGAAAAATTACATATGTAATGTAATTTACATATGTAATAATAGATAATAAGAGATAACTATTAGACTATTATGCTAGGTATTATATATATTAGAGTAGAGGGTAGTAGAGTGTAATATTATTCTCTATATATAGAGATCTCTGTAACCCTATTATTCACAACACAATAATAGGGTTACAGAGATCTCTATATATAGAGAATAATATTACACTCTACTACCCTCTACTCTAATATATATAATACCTAGCATAATTGTCTAATAATAACATGTTACAAACATAAATTTACATATGTAAATTTAAAATAGATAATGAGATATAACATGTTACGTAACAAAAATATATAAAAGCTAACAAAAGTATATAAAAACTAATTATTCTTAAGTTCTTGATAATCATCTAATGATTTACAATCATCTTCATCTATATGTTACATATGTAAATTCAAGTAATTTACATATGTAAAATTCAAGTAATTTACAAATGTAAATTCAAATAATTAACATATGTAAAGTTAAGTAATTAACATATGTAAATTCAAATAATTTACATATGTAAATTCAAGAAAAAAAAAGTTAAATCAGTTTATAATGTAAACATCACAACATGTTGCATATGTAAATTCAGATAACTTACATATGTAAATCCAAGTAATTTACATATGTAGATTTTCGTCTAAGTTTACGTAACATAGCACAAGTAATTTACATATGTAAATTTAATATATATGGAGATTTAACATATGTAAAAAAAGTATTAGTGCTATTACAAATATATTTTATTAACTTATAAGTATCCATTACAACAACATTAAAAAACATATAACAATATATAAAAGGTAAAATTGTTCTTGAGTTCTTCATAATAATCTTTAACTTTGACACAAAATCTCATAACCTACAAAGAAATACGTAAACATCACAGTATGTTACATATGTAAATTCAAGTAATTTACATATGTAGCGCAAGTTACATCTGTAAATTTAAATATATGATTAGATGTAAAATGAAACAAACGTAAATTTACATATGAAACAAGAAAATGCTTCAGTTTGTTCAACTAGGACAACATTATTAGATGAAGAACCCTCATTGTTGACATTGTCTTGAATATTAGGATCTCCATTGGAAGCTTCTGAATAAAACATATGTAAGTAAATATAAAACTGTTGGGGGGAAAAAATTAAGAACAAATAAAGGTTAAAAAGAAAAAACTCTTAACATACATTCATAAGATTGTCCATTGTTGATATTAAAATCATTGGATGATTCCGTACGATACAAATGGTCTTCCAAATTGTGAGGAAACTGATGTTGAGGAGATGACATTAAATTTGGAGGTTGCATTTTTCGGATTTTTAAGGTTTCTTGAAGTGCATTAATGGAGTTAATGGGTGTTCTTGATATGAAGAAGAAGAAGAAGAATTAAAGGATAAGTGTAAATGAAAATGAAGAAAAGAAAAAGATAGGAAGGGGGTTATCTAGGAGAAAAAGGTGATGGGATGGGGCATTGAAAACACAAAATTCATAATTGATAGGAGAAACAGTAAAATACAATCTTACCCTTTTGCATAAGACAAAATAGAGTGGGGTGGATAAGCTCACAACCCTTGGATGAGTTTTCAAAGATTTCACAACTCAAGTGGGTTTTCACTTTATATACTTTCCCTATATATATAGGGGATGGTTATGGTGAAAACCACTCCGAGTTGTGAAAACTTTGAAAACTCTTAAAAAACAGGGTCAAAAAGTTTTTTTTTTCTCTTCAATTTTTATGGTGATTCTTTAAGTTATAGGCTATTCATAGATGGAAAAAAAATCAAAAAAACGCCTCGGGGATTTTCTTAAAAAATGTAACAAGTTTTGTTGTTACATATGTAACAAACATATGTACAGAGTGTTACATATGTAACAAACATATGTACAGAGTGCTACATATGTAACAAGACCGTTTTTTGAGATTTTTTTAAAAAAATATCCCCGAGGCGTTTTTTTGATTTTTTTTCCATCTGTAGATAGCCTATAACGTAAAGAATCACCATAAAAATTGAAGGGAAAAAAAACTTTTTGACCCCGTTTTTGAAGAGTTTTCAAAGTTTTCTCAACTCGAAAGAGTTTTCATTTTACCCATCCTATATATATATATATATATATATATATATATATATAGGGAAATGATCATTTGAGAACCAATTTGATTTGAGAACTAAAAAGAACTAATTTGAGCCACAAGTTTATTTACATGTATCCTCCCTCCCATGAATTGTAGTGGTCCCCCTGAAATTTGTGGTTGAGATTTAGTTCTCAAAAGTTCTATAAAGAAAAAATTCTCATTTGAACCTAACCATATATATATATATATATATATATATATATATATATATATATATATATATATATATATATAGTGAAAAGTTCATTGTAGACACCTCCATAAGTGTAGACAGGTAGACACCCTTTTTCACCATTAGATCTCTTGATCCAATGATTATGATTAATTTCTTTTTTCTTTCTTTCCTTTTTCTCATTGTTCAGAAAATTTCACATGTGAAAACATATGTCAAATAAAGTAATTTCACATGTAAAATAGGGTGTCTACCTGTCTACACTTATGGGGGTGTCTACAATGAACCTCACTCTCTCTATATATATATATATGTATATATATATATATAGGGAGAGGATCATTTGAGAACTAATTGGGTTTGAGAACTAAAAAGTACTAATCTTAACCACTAGTTTATATATATGGAAAACCCCCCCATGAATTTGAATGCTCCCCCCTTGAAAATTAGTGGCCCAAATTGGTTCTCAAAAGTTCTCAAAAGAAAAAGTTCTCATTTGAACCTAACCCTATATATATATATATATATATATATATATATATATATATATATATATATATATATATATATAGGGAGTGGATCATTTGAGAAACAATTGGGTTTGAGAACTAAAAAGAACCATTCTAAATCAATTAGAAAAAAAGTAAAGAAAAATTCCATTAATAAATTATCTCTAAAATAACATAAACATAAAATATAGAACTTGAAATATATATTTATATAGTAACCATCTTTAAAGTCATACTCGATCCTTTTAATATATGCATCGGTTTCTTTTGAGTAATTACTACGTTTATAAGAAAATGAAACACATTTGATATATGAAAATAAAGAAAATCGTATAAGAAGATTAAAGAAATATACATATATATTTATATAAAATGTTTCAGGTATTGTTTTGGGTAATATGTCGGGTAAATCGGGCAAGGTTCAGGCTGGGTTCGGGTCGGGTTCGAGCCGGGTATCAACTAATCTCATACCCGTACCCGAACCTTGATTTTTTTTATTTATCAATCTCATACCCGGTTTCATACCCGAATATGCGGGCCTATACCCGTCCCGGATGACTCGTGTTTCGGGTATACCCGTCGCGTCTGGGCTTTTTTGCCATCCCTAGTTACACACGAAAGTTACATATGTAACTTTTTTTTTGATACTTTTTTTAAAAAATCTACTATGCGTTTTTTTGATTTTTTTTTCATTTAAGAGTAGTCTATAAACTAAAGAACCCTCATAAAAAATTTGATTTTTTTTTTATTTTTTACCCCGTTTTTTAAGTGGTTTTCACGGTTTCCTCAACTCAATGCGAACCTATAGGTCCTCAAATGATCCTCTACCTATATAGGGTTAGGTTCAAACGAGAACTTTTTATTAACTTTTGAGAACCAAATCTCAACCACTAGTTTTAGGTGGGGACCACTATAATTCATGGGGGGGGGGGGGTTCATACATATAAACTAGTGCCTTAGAATGTTTCTCAAAAGTTCTTAAAACCAATTGATTCTCAAATGATCATCTCTCTCTCTCTATCTCTCTCTCTCTCACTCTCTCTCTCCCACTCTCTCTCTCTCTATATATATATATATATATAGGGTATATATGTATATTTATATATATAAGAGGGGGTTTATTTAAGAACCATTTGATTTTGAGAACTTTTAAAATCATTCTGAGCCACTAAATATATAAGTAATATCTCCCATGAATTTGAGTGGCCCCATAAAAATGAGTCATTGAGAATGATTTTTAAAAGTTTTAAAAATAAAAAGGTTCTCAAATGAACCTCCCCGTTATACATAATCAATAAATTAAAAAAAAATTATTCAAAAACACAAGACCATCAATTGAGTATTAAATAATCTTTAATAAACTTCATTGGAAATAGTATAACATCAACTCCTTTTTTTTATCACTTGCTCAAGACCATCAATTGAGTATTAAATATTCATGTTTTATTAGTAATATTAACTTAATTTTAATCATATTTTATGAAGTTGGTCATTGCACTGGTTTTGAAATTGAAGTCAAATTGAAGCAGTGGCGGATCTTGAGAAAATTTCTAGCGGTGACCGAAAGTTATGTGACCCAAAAAAAATCTATCACTATATTTTGAGGTATATGTTCGGATCAGCTATTCAGTTCGGGTAGGGTCAAACAATAATTAATTTAATATAAAAACGGAGCAATCAATCAAAGGGTTAGGTTCAAATGAGAACTTTTTGTTTTGAGAACTTTTGAGAACTAAATCTCAACCACAAATTTTAGGAGGGGGGGGGGGTGCACTACAATTCATGGGAGGGGGGATACATGTAAATAAACTTGTGGCTTAAAATAGTTCTTTTTAGTTCTCAAATCAAATTGGTTCTCAAATGATCATCTCTCTCTCTATATATATATATATATATATATATTTTGGTTTAATGGTAAGAGGCATATGTTTTAATTGATGGAGGTCTTAAGTTCAAACCCAAACTCGAATATTGATGTATAATTTGAGATAAAGTATGAGCAGAGTAGTTTACCATTGAAAAAAAAAACAATAAGCCAAAAATTAGAAATTTATAAACAAAATATTAATCTAGCAAATGAAAAATCAAATACAACAAAACTAAAACTAAACATTCGGGATTAATAAAATTAAAAATACTAAACTTTAAATTTAATATAAAAGCTGAAGTTAAAAATTAAAATTGATTTAAAAACCTTTCTGAAAAGCTAGTACTTTTATTAGGTGTCCCTTTCCCAGTTCCCCATATTCTCATTTAATTTAAATAAGGCCACTGGAATGATTTGACTTTCGAGAGTAAAAAGTATCGTCTTCTTCATAGTTCATACGCCAAATTTTTTACTCCTGCTATTCGGATATACCATCTTCGGCTACCGGAAAAAATTCCGGCCATATATTTTTTATACTTCTGTTTTCGTTTTAGCTTCTCTACCTCCTGTTTCTAGTGGTGACCGACTCAATATATATATAAATTTTTAACGAATTATACGTATTATCGGGGGTTCTTGGCGAAAAAACGGTAGTGACCGGGGTCACTACTGGCCCCCAATAAGATTCGCCCCTGAATTGAAGTTTCTTTTATTTATTTGAATCAGCTAAAATAAACTCAAATTTAAATTCGGTTAGAATTTTGAATTCAGATCGAATCGAATTTAGAATTTAACATAGGATTCGAATCAATTTATACGAGTGTATTGATAACGGTTTGTCAGGCCGTTTCAAATCCCCAACTTAGATTGATTATGTAGTAGTGAAGCAAGGGTTATCGAACCTAGGGAATATGTGGATCTTAACTAGTTGACTAAGTACTTAACTAAATTGACTAATTAACCTAAAATTACCTAGGGTTGCCACTTAGCTGTTTTGATTTGATTGAGGTGAATTAACTACCAAATAACTAACTTTATCCTAAAAATTGATTGAACTATCAAATGAGACAAATCTAACCACTTCTGGATCCTGGTTGGCTACCGATCTAAACAAACCTAATTACTTCCTAGCGACACATAGACATGCCCCCCAATTGCCTCCCTGACCTAATAACCTAAATTCCTAATGGGCTGATTAGTCCTGCCGCAAGAAAGTGCTGGATCAATAAACAGGGGACCACTAAAACCGTAGATTACTAGTTAGGTTAAACAGTTTAGCATGCGGGTAACTAGTTTAATAATAGGTTAGTCATAGAACGAATCCACCAACCAATCACCAAAAGCGGTTAGTGGTGGATTAGCCGGACATGGCTAATGAAACAAACATGATTAAAGTTAAAGATTGCATTAAAAGAATGTACCGAATGATTAATTGCTCACAAAAACTCCAAAGAACAAGTGAAATTCGCAAAATCCTAGCCTCTGGTCGTCTGGAACAATAGATGAATCAATAAAAACTTAAAGAACAAGTTTAAATACTAAACCCTAATTTTTCTTCTGTCGGCCAATTTGGGGCGTACCGCCCCAGGTTATGCAATCCTGGGCGTACCGCCCGGATTTAATCTACCGGCTGCTTCTCTATCTTTCAGGGCGTACCGCCCTAATCTCTGCAACCCTGGGCGTACCGCCCAGGTCTTCATTTCAGGAACTTTTCTTAATTTTCTTCTACCTCTTCACTCGTTCCCGCTCAATTCTCGATCCTTGTACCAGCAGCTTCCAGTTCTTCATAAAACTCCACTTTTAGCTCATTTAGCTTACGGTACCTCACAACACAAAAACCCGTGAAAATGCGACATAATCCAATCATTATTATAATTAAATATAACAAATTAAACACAATAATAACGACAAATTGGACTAACATCATGTATCTTGAATGCGAGTCGAATTTGAATCCAGCATTAAAATTCTAAAACTTGAATAACTTGATTAGATTAACTCGAGTAACTCACAATTCGATTCGTTGAACAATCTTAATGGACTCTTCATTTCTACTCTTCATTTCTACTCATAAATTCAATTCAATTCAATTGTTAATTAAGTTTTGGTGTCTGTGTTCACTTTGATTACCAGGTCGATATCATGTCTTTGTCTTCCAAACACAGAGACGGTATGTCTTTTGATGAATATGGTCACTCCTTACAAATTCCACTTGAAGATATACAATATGCCACCGACTATTTTGCTTATGAAAATCTTCTAAAACAAAGCTCCTCTTGTAAGGTTTACAAAGGGCAACTCATGCAAACAGAGAACTTAATCAACATTGTTGCACGCAAATCTCTGAAGAACAACATTATAATCAACGAGCTGGCCCTTTCCTATATACTTATGCACAAAAACATCGTCTCTATTTTTAAGATCTCTGAGAGAAAAAAGAAGATAATCATCATAAACAAGCATGAGGCAAATGGAAGTCTCAAGAAACATCTAAGTGGTCCAGCTCTCACTTGGATACGAAGATTGCACATATGTGTCGGGGTTGCTCATGCCTTGAAATACCTACATTATGATGCACAAGACGATTACCATGTCATACATGGTAATATCAAGAGTTCCAAAATTTTACTAGATGACAACTGGGAACCCAAGATATTTGGCTTTGGATTTGCTCTCATAGCTAGAAAGCATCGTCTTCATCTTACTCGTGAATATAATGCCACATTACAATATAGGGACCCGGCATATGAAAACGACGGAGGTTTGACTCATAAGTCAGACGTCTTCTCATTTGGCGTCTTGCTGTTTGAAGTCTTGTTTGGGAGAGAAGCATCAATCAAAGACGATGATAATTGGTATTTTGCTCGATTGGCAAGATCACATTACAAAGGTAGAAAACTAGATGATTTGATCGATCCTGATCTTCGTAAACAAATGAACTTGCAATCATTGGAAATCTTCGCTGAAACAGCGAATTATTGCTTAAAGGAGCAACGGCTAGAACGTCCGGATATGAATCGAGTTCTCTCAAAACTTGAGAAAGCGTTGGAGCTCCAGCACAAATTTGTAATTAGTCCTTTGACTTATCTCTTGTCTACGTTTCGTTTGATCATCTATTAATTAATATATAGCCTATAAGTTTACTAATATGGTTTTCATTATTCATATTTTAGGAAAATCCAGTAGCTACATCATCCAATCACTTGAAGGTAATTTGTTTCGCATATAAAAAAAAATAAGGTTTTCTTTCTACTAGTAATAGCATAGGGGTTGGGGTTGGATACATCAAAAAACACAATTCGCCTATAAAGAATCAAAAGAGATCTAATCCATTAATTTTAAACAGATTTTTTTTAAATGTGTTTAAAAAGTTTTTCAAACAGTTTTTTTTTAAAACGTTCTTTAAACAATTTTTTAAATAGTTTAAAAAAACGTTTTAACACAGTTTTAAAAAACATTGTCACAAACTTTTTTTAAAACATTTTAAAAATAGTGTTAAAAAAGAGTTTTTTTTTTAAATTATAAAAAAACGTTTTTAGTTTTTTTAAATAGTTTTTTTAAATAGTTTTTTTAAAACATTTTTTAAACAGTTTTTATAAACATTTTTATAATTTTATTTAATAAAGTTGTTAAAGTTGTTTAAACATATTGGTTAAAATATATTGAAAAAAATCAAAAAGTTTGAATGGCAATTTATCTATAAACTTAGGGGGGGGGGGGGGGGGGGGCAACAAGTAAAATCAAGTATAGGGGCTACGAATAGTAGCACCCATTTTATAAATTAGTGGTTGAGATTCATGTATAATAAAATAGCAGGGAAATAGGAGGTGAAATGATATTTTTGGTATAACCTATTTTGCTGATTTTTTTTTAAAATTTCTTTAATTTTTTTTAAATGTTCATAACTTTTTCATAAGACATTATATTTTTATAAAAATTATACCATAAAATCGAGCATTTTTTCTCTTTAATTTATGTATAGTATTGATATATAAAAAATGTACTATTTTGTAATTATATGCACCGTTTGTAATTATATGTACAGTTTTGTAACTATATGTACTTTTTTACATTAAGACAACATGATTTGTACGGTTTTATATTTTTTCCCCTTAAAAGTTATTGTTTTGTAATTATATGTGCTCTTTTGTAATTATATGTACTATTTTGTAAATATATGTAATGTTTTACATTAAGTCAACATTATTTGTATTGTTTTGTTTTAATACTAAAATGCTCTTTATTCTTATATCTTAATTGTGTCAAATGTCAAAATTTTAGTGATTCCTAATTTGTTAGCAAAATCAATTTCCTATTTGATCCAGCCCCTAATAATATAATATGTTGGTACATCATTATGGTGTTTATCTAACATGCATTTTATTATTACAGGGGAAAAGACTTGATCGTTTAAAATTTCGGTTGCATGATATTGAATTGGCAACTAATAAGTTTTCAGATAAGTATCGCATTGGGTCAGGTGGCTTCGGAGTGGTATACGAAGCAGAACTCAAGCATCTTGACGAAATAAATTCATTAGCGATTGAAGAGAAAACTAAAGCCAAAATTTCAAACAAAGTGGCTATTAAACGCATATTTAGCAGAAATGAAGTGCAAGGAGAAGAAGGTTTCTTTTCAGAAATTGAAATGCTTAGTAACTGTAAGCATCCAAATATAGTTTCTCTTCAAGGCTTTTGTGACGAAAGAGAAGAGATGATCCTAGTTTACGAGTATGTTTCTAATGGAAGTCTTGCTGATTATTTGGAAAACAATGATAGGATGACTAATCTTACCTGGGCTCAACGTATGCAAATATGTCTTGATATAGCACGTGGATTGAAGTATCTTCATACAAGTACACATGACAAAAAATGCATAATACACCGCGATATAAAAAGTGCCAACATTTTATTGGATCATAAATGGGTGGCAAAGATCTCTGATTTTGGGCTCTCCAAGTTACAAGCTGCTAATCAACAAGGTAGCACCCTTGTTACCAGAAATATTGCCGGAACAAAACTATATTTGGATCCAGAATACATGAGTACAGGTAAGTTGAAAGCTAAATCGGATGTTTACTCTTTCGGGGTAGTATTGTTTGAAATCATGTGTGGAAAGTTGGCATATGATGAAAGTTACGGTCAAAAGGGGCTTCCTACAGTGGCACGACAATGCTTCAATGAGGGAACATTGAAAATTTTGTTAGATCCAAATATAATAGAAGCCGATGAAAACATTTCTATGCTGATCGGAGGGGTAGATCAAGAATCTTTTGACACATTTACAAAAGTTGCGTATACATGTACGGCAGAAACTCAACTCGAGCGCCCAACAATAGAAATGGTCATCAAAGAACTTCAGAAAGCATTAAACTTTCAAGTAAGTATCTTTCTAAAATGTAACTTTTTTCCCCTCATAATCTTGATTAGTGTAGTTATTGATAGGGGCGTTCAAAACCGAATATCCAGATTCTCGAATATCCGAATTTCGAATATTCCGGAAATTTCGGATAGTGAATATCACTATCTGATTCTGTATTTGAAAATTCAGATATCCAAATTTTTGGATACGGATTCGGGTAGTAAACCGGATATCCGAAATTTTTAAAAACATAACTTTCACCTAAAAATCAAAATCTTCCGAAAGATTTTTTTTCTTTTTTTTTAAATTTTTTACAACAAATAGATTAAACACAGCTAGACAATATTATATTCATCGTTCATATTGTCCCCATGTCAAAAATAAATAAATAAAATCACCAATTCCACGAACCTTTACTTTACAGACTTCTTTAAAACCATAAAGCTACTACCAAAACATATAGATCAACCAATCAATCTAATTAACCTTTAGTTCATACCCGTGAAGCCACAGGGATCCTGCCACGAAATCTTCCTCTTCCCTGATCGATTTGTTGAACCGTCACCAACATTTCTACAAATCGATAGCATTAAATCATTCTGCTGTTCTTTCATATGATCCTCAAAGCTCTCTTCTTCTTCTATCTGAAAAAACAATAATAAACAGTTAGAAAGCTTTATTGAACCTTTTAACAGTTCCATCGAAGGCTTATCGGGCCGATTCTAGACTTCTAGAGATCCGAGATCGATGGGAGAAAGCTGCTGCGAGATGATGAACCAACAATTGATGAAGATCGATGACTCAATGAGAGGAGCTGCAGTCTCGTAATCCATGGGAGGCTGCAAGAGATCGATGTTCGATGGGAGGGAGGCTGCGAGGGCTTCACGAGATATGAGAGATGGATGGATGTGTTTACCAATATAGGAACAAATTGATTTTGAGAACCTTTGAGCCACTAGTTATATATATAAGGAAACCCTCTCCATAAATTTTAGTGGTCCTTTTGAAAATGAGTGGCTCAGAATTAATCTCAAAAGTTTTCAAAACCAAGTGGTTCTCAAATGAACCTAACTCTCTCTCTCTCTATATATATAACTAGTGGCTCAGAAGGAAAAGACACCCCACTTCGAGGGTACGCTGAGATGAGAGGAAAATGGTTTAGAGGTGCTACGACGAATAATGCCGAGGCACGAAAATCAATGAGTTAGGTCGCGAGGCAAACATAAGTCAATGATTATGAAGATTTAACTTTGAACGGGTAGATTCGAAACCGGTATGTGTATAAGGTTATCTACTCGAGAGGTCGTAAAGTCATAAACTCATATACATGTAATCCCGTAAATATGTGGACTTGTAAACTCGTAAATTTTCAAACGGGTAGACTCCCCGACACACATACCTAGAAGATACGCAAGAAATCTCAAAACAAAAACATTTAAAATGGACAACTTGAAATTTTTAGCAAAACAGAAAGTCATGTGCGCGTAGGCTCGTAACTGCTAATGTGTTCATTTGTTTGCATGTATGAATGTAATCCCGTAACCACGCAACCTGTAAACTCGTGAACCCATCAACGAGAATTCACCTAACGATAAAGATGGTATGAGAGGTAAACAATTCGAATCTAAAGAGACAACACATACCTTGGAACATAAATGCATGATTGACATAGACCGATAAGGTTACAAACATCATCATAGATAGGGTAAATGATTACGTAAATTGGCAACAATTTCAAACGATTACAAAACATTAACATAAGGTTCATCAAATGTTATCTGAGCTGAAAGCTCCAACACAGGTTCTGTGGTCAGCATAGCCGTTGATGGGCATTAACGGTGGCTAACAGGGGACGTGCGAGAGGGATGCGACCAGGGGTTCCATAACAATAGTAAGCAAGGGTGGAGACAAAGGCAGACTGGTGAACAGCAGAAACCCAAACAGACGTTGGTACCAGAGGTTAAAACATTTGAGGCTAAGCTCAAGCTGGCTGGTGAAAAGTGTTTCTGAGACGGTCGTATCGGCTACAGTCACCCACGTTATGACCGAGGAGACCACACTTTGTGCATTTCTGGCATAAGGGCCGGGTAGGGTGGTGATAGTTGCACCGGTTGTAGTGAGGGTGAGGCCTAATGTAGGGCTTCTTAGCTTGCGACGCAACAGGAACCCCTTGAGTGACAGGAGGTGCGGGGATAGCAACATCAATTGGAGCAATGGGAGTTGTTGCCCCATTAGTAAGCTTAGCCCTTCTCTTCTACTTGTTGGCTCTGGTAGAGGAGGACCCAACACTCGAATTTCCTTGCGATGGACCGGTAGGGTTCCCCGAGCCTTTGCACTTCAAAGGATTACACGCCTTATGACGTTTGGAAGAGCAAGCAGGATTTGCAGTGGTGACATTGTTGATGAAATTAGCATTGAGGGTTTGCTGGATTAGGTTAGAGAGGGCAGTCGCTACGTAATGTGCAATTCCCTGGGCCACCTGATGGTTGCGACGACGAGTGTTGCTGTCCATGCAGAGAAAAAAGATGGAGAACAATCATGAGAGAAGGGGTACAACATGGTGAAAGATCAATTCGGAATCATGAAAGAGAGAGACATCATATAGGACACCCCAATTGGAGTCTCACGAGGCGACTTGATTATAATAATTCATAGGATACCAAGGGTTATAAAAGAAAATCGCAAAATCATCGACACATAAAACGAGAAATTAGGTTAAAATCTATTTAGAACCTAGAATATTTAGTGTAAAACTCGTGTGACAATGAGGTGGTGTGACTTAGATTATCATAAATCATTGAGAACCATGGTCCATGGTAATCATAATAACGTGTAAAAAACACGAAATCGAGCGATCGAAGTAAAACACATCGGAGTGGTTCTCATCTCCAGATTGGGAAACTACAACCGTGACAAATCAGAGTAAGGTCCTAGTATTTGACATGCTTTGGCCTAATATGTTTCGGCTCTCTCATCAGGGCGTCCCAGGAGAGCGTCCGGGTCCATCAATTCGGATTTATACGCAATGCTTTTCTAATCAGAGACCCTGACTACTGGTGCTTTTTCCCTTCCAGTTACTACACGTCAATCACCAATGCCTCGTTTCTGACGAGATTATAAAATCAAGAAATCAAATTTTCTAAATGGTACGTAAGACACCATAACTAAGGAATGTGGCTAGGAAGCCACAAGTGATTCGTGTATAAGTGTGTGCTGACAGATAGAGGAAATGATTGAAATAAGCAAGATTAGAAAGCACTTAATGGACATATATATCATATAGGCATGTTATGCATGGGGCACTCATGCGGGAAGCCTAAGGCATAAGTCTAGGTCAAGCCAGTTCTAATAACCTAGATCTCTATAGTCATGGCTCTGATACCAATCTGTCACACCCCAACCAAAGGCGAAATATCTCGGGGTGTGATGGTTGTCCAGATGCACACAACACTAAGTTATGTTACGATATAGTTCTGGTGTCATAAACATACATAATCCAAACATAAACAACTCAAAATAATCATAAAGAGTCTTTTATTTAATTAGGTCTCGCTAAAGTACATAGCACTATATGGTGATAACATCAAGCATGATCAAAATGCAACACCTGCAACATGTATAGCATACGAGTCAACTACAAGAGTTAGTGAGTAATATGTTTTGCATAAGTATATATATATTTTAATGTAAAGCAATTCATGCGTCAAGTGTTATATCTAATCATGATCGACAAGTTATGAGTGATGTGCACCAACCCTAGACAGTAAGGGAGCAATCACCCAACGCCAAATACCAAGCAGGCCAGGTGGGTTGTCGGCCAATAGGTCTATCATTGTTGCCACGACTCGATGGTTAATGTTACACATGCGATTAAAGACTAGTTATTAAAGACTTCCAACCAAAGACCTCCACATAGAATCCAACAAGTATCACACAAATAGATTATCACACATACAGCAACATGGAATCGCATAATATTTTGCATTAATAAGAATTAGGGTTTTGAATACTGATACACGTTACACCCCAAAAACATTAAAATAAAAGAGGGACTATGAATACTCACCTAGTACTGGAGATATGAACGAAAAATGACACCATGAAAAATGAGATGGTTAGACCTGAAGATGACCTTGACGACTAGATGAGATAGAGAAAATAAATAAATAAATTCCATGACTCACAGTGACACAATCGATTTGACGACTCGTTGGTGATTTACTCAAGTGATACGTACGAGATTCAATCAATTAAATGGGTCGAACCTAATTCTAAGTCAAACGGCGACAATTAACTATTAACACAACTATTTATTTTTCATAACATCCTAAAGATATATATATATATATATATATATATACATATATATATATATATATATATATATATATATATATATATATTCATGGAGTCAACTAAAATCAACACAATAATCATCCTAAAATATCAACACATCATCAAGCAACATTATTCATACAAAATTACATTCATGGTTTCATCATACCCAAAATGTATATATATATATATATATATATATATATATATATATATATATATATTCCTCATCAAAGTTATTTATCATCATCAAGGTACTAATTTCCTAAGGTCAAATCTTAGATTCATATTATCATGGCAATTTCTCATGATCAAATCCTAGATCCACTATCAAGGTAGCAATTGCACATGAACAAACTCTAAATCTAGCATGAAGATGACACTTTACATGATAAGTTTTACTAGATCTAACATTACAAATGACATTTTACACATAACTTATTCTAGATCTAGCATCAACACGACAATTTCTCATGATTAAAACCTTAGATCTATATCAATATAGCAATTTCTCATGAACAATTTCTAGATCCAATATGAAGATAGATCTTATATAATCAAATCACTAGATCTAATCTTCAATATTCATGCATAGCATAGATCTAACAAAATCATCATGAAAAACCTATTTTTAAGCATGAAATCCATAGATCTAGCCATTCATAACATCCATGACATAAATCTATCCTAAATCTTTATAACAACCTAACCTTGATCATGTAATGTAGAGATCTAATCATTAACAACATTCATGGCATGAAATCATCATAAAAATTAGTAAAAATCCTAAATCTTGTCATGATATCTCAAGATCTATCAAGTATGAAGAAGCAACATCAATAGATTAAGAAGATGGAACTCACAAACCAAATAGGATGGTGAATGATGCCAAATAAGCTTTGAATCCTCTAATTTCAGGCTCCAAAACCAAAGATTTGATGATATAAGATGAAGACCAGAAGTGTACAATCGTTTTTTTGGATATAAGGGTTAGAGAAATAGGGCTAAATAAGGCTAATGATGCTTAAATACCAAAAAAAAATAGGTTTTTGTCGTCAGAGTTGTGATGCGGACTGCGAAGGCAGGCCAAGGAACCCTTAAGGTCCACATCGTGCCCATACAGGGGATCCCTTGGTCAGTTCTCTCGTTCGCGCGACCGTTTCTTCGTTATTTGACGTTTTCGAGTCCTGTTTTCTATGTTTTTCACTATTTTTCATCCCCAATCATATCAACCTCATTTAACTCATTCAAAATGAATATAAATATGCCACACAATTCATAAAAATGAACACATAGGGTCAAATAATGTGATTTTGGTCGGTTTTGACGTACCTATCGATTTTGGGCAATTCACTAACGTTTCGTGACTCGATTTAGTGTGTGATGAATCGTGACATGATATGTGATTATTAGACTCATAATTATATTAAATTTAGCATACGATGCTAAAATACAAGATTCCCGGTAAACGACAAATCACGTACTGAAATCGCGTAAAAACTGGAAATTGTTTTATTTCGATTCGAGGGATCCAATTTGAATCCAAATGATTTTAATTAAATATTTTGTTTTGAAAAACAATTATGAGTCATTTGAAAACATTATTTTGAGATATAAATACACAAAAATTCTCCCGGTACTTAATAATTCGTAAATTGGTAAAACGCAAAATCGCAAAATGGGTCGGATTTCACAAACGGGTAAAATGAAAATGTTACATTAAATCGATCAACGAACATGATAAAAGATTCAATTGAACATTATTAAGAACAAAAACATCATAATTGAACATGGTTCTTCATTGATTATCAATCATAGATAATGATACTGGATACAAAATCGGATTGAATACAGATAATCAGATTAACTGGAATGTTACAAATCTTCCATGGTCTATCATAACCAAGTTGAACAAGAAAAATATCTTCCAACTTTAATTCCTCATAAAAATATCTATTTGGTTTCGTACGATAAGAGCAACTAGAATCCATAATACATTCACTTTGATAATTGTACTTGAGAAGGTCAACACATCTACACTCTTTCAGCCTTCCATGGAACCTTCAGGTGATGAACTAGGTTGATTCATATATGTATTAAATTTTCCATTCTTCTTTATTTCGTTTAGGGTATGTTGATACATAATATGTGCGTCATGTGAAGTATCTGAATGAGACGATGTGAAGATTAAAGACGAGTTCAAGCTGTCGGCCGAACTAGGTCCGACCTGGAGCTCGGACCTGCCGAACTTGGAGTTCGGACGAAGATCGGACTAGACTAGTATATATAGAAACTTGTGCTTTGAATATGGGAACTAAGAGAGAGAGACCAGTTCTTAACTATGTGTTTTTTAGAGTGTTTCTCTAGAGGGCTTCTGACAGAGTTTGTAACTGAGCCTTTGTTGATTTCAATAAAACAAACTATTATTTACGTCTCGTGTTCACTCTACGATCAAGCAAACCTCTAGTAAGATCTGTCTTACGCATTTTTCAGGGTAATCCTTTTTCAAGTGTTTATCCCCCCCCCCCCCCCCCACATACAAAACAATTCCTCTTGAATTTGGATTTAGAGCCGTCACGTGTCCTTGATCTAGGAGTTGTTCCTTCTGATTTTCCCCTTACAAACAAGCCACTTCATGATTCGTCTTTCATGTCACATCTCCTTTTTAATTTATATGAATTTAATGTAGCCAATACCTCTCCTATTTATAGACTCTACCATACATGGGAGTTTCCATACAATGTTCATAGGCATATGGCAAAGAGGTTAAGAATTATAATGCATGATCTTCTTCATCTAATGTAACTTTAATAGTATCAAGATCAATCACTAACATGTTAAATTCATTATTGTGATCTTCTAATGATTTTCCTATAGCCATCTAGAAAATATACAACCTCTTCTTGAGGTACAATCAATTCGCCAATGATTTGGTTATATATAACCCTTCCAACTTTTACCAAATTCCAACAGTTGTGGTTTCTTGTTGACGGCCGCAATTCTAATCATGAAAAAAGCTAAATAACCTAGTAGTTAGGGTAAATAGATTATTATATCCACGAGTAGCATGTGGTTAGTGTTATACGCTCTATTTGATTAACTTTATTAAATTAGCTAAATAACTTAAAGTGAAAGATTGATTTGGTTTAGGGAAAATATAATCACAATGTAGAGTTTGGATTGTAAACAATAAGTATAATATGATCACACTCAAGGTTTAGGTTTAGAATCTAGAAATATAAACTGGATTGATTTACAAATTGTGTTCCCAGTTTTCATCCTTGTGAAGAAAATTACGGAATCAATCACGAAGAACATAATCAAAAGAAAATTTATCGTGGGTGAAAGAACCGCCAAATGTTTATTGATGAAAGACTTAAAAGATTACAGAAAAATTACAAGGGATCAAATGAATTTGAAATCAAAAGCTTAAACGGAAAAAATGTGCCTAACTCAGCTCAAAAAGCTTTTAACCAAGATTAACCAAACTATTATGACATTTAGCAGAAAACACCCCTTGGCCTTTATCTTTGGCGAACTTGTCAACTTTACCCTAAACTTTATTTCAAGCAGAAAACATCAACATGAGTTAGTTCTTCAGTCTAGTATACATGAATCATAGCAACAATAGCTCAACAACATCCAGCACCAGTGACCACAAGTTTATGTACTAGAATGTGCTAAGACATTATCACCATAATCAAGTAACATTGAACAATATTTGTATGTATTATATATTTGGATAACATAGATCTCAACTCTACTTATCACAATCTCCACCTTAAAGATGAGATCAAAATCTTCAAACACCTTTAAGTAATATGTGGCACCGACTTGCAAAAGTCAAACTTTGACTTTGTAAAAGTTTTAGTCAAATAATTTGTTGCATTCTCACTTGAACTCAATATTCCACTTTACCTCCTTTGAGTTTAGAATATCTCTAATAAAATGCAAATTTACATTTATATGCTTGATCCTTTCAGAAATACATTATGCTTTGATAGTTGAATTGCACCCATATTATCACACTTTGTACCATCAGTTTGAAAAACAAGCTCATTAATCAATCCCCTGAGACAAATAGCCTCCTTTATTTCCTCAGTTAATCCAATAAATTTAGACTATGTATTTGATAAAGCAACTATCTTTTGTAATGAAGCTTTCCAACTTATGGTTCCCCCAAACATCTGAAATATGTATTCAGTAATTGACCTCCCTCTATCTCGATTCTTAGCAAAATCACTAACTACATAACCAAAAATAACATAATCACCTTCATTGTACTTACCATAAGTTAAGACAATGTATTTAATACCATTTAGATATCTCATTAGCCATTTAACACCCTCTGATTGTAGTCTTCCAGGATTTCTAAGGTATCTACTCAAGATGCTAATTGCATTTCCTATATGAGGTCTAATGCATATCATAAGACACCTAAGGCACCCAACAACATTCGAATAAGGCATTGTTTCCATGTAAACTAAATCTTCATCATTACTAGGATAATTATTAAGTTCTAACTTAAAATGCATTGCCAACAGAATAGGAACTGGCTTGCAATTATCCATAAAGAATGCTGCTAAGATTTTCTTGACATAGCCAGTTTGAGTCAACTTGAGTTCACCAATTCTTCTAATCCTGCTTATCTCTATACCTAAAATTCTCTTAGCTTCACCAAGATCTTTCATCTCAAACTCAAACATAAGCATTTGTTTGGTATCTTCAATCTAATCCTTATCTTGACAAGCCACTAGCATGTCATCAACATAAAGGAGTAAGTAAGCATACATGCCTGTTATATATTCTCTATATTAATTGAAAAAAATCATATTCACTCCTTTTGAAACCTTGTGATAGAATGTGATCATCAAATCTTTTATACCACATTCTTGGTGATTATTTCAATCCATAGAGTAACCTCTGTAATAGACAGGAGGTTGTTTCATATAGATATTTTCATCAAGATTGCCATGTAAGAAGGCAGTCTTTACATCCAACTGTGAAGCTCATAATCACGCATCACAGTCATAGATAGCATAATTCTGATTGAGTTATGCTTCATTACAGGTGAGAATAGTTCATTATAGTCTATCCCTGCTCTCTGAGTAAACCCTTTAGAAACTGATCTAGCTTTGAATCTAGGAGCTTCACTGGCATTCCCTCCTTAAATTTATATAACCATTTACAGTCAACAAGCCTTTGAGAATCTGGTTTATCAACAAGAACCCAAATTTGATTCTTTACTAGGAGAATTAATTTTCCTCATTCATAGCCTTAATGTATTTATCTTTATCAGGTGAACTAATATCATCTGAATACGATATAGGGTCATTTACACCCTCTTGTTCAGCTACACTAGAAGCAAAAGCTGAAAGATTATCTTCATCCCTGAACCTGATGAGTTTCACTGTTTGTCTTCTGGGCCTATTCTATGCAACGCTATAGGTTGGCTGACTAGTACTTGAAGCATTGGTTTGATATGGAGACTTATTTCCACCTTTAGTAGCTTCATCACCTTGCTCCAACTTCATTCGAACCCTCTCTCCAACTAAGCTAGTTAACTCCACCTCAATTGACTTACCTTTGACCACATCTTTGTAATAGATCTCTTCTTGAAAGGTAACATCTCGGATGATAACAATCTTTGGAATACCTTCTTCAACTTTCCACATTCTATAACCTTTAGTGCCTTCTAGGATATCCCAAGAACACACATTTCACATCCTTTGGGTCCTACTTGCCTTGGTTAACATGAACATAGCCAACAGAACCAAACACTCTTAGATGGTTTTATTCAGGTTTCTCACCAGTCTAAACTTCCAATGGTGATTTCATATCTATTGTAAAAGAGGGAGTTCTATTGACCATGCATGTCGCAGTAGGAAGTGCCAATCGTCCAAAATGTATTTAGCATACCTAAACTAAGAAGTAAACATCTAACTTTGTGTAAAAAATTTCTGGTCATTCTTTCTATCAAACCATTATGCTGTGGATTTCCAGGGACTGTAGTTCCTAGCAATGCCATGCTTCTTGCAAATTGATCAAACAACCTATTACAAAATTCTAGGCCATTGCTAGTCTTTAATTTTTAATTTTCCTTCCACTTTGAGTTTCAAGCAACACCTTTCACTCCTTGAACTTTAAGATTTAATGCATAAGTCCACACTCTTCTTAATTAATCATCAACAAGGGACAAGAAATACATTTCTCCACCTGCAGAAGCAGTTATAGCAGGTCCCCACAAATCTACACAGATGTAATCCAAAATACCCCTTATGGTATGCTTACTTATGGTAAACCTTACCTAATACGATTTGCCTAAGACACAATGCTCATAAAAACCATGATCTATACTACTCATCTGACTAAACACCTAAGCTTTATGCAATTCAGCTAGGCCTTGGGCACTAATATACCCCATTCTTTTATGCCATAACACAATTTTACCACTTGAGTTACTTTCAACATTTGCAGCTAAATTAGTAACTATACTACCATCAAGAAGGTAAATTTGATTACCTCTAATGGTTCCTGACAAACACCATACCGCGCTTAATCACCTTGGCCTTACCGTCTTTCAAGGTCACATGGCATCCTACTTCTTCTAAAGTTCATAGTGAGATCATATTTCTTTTTAGAGCTGGAATATATCTGACTTATTGAACATTCACAATAGTAACATTGGACATTTTCAGACTTATTCTTCCAATTCCTTGTATGTTGCAAGATCTATCATCTCTTATCTTGACTGGACCCATATCTTTCATTTTCAGTTCTTAAGAAATACTCCTTTTGAGGAGTCATATGATAACTACCACTACTACACAAACAGGTATTAGCTACGGATTTTTGCTACGGAAAAAATCCGTTGCAATTTTACTACAGATTAGCTATAGATTAGCTACAGTCATATTTTGCTTCGGTTTAGCTACGGATATTTCGTAGCAAACGAAAATCGTAGCAAACTTCATAGCGAACTCCGTATAGATTAGCTATAGATTAGCTACGGTCATATTTTGCTTCGGTTTAGCTACGGACATTCCGTCACTGATGAATATTGTAGCAAACTTCATAGCAAATTCCATAGCAAAATTGAGAATATAGATTTTTGAAACTTAATTCTAAAAATTCCGTAGCAAATCAGGAAAAATAAATATTTAAAATTTAATTTAAAAACCTTCATAGCAAAATCTGTAGCAAATCGAGAAAATATATATGTTAAAATAATTTAATGAAATCCGTAGCAAAATGCGTAGCAGGTTTGTCATAAGACTAGCTACGGATTAGCTATATACATATTTAGCTAAATTCCGCTGACATTGGCTCGTAAGCTAAAGCCATAGCAAATCCGAAGCAAAATTGAAAAAATAGGTACTATCTTTTTAAAAATAAAATTATCGTAGAACCAGAAAAGAGTATTAAAAAAAACTATAAATAATTTAGCAAAACTGAGAATAAGAATGATAAAAAACCATTTGATTACAAGCACATCAAAACTATCATACCCATCATTGGATTCATCAGGAGAATTGCTGTAAGGATCGATAAATCCTTACACGATATATTATTACCTCTAAGAGTGCGAAATCCTCTTAAAGATGTGATTCAAGAACAAAGATGAAACAGAAAATGATGAACACATATTAAAATGATACCACCTCGTAAATGGATGCACACAATTTTATTGGTAATCCGTTTGGTACAACCGATTGCTAGAGAGAATTCGTCCATTCTCTTGGCTCCCTTGTCTATCTCACAAATTGCTAACCTAACAAATGAGGAGGCCATGAGTATTTATACTCATGACCCATACATGACCAAATTAGGCCCAAACCCAACTAAAATCCCAACACCTATTACAAGCCCACTAGTTACCACAAATAGCAACTGACTAACTATTTAATCCTACAACTGTTGTCATTTAATCCTACAACGGTTGTCACTATTCTTGAACCTATTAAACTCACATTTCTTCTTCTTCCACTCCGGACAATCTTTCTTGAAGTGTTTTTTCTGATTGACACACAAAACACCTTCTATTGCCTTTTGATTTTGACCTCATTCCTATTTTGAACTTGTTCTTGAAATCCCTAGTCTCAAATATTCTATCTTCCAAACATCATGGTGTCAACAAAATGTTCATACACACTTGGCAGTGAAGATGAGAACATAATAGCCTTGTCCTTATCATTAATAGTTACATTCACATTTTCTAAATCCAAAACCATCTTATTGAACACATCAATGTGATCTTCTAGTGACTTACCTAGGACCATCTTGAAGGTATACAACATTTTCTTCATGTACAACCTATTGGCCAAAGACTTGGTCATGTACATACCCTCCAATTTCATCCATACACGAGCCGCAATGGTCTCCTTTGACACCTCTCTGAGTACACGATCACCCAGGCTCAAGATCAAGGCACTATGTGCCTTATCCATGATTTTCGTCTTCTCTTTATCTGTTAATGCTTCAGGTAGATTGCCTTCTCTCTTCAAAGCATCAAACACCCCCTAATGTACCAACATCCCTCTCATCTTCAACCTCCATAGGTTAAAATCATTATGGCCATCGAATTTATCGGTATTGAACTTTGTCGTAGACCCCACCATTCTTCATTTGCAGATCGAACACAAAATGAAGTTCAGATTACTTCGCAATCGAGCCAAATGACTCTGATACCAACTATGAACAAAATTGCGGAATCAATCATGAGGAATACAATCAAAAGAATGAATTATTGTGGGTGAAAGAATCGCCAAATGCTTATTGATGAACGACTTGAAAGATTACATAAAAAATTACAAGGAATCAATTGAATTTGGCATCAAAAGCTTAAATGAAAAAAATGTGGCTAAATCAGCTCAAAAAACTTTTAACCGAGATTTAACCAAACTATTATGACATTTGGCACCTTGACCTTTATCTCTGGCGAACTTGTCAACTTCATTTGAACAGAAAACATCAACATGAGTTGGTACTTCATTCCAATGTACATAAATCATACCAACAATAACTCAACAACATCAAGCACGAGCACCAGTGACCACATGTTTAGAATGTGTTAAAGACATTATCACCATAATCTAACATGAAACAACATAACTATGCATGATATATTTGAATAACATAGATCTCAACTCTACTTACTATTGGGTGTGAATGCCTTTTGGGCCAGTTTATTATTAGTGGGCCCGTTTTGGGCCTTTAGTTGGTTAACCCTAATCTCTCCAATATTTATATCCAATCTTGTAATTGTAATATTTGCAGTTTACCTAATGAAATAACCTAGTTGCAGCCCGTGAATGTAGGTCACACCAACCGCACCACGTTAAAATTCTTGTGTCGTTCGTGTTAGTATCTCGTTACCACGTGTTTATCGTATATGCAATGTGTGTTGGTGATTCTGCTGCGCCACTTGATTCCTAATAGTTGGCATCAGAGCTACGGCTCGTTGTTTACACACGGGATTGCACGGTTCACGATTCGCGGTTGAAGGTTAGGGTTTGTAACCCTTTAAGTCGCCACCGTTAGTTGATCGGAGCGGAAAGAAGGTTCAAAGTCACCGAATAGGAAACAAATAGTCGGTGAGAAAAAGATTGCCAGGTGGGACGATCAGAGTCGTTCGGCAGTTGCCGGAGAAAATCGTCGAGGTACATCTTTATTTTCTCAAAGTCGGCGTTTTATGTTTTTTACGGTTGACTTATGATTCAATTTTGACCGAGGATTACGGCTAGGATCGAGAAAGACTATCAAATTGGTTTCTTTTTATTTGGTGAGTGGTTTGCTCACGTAAGCAAAGCATCAATAGAAACCAATCTTGAAATTTCTTTTTTTGGTGAATTGATTACTCACGTCAAACGAAAGATGAAGAAAATGGTGAATAATATTCATTTGCATAGTGGTTCGATCAAGATCAAGTAGAACCAGGTGAAGAAGTCGCTAAGCTGTTGGGTGTAGATAATCGATTACGGCTAGCACGTTTTTTTTAATCCTTGAGTCTCACGTTAATTATTTGAATTCTGTTGGAGCCATTAATTAGGTTTGGGTAGTCACCCACCTTGATATTAGTCGTTGATCGGGTTTGGGTTGCGGGCTAAGTAGGATTTTGGTGTTTCAAGTTTGGGATTTTGACTTATTTGTTATCAACCGTGGAAACCGGGTTTTGTGATGATCGGTTGGGTCGGGTTAGATTTGTCTGCAAGGTTTTGTAGGTGCAGATCGGTTTGATTGACAGTGTTCGGTAGAACCACTGTTAAGTTTAAGCCTGTGTCATTGCTGTGTCTATCACTGTTTTTCTTTCGATCTATGTTTCCTGTTTGTCAGTGATCGTAATGTTTGAAGGTTCGGTTTTTGGTTGATTGGTTTGTCAAGGAACTTGGATGTGGTACTGACGGTGGAGAAACTGGAGAAAATGGAACTAGCGGGTGTGCTAGTTGACGAAAAAAGTGAAAAATGTTTAAGTGGAAAGTTATGTGGATTGTTGCTCGTTTGGAAGATATTTCGGTTAGGGTTTGCGTTAACTGATCGCGTGTACGATCATAGAATCCTTGGTACCGCTTGCATTCTGTGAAAGCTCTACTGGTGTTATAACATTTTGCCTATTAACTGGTCTGTAACTGTGGATGTTATTCCTTGTCGGTGGTGATCAGTGGTTCGAAATTTGAGGAGATACAAGATCTTGTGCAAGGTGAAGACGTTTCACAGGTGTAGTACGAGTTGTTCATCTTATGAGTGTTGAATGGAAGTGGGTTGGGATAACTCGGACAGTGGGAGCTGAGCATTGTTGACTTGGTGTGTGGCTGCATAAGTGGGACATTTGTTTTAGAGTCGATGTCCAAAGTAATTGATTTGTGCTTCTGTGAAGGTGTCTGGGGTTGATGCATTGGGGCTCAGTGGAAGGCAGTGAAGACTCTTGGGTTCAAGATTGTGGTTTGTTTCATTTCATGTTACCCACTTCAATGAAGCATTGGTTAATCTCTTCTTAGACTTTGGGAAGATGCAGGTTTATGTATCGTTGGAAGTAGTGAACCAACTTCCGAGTAGTAAAGTCTGGCTCGCTAAATCGGGTAGTGCTAAGTGGATTCATTTTGCAAGTGTGAACCCTGGAGCCACATGGATGTTAGCTTGAGCGTATTCGGAGGTCTGAACTTTATTGGGGATTTAGTAAGAGTGGGAGCGTGAGGAGTGTTCTATCACAGTTTGAAATCGATGTTGGGTTCGAAAGACCGATTATCCGCATGTGAAAATCTCTCATGGATACTTGTTGATATTGGAGAGTGTTCTTTCCTCTGGAGTCTCTGGAGCCAGTGGTACGAGTAAGTGGGAGCCGGTTGAGACTGAGGATGAGTCATTGGTGGTTTTGCCATGACTGGGTCCGTGATGACCGTATTGGAGCAGTGGCGAGCTTCAATGGGCCTTTCAGGTTACTGATGAGAAGGGCCATTGCAACTAGGTGGATTGGTTTTGAAATCTAGTTTGTTCTTGGGAACTGGAGGCTTGGAGGATTTCTGTTAAAGATTACCGGAGTTACTGGATGATTGGATTGTATTTGCTTGGTTGGCGGGCATAAGTTTATCGCAAGGCCTTCAAGTGGGAGATTGTTGGGTGTGAAGGCCTTTTGGGCCAGTTAATTATTAGTGGGCCTGTTTTGGGCCTTTAGTTGGTTACCCCTAATCTCTCTAATATTTATATCCAATCTTGTAATTGTAATATTTGCAATTTGCCTAATGAAATAACCTAGTTGTAGCTCGTGGATGTAGGTCACACCGACCGAACCACATTAAAATTCTTGTGTCGTTCGTGTTAGTTTCTCATTACCGTGTGTTTATCGTGTGTGCAATGTGTGTTGGTGATTTCGCTGCGCCACTTGAAAACCTAACACTTAGGGGGGCGGTATCGTTCGCTGCTCCACGCCCGCTGCTTCGCTGCTCCTACGGTCTCCATACCGCCTCAATGCTGCTCCGCTGTTGGTGCTCCAATTTTCATGCTTCACAGCTCCACCAAGTAGCATAAAGCAGTGATGTGTGTGAAGAATTTAATGCAATCCATGGTTCACGGCTTCCTTTTTTCAAGCCCCCCACCATACCCACCTTCAAAGCCTTCAAAGCCTTCATTTTCACAAAATTGAGTTATCATCATTTAATTGGTTGTCAAATTTGAAGCCACACAAAAGTAGGTGAATGATACCCCCCCCCCCCCCCCCTTACCACAGTCTCAACCAAAAGCTGGTCTCTTTTCCTTCTCGATCGACCAACGCAGCCTAAAGGTTGCTCAGAAAGACACCTGCGATGCCCCCTAAATCGTTGAAATATGACCTCTTTATTATTCCCTAATTTTATGACAGCCCACCAAGTCCGATGAGCTTTTGTTAGTTGAGCGCACCAACAAAACAAAGCCCATAGAGCCTTTTCTTTTCTTTTGGTATATCTTGTGTCTACAACATCAAATATTAGCCATGCAACTTTGATTATCACAACGAGAAAAAAGGGCCCACATGTGTTGCGGCGAAAAAGGCGTGGGTATATAAAAAAATTGCATTACTAAATTCAACGACATTAAATTAAAATAATAGATATAACTAAAAATTACGAAAACGCGACAGTTTGGAATTACATAGAACTAAAAATTGATACGAAAACGTGACGATTTGGAATTACATAGACTGAAATCTAAAAAAAAATAGAAAAAAATATATGGTCTCTACCACATAACATCTAATCAAAGTACCACGTAACAACATAGAAGAAAACGTGACATCAATCGATTCATGTATTATAAATAGTAACTTCTACTCACAACCTAAAACTTGCTTTTTTGTTGATATATATAATGACTTCCTAAATGCACTTGTGTTAAGATGTCTTTATTTTTATTTTCTTTCCCTTTTGACGAAACCAAAATAACTAAATTGTCTCCAAAAATAGTACAACCGTCTCTTTTATTGCCGACATATATTACATTTATTTATTATGGAAATATCTGTCAAATATCAATGTTTAAATTGACTTAGATTTTTTTCTTGGATAAGTTTTTGTGCTTAGGTACAAAATTAATTTAATTAATTTGTTCCTCATTACAAAACTAACTTAAGTACCGTGATTCACAGATAAACAATAAGGAGAGGCTTTGTATGTCATTAAAAGACATAAAATCGGGTACACAAGACTTTAATGATTCCAATTGCATTGAAGAAGGAAGATTTTGGAAGCTTTATGAAGGAGAAATTGTAGGTGCTAATGGACGTACCGCAATTATCGCAAAGAGGTGGGATATAAAGTCCGGTCGTCAAGGACATATTCAACTTTTTAGAGAGCTTGATGTTCTTTCTCGGTATAAGCATGAGAGTATCATTGGTCTTGTCGGGTATTGTATTGAAATGGATGAAAACATTATTGTTTATGAGCATGCATCTAATGGAAGACTTGATAAACATTTGGGTGATCCTAGTCTTACATGGACGAAACGCCTCAAGATATGCATTGATGTTGCAAGCGGACTAGAATTTCTTCATAGGGATGAAAAGGGTTGCATGATTCATAGAGACATTAAAAGTAGTAGCATTTTACTTGATGGTGACTGGAATGCTAAAATTGCTAATTTTGAGTTGTCGTGCTTGGAAAGGTTTCATGAAAGGGCTGAACATGTCGATGATAATGCTTGTGACTCATTGGGATACATTGACCCAGAATATCAAATTAATGGTTTCTTAACAAAATTTTCAGACATATACGCATTTGGTGTGATTTTAATTGAAATGTTGTACGGGAGATTGGCGTGGACAAAAGGATGTGAGGATCATTCTCAATCATTAGCCCATTTAGCTATTAAACACTATGATGAAAGAGAAAGCCTTGATGAAATGATATTTGAAGATATCAAGGAACAAATTTCAACACCATCATTGACTGAATTTGTTAAAATTACCATTCAATGCTTAAAGCCTCGCCGACACGTTAGGGCATGTGATGTGGTCAATAATGTTAAGAAGGCGTTACGTTTTCAAGTAAGTTTTCATACTTTCATTTAATCAAGTTAGCTTCTTACTTTTCAATATATTTAATATATATTTAATATACCTAATAAATATAACTCAAAACATCGTAGAGTATACTATTGAAAGGTATTCAATTGATAAAAACTCTATAACCACTAGCTTAGCCTAGTGATAAAGGTCTATATTATTTTACCATGAGGTCTTGAGTTCATATTCAATTGATAAAAACTCTACAACCCATTTATAATGTTAGAAAACTTGACTGCCAAGCAAAATAATAAACCTACTTTAATAATAATTACACTAATAAAAAACAAAAAAGAACTTCCTTGACTTTTACCCTTTTACAAGATTAGTCATAACAATCATCCCCTTATGTTGTAAACCTTTCTTCATATTAGTGTTGGCGGTCCCCGAGTCAAGTTAACTTCCTCTTTTTTCTCCCACTTAGGACATTCCGAAGCATAATGTCCGAACTCGTTACACTTGATATGGCTTTTATCCCGTGGAACCCGACTACCATCTCCCCGACTTTTCCCGGATACTTGACATTTACCTCGGTCACATCCAAAGTCTTCCCAGCTTGAGTCTCCATAACTACAATGCTCACACTTATACCCTTCCTCCTATTCCTTGCCACTTACTTAGGAAAATAATAGTTTAGTTTGATGCTCACCGGTTTGACTCTCATTGGTTTTTCCCTCTCTTCTTCATACGCTTTAAGTCGTCCCACAATGTCATCAAACCCGGCCGTTTTCAAGTCCACAACTTGTTCTAAAGAGACAACCATGTGAACGAACCGTTTTGGCAACCCGTAGAGGAAAGCCTCGATTCTTCAATAGTACACCCGAGAGATGCCGCCTTAGATGAGAAACTAATTAACTTGCTCGCGAAGTCATCTATTGTGTTTGACCCCTTCATCTTCATACCTTCAAACTTCGTAGTTAAAGTGTGTAGCATTGTTGCGTTAACCCGATCCGCAACGAGATGACGAGATTTGATAGAGTCCCACATGCCCACCTGCAATATTCGTTCTTTGTAACACCCGTTACCCATATTATAATGTTTGCGGAAGATAGGCCCATTTTTTTCTTCTAAATACCCAAAACAAGGTTTTTAAGTTCGAAACATACTTTATAAACTCTACCGGCATAAATATTTATTGATTAAAAGATTTTAATAGAAATATCGGCATGACCTATTCGTAAATTCGATAATCCTTACGAAGATCATCCTGTTTATCAATATGACACAACATCCAAACACACATGGTCGAAACTGACCACGTGACCACAAATTTAAACAACTAATAAATAGGTAGAATTTAACTCTAAGAACACGACATAAACACGAACCACTAAGAAAACTACATGGTCTATGTGAGACCTTGTACTCCACTTTGTTTACCCGTTCCTAAGACTTGATTCCACGAGCCTTAACCCCACATGTCTTTAGGTTGTACATCTTTCATTCATTTCACCAAGTTCCAATCCACCTCCAAGTCTCATAAGGCTTGGCCACAACTCGTCCTAATCATGAGGTAAACCACCTACACGGTGGTTTACACCACATAAGTTATCCAATGTTAAGTAAGAACCCAACAATTAAACCATTCTTTCATTAAATAAAAATACTTTACTAAACACAACAAAAATATGTCTTAACCCATGTCATCATTCAGAGGGTATGGTATACGAAACACAATATGTTATCACGCCCATGGTGAGAGGGAGTAGCCTTTGGGGAATTGATAAGGGAGTTGAGGTGGCAGGGTTTCCCCACATGAAAACATGGCCCAAAACTCCTGGCTTTGATGTGACTGCTAACCGCCGATCGGCCGCAATCTTTTATTTAAATAAGGTACAAGTATTCCAAACTAATGTACAAGTGTGAGAAGTTAGGAAACACCACATCACGTCATCACCCCACCTCTTTAGGGGAGTGTTAAGAAAATGACGAGAAAGAGAGAGAGAAATAGTGTGTATGGGAAGTCAGGCTTACACTACTCCACCTTTGAAACAAATTTGGTTAATCCTGTTTAATCGTCTTTCAAACCGTGACAAAAATTGCCTCTTAACCGACATACGCCTACATACGAGGTGTACTTCTCATGCCATTTCCTTCTCTCTTGTGTTCCTTACTTTCTTTGCCTACTGTAATTTTTCATGTGCCTTTCGAAGCGTTTCACATCCCACAATTCCCGCATCCAACATCCCTCTTTGCCAATTTCTAAATTCCCACACCGTTGGTCTTTTTGGCGGTCTGACCTTCCATTGCAACCTTTCTTTAGCTTGTATCTTACAAACAGCTAGTTTTTTTTGGCGGTCTAACCATCTGTCATAACATTTTTTTTGCTTGGATCCTAGGTTAATGGTAATGGCCCTACATCCACACACTTTTTTTTGCCAACTGAACACCACATTATCTCCCACACATTCCCTCTATTTCAATGATAATGGTCACCTCATAAATTTTCAGCCCACACTTTATTTTTTAATATTATTTTATTCCCTACAAATTAATTTATAATCATTATCTAATAAACCAAAACTAATTAATATATTAATATATTATTAATAAGTTACAATAAAAAAAAGTTTCATTAAATGAAACGTAGTCTAGTCTTCATCTTCATCTTCATCTTCGATTTCATCTTCGTCTTCATTTTTGCATGGAATGTGATCTCGAAACAGATCTATGTGCTCGATCAAATCTGCTCTAAGGCTCAGGGGCGAAGCTTGACCAAAAAGTCTGCGCGGGCCGAAAGTTAAGGGTAAATAAAATCTAGGTTATCGCTAGGTTTAATAATTGGGTAGTATGTACGGATCGGGTATTCGGGTCGGATATCCGGTTCGGGTTGGGTCACACAACAAAAAACAAAAATATCTAACTGTTTTGATTTATTATAATAACTGTTGTTTCGCATAACAAAAAACTAAACGATGCGAGAGAAAGGAATATTACCTGGAAACATGATTACAACTCAACCCGACGACCTTTAAGATTTTTGAATTCATCGATTATGCAATCCGACGACCTTTATTTTCATATTCTTCAAGTTCTATTTGGTAAGGACCTAAAGAAGTAAGATAAGCTCGTCTAACTTCTTCTTTTAAATTAGCCGGATGCTCCCACATTGGTTTTCGTTTTGCCGGATCTCTTTCGAGCTTGTTAGGATCCATTTCAATAACCGGAGGCTCTTGTTGATTTTCATTAACCGGATGCTCTTGCTGGGGTTGTATTTCTTGTTCTTGAGGTTGTGACTCACTGGTCGTAGCTTTTTGCCTTTTACTATTTTCATTCTCATTGTGAGTTTCTACATCCTTTCTTTTCAAAAAAGAATCAATGGTCTTTGGCTTTCTCATTATATCTATAAAAAAAAGTTACACAATTACAAAAAGCTTAACAATCAATTTAACAGTTTAGAGCAAAAAAAAAATCAATTTAAGAAAAATCAAACAGTTTGGCATAGACTCTAAAATCGACCTCAATACCTCATCTCCTCAAGGCTTTCTCAATTCTCATCTACAAGACTACATCAAATTCATGGATCTATTTATCCATTAGACTTACAGTTTTATATTTCAAGAGTTAAGGGTTTTATTTTGCATTATACTATCCTTTGAAATATCCAAATTCCAAAACCTATTTGGAATAAGCTTGTCTATTTGTTGAATCTTTTCTTGTAAGTTCCACCCAAAGTTGTATTTTTCCCATGGAAACAGACACTTCCTGTACCTATTATAAGTATATCAAGGACCTAATATAAGTAGCTTATGTGATAAGGCTGAATATACTGAGAACTCCATGTCATCTAAGGAAATTCCAAAACCTAATTGTCCACTAATCTTGGAAATTTGGACTATTTGTCACCAGTCACCGTGTAACTTTATAACAAATAATCAATCCTTAATGGGTTCCTCCGTCCTCAGAAACTGTGTTCAGTGTTCTTCATCAGTTCATCAATCATCATCTATCAAATTCTTCATCAATCATCATCTATCAACTGAATCTAAAGAAATTAAAGAAATAAAGAACCATAATCCACACCTGAAAGAATAACAAATTAAAGAGTGGAACCGCAGCAGCGATGAGAGCCTGAGAGGTCGCCGGTTCGCTGGACGCTGCCGGAGGAGAGGTCGCCAGCCAGAGGAGCGGTTGCTGGCCGGAGGAGCGATCGCCGGTGAGGACGTGAATCACAGAATCGGGATTTGGGAAGGGAACGAGCGGGTGTTTTGAGACGTAATTGTGAATTGGGATTTGGGAACAGTGTTGTTTTAGGTTTAAAAAGGTTGTTTTAGGTTAAAAAAAAAAGAACCGCTTTAAAATAAAATCAAAGGAAAATGCAACAAAAATAAATGCAGCTCCTTGGATTCGAACTTGCGTCTTTGTGTAAGAATCATAGCGCCATAAACCAGTTGAGCTGTGAAGTTTTAGTTAATTTTATTAACTTCTTATGAATATATAGACTGGGCCAGACTAAGAATATAAAAAAAATCGAACCGAACACATATAAATTCCCACTTCTAAGCAAAAAAACGGGACGGGCCGGGGCCCGGCCTGGCCCCCATTAAAATTCGCCCCTGCTAAGGCTCTCATGTGTATCACGGTTAGGGTGGGGGGTTGGTTGCCAAAGGCATAAACTTGAAACATTAAACTGACCAATCATGTGCTCCAAATAGGAGAGAGAAAAAGTATGTAGAATGTGATGTTTTGGTGGTGGGTATGTTGCCTAAGCCATGTTTTAGGCATACTTTTTTTCATTTTTTTAAACAAAAACAATTAATTAAACTAAAACATTGAATATATATAAAATAAAAGCATAAAAAGCATTAAATTAAAAATAAAAATTACAAAGTCCTAAAATAAAAAAAATACCAAATTCCTAAAAAAATTAAATAAACACCATTTATTCTTCAAATTAAAAAAAAAACATACAAATCTAGATTGGAAGATTTGCGTTTAGCTCTTATTCCGTTAGCTCGACTTCCAAGTTTGCGGCGATGTGCTCCGTAATGTCGAATCGTAGCTGAAAGTGTGTCTTGTTATCCTGTATTTCCATATAAACATCCTCATTGTCGGTCGGCTGGACTCGAGAATCACGAATGTGTACCGGTGATATAGTCGCGCCCTTGTCTTTCAGTGTCATGTTGTGAAGTATCATGCAAGCGTACATGATAGTTTTCATCAAATCTGTGTCTATTGGCCGTGCTTTTCGATCGATTATCGCCCATTTATATTTTAACCTAAGAAACGCTTTTTCGACGTCTTTTCTTGAACCCTCTTGCACCTTCTTCATATTCTTCTCCTTGATTGCATATGGATGTGTATACTATTTTAAAAAAGTAGACCAAGTGGGATATATACCATCGGCAAAGTAGTAGCCCCGTTTGTATTCCCGACCATTAACCGTAAAAGGAGCTTTCGGAGCAATACCTTTCAACTCGTTCGTGAACAATGTTGACTGATTTAGCACGTTTATGTCATTGTTCGAACCTGCGACGCCAAAGAAAGCATGTCAAAACCACATTTCATTGTGAGGCAACTGCCTCGAGTATTATCGTTGGTTTTGGATGATCACTGCGATGATACTGTCCTCTATATTTTGTTGGGCAGTTTCTCCATTCCCAGTGCATACAATCGATGCTACCAATCATGCTAGGGAGGCCATGTCTTTCTAAACGGGCCTCATATAAAAGAGCAAGATCATGGCTAGTCGATGAACGCAAAAATTCATCTTTATAAAGCTTAATTATAGCATCACAAAAGTAGTGTAAACATTCACGTGATGTTCTTTCGAACATTTCCAAAAATCCATAGTATTCGCCAGGCACATTACCGGTTGCCAATTGACGAATAGCTACCGTACATTTCTGTAAAGCCGTAAAACTTGGACGCCCCCTCGCGTCGATACAAAAAGTAAACCACTCGAAGTTACTTTCAACATCATTCAAAATACGATTAAACAAATTATTAGACATTCAAAATCTTTCTTTAAAAATACCTTCGTGAAAACGTGGCTTGTCAGTGAAATATAGCTCAATCAATCGATCATGACTTCCCTATGATTTCGATAAATACTCATCCTTGTATTCGTCTCTCGAGCTTTTTCGTCTAAGACAACGCGATAACACCTTAACTCCTCATGAACTCCATCGCATCCTCGTCCGAACCACTCGAACTACTAGATGAAGTCATAAGTTCGGGTGGGATTATATACTTTGGGCGACTACGATCCATGTTTGAGAGAAAAATATAGAGGTTATTTGTGATTGAATTGAAGACGAAGAGGAATAAAAATTATGAGATATAGTAGGGTTATATATAGTATTTGAATTGATTAAAAAAATTAAAAACGGTAAAAAAAATGGCCGTTCAACGGTCGAATGTTGCTCGGTATCACTCGGCAATCAAATGCCGAAAATTCCTTCAAACATGCTGATGCCGAGTTCGCCGAAGGTCGCGGTATGGTCGCTTAAAGGTCGTCGATGCCGATGCCACAAGTTTGCCGCATCACACCGCCCATCCTTAGGAATCCCCAAAATATTTGCATTGATTATCTTTTGCGGAATTTCAACCTTAGCGGGTTGAACATCTTCGGATCGTATTGAGAGATTGCAAATCCCTCATCTTACCTAATCATATTATGCAAAATCATACAAGCATATATGATTGATGTCTTTGATCTTATGAAGTTTTCAAGACCGTGTTGGATTTTAAATAACTTTTTATTTCTTCTCGAGCACCCCGAACGTTCGTTCTACATACTTTCTCGCCCTTCTTGAGCTTTTGTAAACTTTTTCCGTTTGGATGTTGTGGCGTCGTTAAAGCCTTTACAAACACGGACCAATCGGGATATATGCCATCGACAAGATAATAACCGTGTTTATAAAACGAGCCGTTTACTACTTCAAACGACGACTCGGGTGCCTTATCCTTAATAAGCTCATTTAGGAATGGGATTGCTTAAGCATGTTGATATGGTTGTTGAAGCGGACCACTCTAAAAATGCATGCCAAAACTGATTATCATGTGGGTCTTCCTTTCGTGTTGGGGGGTATATATCAGTCACTGGAATATCCGGTGAAGGGACCTGGTGGGGTACTCGGGTTGCTGGTTATGTGGTATTATCTATACTCAGGTGGGATACTCGGGCTGCTGGTTATGTGGTTTTGTCTATTCTCAGTTATGGGTGGAAATGTTAAAAACTACTTAAGTGAGGTGCTGGGCTTGGAGAACGGGGTGGGGCTGAGGTTTTCGGTTCAGGTGGGTGGCCTATTTGTCAAAGAATGGTGGGCAAAAGGAAGTGAAACAAGGGTTGGTGATAGATATAATTTTACACGTTTGTAGTTCTTGCCCGTTCCGCAGCGGGTTAGCGATCTCGCCGGGGGGTATTGTAAGGGTATGCCCATCCTCCTCGTCGATTGCATCCTCCGTTGTTGGGCCGGGTTGGGGATTACAAGCATGCATATTCATGGGGTGTGTTTTGGATATATGCGAAACATGGCATTATGGGTCATATGCATGGATGCTGCACGTAAAATCTGGAGAAAGGCTAGAAGGTTGCATGCACAGCGATTCTGGAAGAAGGTGGAAAAATGACGTACAGTTTTCATCGTGCTGGGTTGCTGTTTGTCTCTTGAGGAAATTGGGTCTACCTTCATGATTTTTAAGTAGTTAATGGGTCGGGTGAATGTTTTGAGGTTTTGTGCTTCTTTGCTGTTGTAATGACTTGTTTGCTTCTTGTTTTTTATTTTTTGGACCATGTGTATTTTCCCAGCCTCTTGCTGGGTGTTTTTTATTGAATGCTTTTGCCGTTTCAAAAAAAAAAAAACTGATTATCATGTTAGTCTTTGTGATACGGACTATCGGCCGTGAGCCGTTGACCCGTTATCACCTAGTCAAAGCTACACAATTCTAAAGTAGTTGCATGTTTAATAGTCCCACGTAATTTGCATTTTTATTAGGAGAAACTAGGTAACCCACTATCTAGTAGTGTGCATGCATGTTTCCATTCTGCATAACCCACGTTTCTATTTCCGTTGCTTAATTTGTATGCCTATTAAAGGCCAAGTTTTATTGAATTGAAAGAAAAGAAGTTTGCAAATCCTTATTTTACATTGACGTTTTTGTTGTTCTAAGAGGAGACCGCCGATCTTGAATCCGGCTTATATCACTTTGAGTCTGTAGGGTAGGGTTCGAGATTGCGTAGCTCCAAACACCTATTTTTTCCTACGTAAATACAGTCCGTCTTTTTTTTTTCCCAGCCATGTGTTTTGGTCTATTGTAAGCAAATGGATATCCAAACTATAATCGGCGGATAATAATTTACATTATCAACTTAGAACACTTTCAAGTTTTGTTTTCGATGTTAAGCGAACATAAAGGTAAAAGTAAGTGTAAATCAAGTTTAAATCAAATGTAAACTGATAACCAAAACGAAAATTAAGAGTAGTGCTTGTCCTTTTTTTTTTTAAATGCCTATAATCTATAAACATTTTTAAATGTGTATAGTTTTTCTTTTATACATTTTAAAATAATTTTTTTTATGTGTTTAAAATATAATATTGTTACCTAAAGTTTTTTTTTCTACGTTTAGATTTTTATCAGAATTTCATATGCAAAGCTGAGTCGGGAGTATATTTTAATTTCTATTTTTAAATTCATTTTAGTTTTTTATAACTTCTAATATATATGAAAATATATCGACACGACATGACTATTTTTTATCCACATTGTGTTATATATTTTATTTTAAAACCAAACTATGTTAGATTTCATTTACTTTTTGTTTTGTTTACATGCGGATTTCGCATATGGCAACACGAGGACGGGTGAATCACTAGTTTGTTTTCTATTTACGAAGTTAATATAATTGTTATGAATCACAGAAATTTGCTGATGACAACGACCTTCATATATCATTTGAAGCCATAAAATTGGGTACACGAAACTTCAGTGATCGCAATTGCATAGGAGAAGGAAGACTTTGGAAGCTTTATAAAGGAGAAATTGCAGATGCCAAGGAAAGTACCACCTTTGTCGCAAAGCGATGGGATAAAAAGTCTCGACAGGGACATATTCAACAGCTTCAAACAGAGCTATATATTCTTCTCCATTATAAGCATGAAAATATCATTGGTCTTGTTGGGTATTGTATTGAAATGGACGAAAGCATTATTGTTTATGAGCATGCCTATAACGGAAGACTTGATAAACATTTGTGTGATCCTAGTCTTACATGGATAAAACGCCTGAAGATATGCCTTGATGTTGCAAACGGATTGCGATTTCTTCATAAAGACAGTTCTTATCACGAGGATTCGATAACACATAGAGACATTAAAAGTGGTAGCATTCTACTTGATGGTGATTGGAATGCTAAAATTTATAATTTTGAGTTATCATGCAAAACAATGGTTGAACATCCTGATGATAATTATTGCCGCTCAATGGGATATGTTGACCCAGAGTACGAAATTGATGGTTTCTTCACACCACTTTCGGACATCTACTCGTTTGGTGTTATTTTAATTGAGATTTTGTGTGGTGGATTGGCATGGGGAGAGGAATGTAAGGATCAACCTCAATCCCTAGACCCTTTAGCTCTTAAACACTATAATGGAACTGAAATTCTTGATGAAACCATGATATTTGAGGGTATAAAGCAACAAATTTGCCCAGAATCATTGAAAATATTTCAAAGGATTGCCATTGAATGCTTACATGATGTTGGAAGCGACTACCAAATGCGTGCAAGCAGCTTGGTCATGCATCTTGAAGAAGCATTGGAATTCCAAGTAAGTTTTCATATTTCTATTTAAACTGAACGGGTAAGCTTTTTGGTTTGAGCACGTTTACATCATCAATACTTTGATATGTATTAAAGAAATACAACTCAGAACATATCAAGGAACAAATGAAACAAATACAATTGAACAAATGCTCAAAAGCTTATTACCCATTTAGGTGATTGTGAAATAGTATTTATCCAAAGATGAACATAAAATTAGTTTTAAGGTTAGCCGTCGTCAGTGAGCTCTTGGCCTAGTGAACAAGGAGGAGGAGGTAAAGCTTTGCCTTACCTAAAGGTCTTGGGTGGGTTCAATCCCAAGCATAATCATTTAATTGGTGATTTTAAGGGGTTAGTTTAAGAGTAGATTAGAGTTAGCCATCATTATTAGACTAGTGTATATATATATAGGGAGAGGATCATTTGAGAACCAATTTGTTTTGAGAACTAAAAAGAACTAATTTGAGTCACAAGTTTATTTACATGTATCCCCCCTTCCATGAATTGTAGTGGTCCCCCTGAAATGTGTGGTTGAGATTTAGTTCTCAAAAGTTCTCAAAACAAAAAGTTCTCATTTGAACCTAACCCTATATATATATATATATAATATATATATGAAAAGATTGGATGCCACATGGCATCACCACAACAATCCATTTTGTGGTTTTCCCGCTCAAATTTGTTCCAATAAATAAAATTTGACTTTCATAATATAGTTATGATTATTCAAAAATAGAAAGAGTCTAATTACAAACTATATAATTACGTCTTTAATTAAATTTCAAAAAAGTCAAACACATTTAAAGATTGAATTATATATCGTAAATAACGGATTTGGATTTGAAAAAAAAAAGTCAATTTTAAATCCAATGAGCCTTAAATATTGTAATTTCAAACAACTAAATCAATTCTTATGAATTTTAATAGAGATATTATCACTATAATTGCATTCTTAATTTTATTATTTTTTACAAACAATTATTTCTTAAATAAATATAACAATATAATTAATATCAATAACTTTTTTTTATTGTTTAGCTACACAAATTCCCAAATATATGTATCATAAGGGTGTCATTGAGTGGTGCTTATGACTACTGTTAGATTATTCATGCACGAATGCACGATTATAATCAAATGGTTTTGTTTTTGTGTTTGTTTTTATAATTGAAAAAGGGTATGATACAAACTTTAATTTTCTCTTAAGTTTTAGAGATTACACTAATGTTTATATCATTTTTATATTTTACTAGGAAGTGAAAGTGACTCATTGTAGAAGAACCATTGAAACTTTTAATTGGATATTTCTAATAAAAAAAATCTTAGATGATATAAAGAATCATTAGTATATTTTAGTTTTGATTTTTTTTAAATACCGCCGTCTGATGCACGGGTTTCAATTATCGAATTACATTTATTATAATATCTAAATTGTTGGATTTATTTTTTTAAAAACCACCCGTGCGTCGCACGGGTATCAAAAACTAGTATATATATATATATATATATATATTTTGTAACCTACCAATACTATAGTGGTGAAAATAGTTTGGTAGTCTGTATTATAAATACCTGTTGATAATTAATGAGAAGATACACAGAGAATAGTATCCAATCCTAATATGGTATCAGAGAAATTCCATCTCTGAATGTCGCAATGTTCGTCCCTCCCATCCTCAACCCCTAATCCGGCTCTCTTTCAGCCGTAAAACTCTTCTCAGCAGCCACCCTCTGTTGGCGGACATGTACCCTTTTCCTGATCAGTCACCAATCTTTCTTTCTACCCTACATCCAGATGTTACTGTCACAAACCTCAAGAACTTCATCCCGATTACTCTGGAGATGAACAACTGCCAATATAACTCTTGGGTTGAGTTGTTTAAAATACATTGCACTACATTCGGAAGTCCTGAATTAACATCTCACCTCTAACTCACCGCCAACACCTGCTGACAAACCTGCTCCTCCTCCTGATCACACGGAATTTGGAAACGAATCGATGCCATTGTAATGCAATGGATCTATGGGACGTTATCCAATGATTTGCTACTCACAATCCCCAAGCCAGGTGTGTCGGCTGATATCTTCGGGCCCTACATCTCGAGCATAAATTCTCCAACACAAAACTCAACGGGCTATACCGACATTACTACTTTTTGTCAAGCTAGCCTTGAAAGTCTTGTCTGATCAACTAGCAAATATTGATGTCGCGGTTACAAATCAAGGACTCATACTTCAAATCATATCTAGACTCGATGATCAATTTGATGGAGTGGTTATGCTTGTTCAACAAACCAACCCTTTACCCAATTTCTATGAAGCTCGTTCAAGGCTGATTTAGGACTAGGAAACCAGGAAGGCAAACCAATCCAGCTCAACCGATGCTACCCCGCCAAACAGCCCCCTCCGGCCGATGCTTAACCACCGTTACAGCCCTCACACATCAGCCATACCTACTCTGATCAGTCCCAAAGCCATCGATCGTCAATATGATTTTTCACAAAGGCCTGAAAGGACCAAGGGGCGTGGCAAGGGTCGTTGACGCTCTCGCGGTCACGGGTCGTATAATCAGCCCGTCTTTTCGCAACCATGGATGCAAGCTTCTTATCCCTCTTGGTTATGGAATATGCCATCATCCCCTTGCCCATGCCCCATTGCTCCCACTCGATGCTTTCCAACATGCCAAAGCCCCTATGCGCTGCTCCAGGCATTCTTGGACCTCCTCCTGCTCAAGCGTACATGTTATAGTAATGCACACCATGACATTGAATCCGGAACAATCTTGGTATCTTGACACCGGTGCTACCAACCACATGACTTACACTCAGGTGCACTCTCGTCTTATATCTATAATAGCATTTCGAACTATATTGTCGTGGGTAAAAGTTTCAATGTACACATAAATGAGAAGGGCTTTACCACTTTACATCCGACATTCCCACATTTAAAACTAAAAAAATGTTCTCATCTCTCCTAATTTATTAAAAAGTCATTTGTCCGTTTGTCATCTAATAAATGACAATTACATTACCACTAAATTTCATCGTTTTGGTTTAGTTGTGAAGCAACCTCCTATACTTCAATGTAATAACATCAAGACCTCCATTGTCTTTGCCCTTTGCCTCTTCCACACCATTCACTTTTCCTGCTTTATCTCCAGATCTTTGGCACCCCCGTCTCGGACACTTGTGATCCTCTCTTTTACGTATTTTGAATAATCAATGATCCAATTCAATTGGCAAACTTAAAAACAATCATTTATGTCAGTCATGTGTTTTTGTCAAACATATTAAGTTGCCAATTTCTGATTCTACTTCTCGTATTTTATGTGCTTTTGATATTTTGCATAGTGATGTATGGATCTCCCTGTTACCTATTGCGGCGGGGGGAGGGGAGGGGGGGGGGGGTATTATATATTATTCTTGGATGATAATTTAAATTGTTTATGGACATAGCCCACTCGTGAACAAATCTCAAGTTTTCTCAATCGTCTTAAGCTCAAATCGGCTTATCTAAACTCAATTTGAACGCCCCTTTAAATGTTTTTAATGTGATAACGGAACTAAGTATAATAAAAAACCGTTTCAAAATTTTTGTTCCGAAAATGGAATGATCTTTCATTTTTCGTGCTTATATACTTCGTCTCAAAATGGCAAGGCCGAAAGAAAGATTAGGTCCATTAAAAAGATCATTCATACTCTCCTCATCAACGCGTCTCTTCCCACCTATTTTTGGCATCATGCACTCCAAGTGGCCACAGGTCTGAGCAGGTCGATGATGAGGAAAGGTCAAAATCGGATATGCAAATGTAGCAACGAGGATAAATCGAAGGCGACAACCAAACTAAGATATCTCCAAAACAACAGGATGCAATTGCGACGGAGCCAGCAGCAAGTGCATCCGTTTCATACTAAGGAACTTGCGGACCAAGTTTATTAGTATAAATAGAGCATTCATGAATCAGAAAAAAGGACTTTTGGATCAGAGAGAGATTTTACACTTTTAGTGTGTGTTTTGTTCTCTGCATTCTGAACTTGTATACATGACTTCGATCAATAAAAAACCTTCGTGATTCTTAATTCTCTCCTATTTCTTTTCATAAATTCAATAGTGAAGTCTAGAATTTCATTTTACGTGCGAGTGGGATTTTATTCTTCATCAATTGGCGCCATCCGTGTATTAATTGAATTGGAAAAAGGATGGAGAAATTAGTTGGTGATTCGGCGAAGAAGAACACTGTATTTACATCATCGAGCGCAGGAAAGGTCAATATGAGCTCCAAAGGATCTGGTGGAGGATTTAGTAAGAAACCTTCAATGTTTTCGTTTTCAAGTCATGAAAAAGACATTGTTGGTTCGATCAAGGATCGGCGAGAAGGAGATGATCCGTTACGAAGTTCTGATGTTTTAAGTGAATTTGATGACGAATTCCTGATACGAAATTTGGAGGTCCTGCGAAAATTGAAAGATAAGCAGGATCGAGAGTTGTGGCTTCAGGAGGTTCGAACAAAGCTCAAATTCACTCCTGAGCGTGATGTGCCAAAAACGGCAAATCAGAACAGTGTTCTAGATGATCCTGAGGATGATCCGGTCCTCATTAAGACACCGGCATCTCCAGGTAACCTTGTTGATGGAATAGTTGTTTAGATTCAGCTTTTATATTGATTAATTATTGTAATCGAGAATTTCAGTCATCAATTATGAAGACATTCATAAGAATATTTTTGATTCATGACAAATTGTATGAAATAGATGCGTTGTTTAAAATTCATTTAAGAAATAAATGAATTTGAAATAACTATGAGAATATGGATTAAGTCAACGATTTCCAGAAAATCGTATGAAGATTTGAAGATGTGCCGTTTGAATTTTTGAATATTCATTAAAAATGGCGCGCAATTCTGGGAATCAGATGAAGATTTGAAGATATGATAGGAAAATTCATAAGAATCAAAAATATATAACATGCGTGTACTCTACGCGTTATAATCCTTTTTTAATAAAAAAAAGGGAGGGAAAGGCATGTGGCATAATGCATGCGCACATGTAATTTAGGTAAACTGAAAATGTGCCTTTGTGGTGCATAAGCGTTTATAAAAAAAAAGCCCTCCGCGCGAGGCCTATCCTTGCGAGCGCTTAACATTTTAGACGCTTATGCAAGTGCTGACAAAAAGCCCTCCATGCGAGGCCTTACATTTGCAAGTGTCAATACTTTGAACATTTGCACATGCGCTTACCCTCTCAGAAGAAGCTCATATGAGTATGAGATTAATGATTGCTTAAAAATAACATCAAAAAGCCCTTTGTAAAGAAAAAAAAGGCATATATTTCATGTGGTTAATACTCCATGTATGAATGTTTCAGGGGCGACAAAAACATTTGTGCCATATTTCCCGCCTTCAATGCAAGAGCAGTCGAAGTTTGCTAACTGGATCGCTAATGCACAATTTCCGAAGAAATTAAAAATGCCTACTTCTGTGAAGAAGTATGCAGGCTTGTCAGATCCTGATGATCATGTATTTGATTTTTGGTCAGCGGCCCGTTTGGAATGCTGGTCAGAAGAAACGTGGTGCCACATGCTGGTTCAAACATTTACGGGGGCTGCCAGGGTATGGTATGATTCATTACCCAACGCTCAGATCGTAGGATTTGAAGATTTGAAAGAAAAGTTTTTACGACAATTTAGTCAGCAGCGAAAATGTACTAAAGAAGTTATTGAAGTTCATAATATTCGGCGAAGGAATGATGAGAGTCTCGAAAACTTTGTGGTTCGTTTTAATAATGAGACCATGAAGATAGTTGGTGCCCAGGACCAGTTGAGGATCTCTGGTTTTTGTCATGGGGTGAGACATTCACATTTAGTAGAAAAACTACATGAGGACTTTCAGTCCTGTAGTAAAACCGCTACCATACTCACGGTTCTCAGCATTGCTCTACTAATTAATTGGGACATTAGTTAACTAGATATGAAGAATGCATTTTTACATTGGCACTTATCTGAAAAAGTATTCATGAACCATCATATGGGATTTCGGGGTCTCTTATATCCCAATCTTGTTTGTCGATTGAAGCGTTCTCTATACGGGTTAAAGCAGGCACCCCGTGCATGGTACCAACGCTTCACCGATTATGTCACCACATTGGGATTCTGTGATAGCTCGTGTGACCACTCCCTATTCACATATAGACATTGCACCGACACAACATCTCTTCTACTATATGTTGATGTTATCATCCTCTACTTCCTTGAAGACTTTGCTCATGTCTCGTTTTTCTTCCGAGTTTGCCATGAAGGATATTGGCCCTCTTAGTTACTGTCTCAGGATCTCTGTCACTCAGGACTCTTCTATCATGTTCATATCTCAATAGAAGTATGCTCTGGATATCTTTAAAAGGGCAAAATGACTTATTGTAATTCGGTCCACGCTCATGTTGATACGACCCATAAGCTAAGTGCTTCTGATGGTGAGCTTTTGATGACCCCACTATTTACAGAAGCCTCGTTGGTGCTCTCCAATAGTTAACATTCACACATCCCGACATCTCATATGTGGTGCAAAAGATCTGTATATAAATGCACGCCCCTTGGATAGGTCACTTTAATGCCCTTAAAACGCATCTTGTGTTATGTTAAGGGTACTTCCTCTATGAGATTTCATATGCACTGCAGTTCTGTCTCTCCATTGATTGCATACACTGATGCTGATTGGGTAGGTTACTCAGAAACCCATCATTCTATTTTAGGATATTGTGTCTACCCTAGTGACTATCTCATATCCTGGTCTTCAAAACATTAATCCACAACATCTCGATCCAGTGCTAAAGTCGTGTACCTTTGGGTAGCTAATGTTGCTGTAGAATTTTGTTGGGTTCGGAATTTACCCCTTGAGCTTGCCTTTTCACCCAAACGGACTTCCATCATGTATGATGATAACATTAGTGCTTATTACATGACGGGAAACCCCATTCATCATCAACACATAAAACACATAGAGATTGACATTCACTTCGTTGGGAGAGGGTACAACACGGTATAATTCGGGTGCTTCATGTTCCAACACGATATTAGATCGCTGACATCTTCACTACCTTAGATTCCCTTTGAAGATTTTCATTCCAGTCTAAGCATCTAATCTCCTCTACCTTAGACTCAGGAGATACATTAGACTAGTGTATATATTATTTTGTAACCTACCAATACTATAGGGGTCAGATTGTAAATAGTTTAATAGTCTGTATTATATTAAATTATATTATAGATTGTTGATGCTGACGATTAATGAGAAGATACGTAGAGAATTATATTCATCCTAACAGCCTTGACAATCTGTTTTGCAATTTTATGCAAATGGCTCACAATATAATATATCAATGGAACTAATTTGTATACCAAATCAATATAATGTTTTAATTGTTTGGTTAATATACAGGAGGATTACGAAACATGGGAGCCGAGGTTGCCTGTGGACTACGAAGAGATAATTAAGGCGAAGGATAGCTGTGTGCAAAAGAAAAAGGATATCTACGCCATGCTTTCCAAAGGAGTACTCCTTGAAGGCGGCAAAACAGTAAGTAACTAATATATATTTATCTAGTAATTAAAAAAAGTAACAAATATTTTGTTAAATTAAACACAAGTGATAATTTGCAATTACTATGATTGAGCAAGCTTATGAACAATGAGTGTTCTAATAAACTATTATTAATATAAACTTTGAGATACAAAAGAATTGAAGAAAACGTAACCTATTTAAAGACCAATGACTTGGTTCTTTTAGATCATCCTAATCTAAAACAACCGACTAACCATAAAATAATATAATTATATTTATCCTAACTAATATAATTATGTTGATCTAATTAGATCCTCTTCATCTACCTCTCCAGATCAACCGAACCACCATTTTAGTCCTTCAAATAACATCAACTTTAATATTCCCTCTTGATATTTGCTTTTGCCATACTCATATCTTCACAAAACTTAGTCAACTTCTCTTTAGGTAGGCTCTTCGTGAACATATTTCAGCAACCTTCTCTAAAGTATTCACATACTTGAAATCAATCTCTCCATTTAACACTTTTTTCATGAATAAAGTGAAAATGAACTTCAATGTGTTTTGTGACTTTAGTTTGGGCATGAAATGGGGAATTCTAAGACAATAATACCAAAGATATATAGTTATTTTCTCGTGTAATCCTTGATTCGGTTCCTTTAGTAGTTGTACTAATCAGACACACTCTTGAGCTCCCATTGCTGCTACTTGATAGTCTGCTTCGGTTGTACATAAGGACACCGTAGGTTGTCTTTTACTACACTAAGACACAACACTAGAGCGAGCCCTACATAAACACATATCCTGTAGTAGATCGTCAAGTAGTTAAGTCTTGAGCATAGTCGGCATCACAAAAACCGACTAGTTCCTACTTTACCTCCCTCTTAAACTTCACCCCGTAACCTGGAGTTGACTTCACACATCGTAGCACCATTCAAACATCATCTAGATGAGGTTTTCTTAGACTTTGAGCAAATCTACTTAGAAATCCAACCGCATAGGCAATATATGACCTTGTCAAAGTGAGATAAATAAGAATTCCTATAATTTTTTCGATCAACTTCTACATGTTTTGTGCGATCATGTTGAACAGGGTTCTCTGATATTTGGATTGATGCTTCATTGTCACACATAATCCTGCAAGTTTGGTTTGGAGGGAACCCGATTTCAGTTAATAACTTTCGTATCCACAGTACTTCCGCAAGACCCCGTGCTATTCCTCTGAACTCAGCCTCAACACTAGACAGGGCTACAACCTTTTGCTTTTTACTCCTCCATGTGACCAAATTCCCCCCCACAAGGGTAAATTACCCTGAAGTTGATCTTCGGTTCCCTTTATCTCCTGCCCAGTCAGCATCGGTATAGGCTTGAATCTCTAGGTGTTGGTTCCGTTTGAATAGGACCCCATGACCTACAGTTCCCTTGAGATATCTGATAATTCCCCGTACTGCCTCCATATGTGTTACTTGTGGCTGATGCATAAACCGGCTGACCACACCTACTGCGTATGCTATATCTGGCCTTGTGTGAGAGAGATATATTAATTTTCCCACTAGCTTTTGGTATCTTTCTCTGTCAACAGTCTCTGCTCCTTCCATCATGTGGAGCCTATGGTTCACCATCATTGGGGTTTCTGCAGGTTTACAATCAAGCATCCCTGTTTCTGCTAAGAGATCTAGCACATACTTCTTTTGACATATGAAGATCCCTTGTTTTGACCTTAGTACTTCGATGCCAAGGAAATATTTAAGTCTCCCTAGATCTTTCATTTCAAAATCAGAGAAAAGGTTCTTCTTTTAGCCTTTTGATTTCTTCAACATCGTTCCCGATAATGATCATATCATCAACATCTTGTTGACATTGAGTGCTAACATTTCCTTGTGCATGGCAGCAAGCCATTGAGGATTTTTGGCAGCGGTTTTAAATGTCTTTGGATCTGTATGCGAGAAGAGGGCAACATAAAGGTTATGGTGTTTTGTGTGAGCAAGGTCTTCACAGTGTTTGGGTTTGAAGACCCCCGCTTTTGCTCTAGTAATCATGGGATGCCCAGACGATGACGCGGGAGGAGCATTGGTTAAAGCCAGAACAGGAGCATCGATATTTTGAGAAGCTGGACTTTCAACTTGGGCTTCAGTAGCACCTGATGGTAGGGCGAAGAGGGTTGAGGCACATATGTGCGAGGTCAATTGTCATCGAGACACGGTCCACAATGTGGCGGATGGGCTTGTGAGACCTTTGGAGGTTGTTGGCACATTGTTCAATGCCATAGTTCCTACACAATACTGGGTTGAATCCTTCAGCTCTGCGATTATACTATTAACCGCCTTCCATCTAAAATACTTTAATGGAAAATCTCTATTTGAACTTCTCTTCAACTATACCCCAATATATAACAACTTCCGGACCCGACCATTTCGAACTTCTCTTCAACCCAGTATTTCAACAATGTGTCTGTGTTTCCTTTCAACCCGACCATTTTGTTGAGGATTGTAGGGGCAAGAAAGCCGATGAAAAGTTCCATTTTCCTCAAAGAATTTTTTAACTTGATTATTGACGAAGTCGGTACCACCATCACTTTGAAATACTTTGATTTTTTTTTGAAAGTTGGGTTTGAACAAATTTTGTAAATATAGACAATATCTCAAAGAACATGTATTTAGTGCGTAGTGGATAAAGCCACGTAAACGTGGAAAAATCATCCACAAATGGCACATAGTACCTATACCCTTCATGTAATGTTATTGGTGATGGTCTCCATAAATCGCAATGTACAAGATCAAGAGGAAATGAGGCATGTTTAGTGTTCTGTTCAAATGATAATTTATGCCCTTTTGACATTTGACATGATGAGAAAACAACTGGGTTAGGTACAATGGAAGTGACTTGCACTAATCCAAGTTTATTTAGTAACTTAATAACATCAGTGGACACATGTCCTAAACAATTATGCCATAGCTCCTAAGAGACTTATTGGAAGAGGTAACCAAAGCTTATGGATCTTGTTTCAACACATAATATCGATCTTTACATTGCCCATGCTAGAACTTGTCTCGTTTAGCGATCCTAAACATAAATGTTTTGTTGAGAAAATAATATATCAACATTGCTGTCCATAGTAAGCTTGTTAACCGAAATCAAAATTTTGTTTATGTGTGGTACCACTAGAACATCTTTTAAGTTAAGATTTATCACCAATAATTGTGTGACCTTTATGCGAGATGGGTAAGGACTTTCCATCTCCAAAGGTGACTTTAGCATGCATGCTCATTTAGTTTCATAGGATTAGAGAAATTACCGGTGGTTTGAGCCATATGGTTCGTAGCTCCGGAATCCACATACCAACTAGCATTCAAGGGATTCACGTTGCACTGATTTTGAAATGAACTTGCAAGATGGGCTTCACTAGCATCCAAGAGTAGAGGGATCGGATTTTAGGCGATTGATACTATATTGGGATTTGATTTTGTTTTTGAATGATCCTCAATAGAGGATAAGAGTGGTATTTATAAAACAAATCATTTACACATAATTACAAAGAATGTGAACCAAATAAACGTATACGACTAGTGATGTAAACGGGTGCGGGTAATAGCGGGGACTTCATTATCCGTACCCGCACCCGAATTAAATCCCCATACCCATCCCCGCTCCCGCCCCGCCTAATACCCGACGGGTACGGGTAAAAAAAAACCGGGACGGATACGGGGAACCCGATGGGTACCCATTTAAGAAAAAAAAGTCTAATTTTATAAAAGTCGGAAAAATATGACTATTGTAGAAACCGGGGCCGGTGAGCCAAGCCAAACCCCGATGGCACAGCGGAAGCGGATCGGAGACTTTGTGTACTCGTCTTTATAGAACAAATAAACACCAAGAAAAACATAAGGGACCGGATCTTCAACAATGGTGTTGTGAGATGTGATGATGATGATGAGGATAAAATAGAAGTAGTGATGAACAAGATAATGTAGAGATAATCATAGATGAAGTTGAATGATTACAAGTTTACCTACACCACTCATGCTAGGTTCATGAACAAGTATTCATGAACCTACACAACTTCAAAGATACATGACAAAGCTCTCTCAAACATACACTCATCAAGTCTTTTACATGAGAAAGACTTACTATATATACTAACCAACTAAGACTAAGGGCAATCTAGTAAATAACACAACTAGTCTAGTGACATAAATAATATAACAATAGATAATAAAGTCACTAATGCCATGTCTTCGGTTAATGAGAGTCTCGAGTCACAAACTTCACCGTGTTGTGCGAACGGTTAAACGGTAAGTGGTACATTGAGTTTCATCTAACCAAATCTCGAACTCGTCGAACAAGGAAATTCCCAACAACTATAAAAAGTAAAACATTCAAGTTTCATAATTCAATCCCACAATAATAATAGCAAAAAAAAGACAATCACCACGTTCTCAAGTTCATTAAAACAACTAAAAAAACTAAATATCAAAATTCACGAAGTTCGGACCCTCTTCATCATCTTTTATAACTTTAAACTTTGCAAAATGTTTTTCTTTATTTTAATGTGCACCTAGCAAACAAAAATTTATATAAACAACATATATAAATTATATACATTCGGGTTTTAAACGGGGCGGGTAGTGCCATACCCGTACCCGACCCGTCCCCGCTTCGGGTTTTAAAAAAATAATACCCGTCCCCACCCCATTACCCGTTAAGACGGGTAATACCCGTCCCATTCGCATTACCCGTTAAGCTGCTACAAAGCTTTGAAACTCTGGTTTGATTCCGTGGATGATGATTCGTTTCATACTCGCATCACAGATTCTTGCTTGTGGATCTATATCTCTAATTTCTCTACATAAGGTTTTAACCTTGTGAAAATATTGTGGGATGGTCTGATCTTTCTAACTTACAAAAAGTGATTCATTCTCCAACAATTGCAACTTTGAGTCGTTCTTCTTCAAGAATAGAGATGCTAAAGCGCCCCACGCTAGTTTCAGTGTATCTAGATCCCGTATGTAATCCAATAGCTCTTCTCCAATTGTTGTTTCGAGGATGAACATCGTTTTATACTGAACGGACCTTCCACTTGTGTATTGCTCCATTTATGTTGATCTGGGCTCGGTCCTGATATCACCGTTAACAATCTCCCAAAGGTCTTGGCCTTGCAGATACGAACTCATACAAGTGGACCATGTGTTTTAGTTAGCGTTATTCAGTTTCTTCATTCCGGAAAACATCTGAAGCTCGGTCATGGCGAATGAAGATCGCTCTGATACCACTTTGTTAAATTAAACACAGCTGACAATATGTAATTACTCTACATTTGAGAATGTTTCTAAACAATGATTGTTCTTATAAATTATTATTAATATAAACTTTGTGATACAAAAGAATCGAAGGAAACTTATCCTCTATTTAAAGACCAATGACTCACTCTCCAAGTTAATTTAGATCATCCTAATCTAAAAACAAACCCACTAAACATAAAATAATATATTTATATTTATCCTAACTAGTATAATTATATTTATCTAAACAGATCTCCTCTATATATACACGCTTCGAGATCAACCGAACCACCTTTTACTCTTTTAGTCCTTCAAACAAATATTGTTAACTGTAAACTTGTAATATATTTATCTAGTAATTAACAGGGAGATGTAATTAAAACGTTTACATGTCCCATAACTTGGGTCATTCGATTCATTTTGTTATGTATGCAGTTGTTTTTACTTGGTAGTAATGGAGAAAGAAGTGAACTGATATCGGCAAGAATGTTTTCATACAAAAACCGCAATTCACGAAAATGGCGATCTGTTCAGGAATCAAGGTTCGTATTTCGATCTTTCAAGGATTCTATTAGATAATTATAGTATATATACTGTAAGTACAGAACCAAGTAAAAGGTATATATAAATTAGTTTATTCTTTTAGAAAGGTTCATCACCCCAACTCAAAAATACATGATTGACTTAATCAAGGTGTATGAATCCTTCTACACCTTGGTTCATTAGCCAGTACGTACTATAAGAGTATAAAAAATCAACGACAAACAATTACACAATATATGTGGATTCGCTTTAGGTTTGGGGTGGGGAGACGTATATCCAACTTACTAATATCTTATAATAAGTTCAGGTTTAAGAAAGCAGCCGAGATTTTTGACACCTCAAAGATGGAGATCAAAATCAAGATAAGAACTCAACTTTTATCTCCGGGTGTCAATTATGGGGTTTATCTCATCTTCAAGTTTTGTGATTTAAGAAAAACTTCAAGTAAACCAATGTACGTGAACCTAAAGTACAAAATGGGAGGAGAGAATTTACATGCATATTTCGCAACATGGGGAGACAATAAGTGGATGGCGATTGAATTGTGCCGATTTTTATGTGAGAAGAAAGATACTGATTTTGAGGTTCTGCTTGAAAGCTTTTCACGGTATCATTGTGGAAACGGTTCCATTTTTGTTGAAGGAATTGAGTTTCGAGTGGTTGAAAACGTAAGTTTGAAAATACCATTTAGTTCCATTCTCTATTTGTTTAAGACAGTGGTAGATCCAGATGTAACTATTTCACTATGAGTATATATAATGATTTTAAAATTCTTAAACAGGTTGAAAATAAAGATATTGAGCAAATCCAACAAATTCAGAAATCAAATTCAAACAACGATCATGTAAGTGACTCTAATAAAATGCTCAAAATAACTAAGTAAGTTGATACATTAATATTCTTTGGAAATAAATTACTTCAACCCTTTGATTTGATGAACAGTTGTTATCGCTAAATGAAGTTAACAGAAAGGAACATCTTATGCTTTCAACAAACGATGTGCTGTTTTACACTTTTAATGTGAAACATTATCATATGCATCGCTCTCTAGAGTCAAGGTAATTTGCTTTTTATACAAACTTGTAAATAATTATGCCTTCTGATCCTAACGGTTCATATATACATTCTCCGGTTATATAACTTTACGAGGTGCTCTTCTATATTGCATTTATGCCTATACCAAGTTATGTTGTATATTCGTTCAATTTATGTAGATTTCACGAAGTGGTTGGGCTAATAACAGAAGACGTATTTCGTATCAAATGCAAATTTAGATGCGAGATGTGCGCACAAGATACCGACTATTTGTGTTACCTTGTTTTCAAGCTTTCAGAAAAATGTGTTGGGTTGCATTGTCCGGTAAGAGTAAGAGACCTATGTAAGAAAAACAAGAAAAATGCTGAAATTGTTTATTTTAGATCCCCAAGCCCATGGAATTTACATGAAAACATCTCTGTTCCAAAACAAAGGAAAGATGGATGGATGGAGGTTAAAATCTGGAAATTCTACTCATATCCTAACTTTAGATATGATGTTATTCCAGTAAATCTGAAGTTGATAACTTACGATGGAACAATGTCTGGCCTTATTGTAAGTGGCATGGAGTTTCGGCCGATGTAAGAATGTATGTGAAATATAGAACGCGATTGTCATGGACTGTGTTTAAAATCAACGATCTACAAAGAAAATACGAATTATGTTGTTCTCTAGTTCTTAGTGGTCATTTTGTATTTGAATGCATTGTTTTATTTAAGGAAGACATGATACTGTGTTTTATTGTGTTTTGTATTGATAATAAGATTTCCTATTCGCGTGTTGCCATAGCCCACAGGGATAATGTTAACACATAAAACGTCTAATTGTATAATGGTACATAAAAAATTGGAAATAAAAAAACACGTACCGATCAAACAATTTCAAACAAAAAACTATGTTAGACGATTGTACATAAGAAAATCTATGTGTACCTATTACACCATCAAAAAATACCAATTCATGTCCCAAGCTTAAACGACTCAATCGCAAATAGAAAAACTACATTATAACATTAAAATTAGAAACCGAATGCTCAAAGTGTTGTACTTATAACCTAAAGGTAATGTTACGTGACTATATTAGATATTGTGTGTCCTAATCCGACAAATCTTGAACCCGACCCGGTTACAACCTGTAAGAGTTACACCGGGTGCAACAAACACTAAACCCGCTTAATAAATTAACCGGTACAAGAAACGGAAACGTTCGATTAGATATATTTTAGTAGTTTTACATTATTATTAATCAATATTATTATTAATGAGATTAATAATAATAGGTGAACATGATTTAGATAAAAGTCGTCTTTATTTAAATTCACGTTGGGCTATTCGTTAGTGAATTTTTCACTAACGTTTGCTCGTCAGCTCGCACACAAGGGACGGGCTTAAAGAAATTCAAATTGGGGCAAGATAAGATTAGGTTTGGTTTAATAATTATATAACCTAATTTATATATCTATTATATTATTCTAGATGGTGATCCGTCCGCGTGTTGCGGCAGGCCACCCGTATTTGTTATGTTTGTTAGTTAGAGTTGAGTGTTGTTGGTGGCTGCATTTACTTTAGGCAAAATTCACAATCAAAGGGCACCCTGTATATACGGCTGCATTGGTGTCCCATTAGTTCTACATTGTTGCATACATTTGTCCATCCTCTTTTGCCACATTGTGTCCATCAGTGGTTATTTGCACTCAACCATTTCCATAGTATTTCTGCCTATGATCTACAAAAAGTGCTGCATTCTGTTTATATTTACCATACTGCTATAAAGTAACTTTTTCATATGCGGCAAAGAGGTACACTTTACTTCGTCTTTTCCTTTAGTCTTTGAATCTGCTTCTCATCTGCAAGTAAGCGTAATTAGTTTGTGTTTATTTGATGATGCTTTTGTTTTTTATATGTAGTACCTGAGTTGATAGTGAGTATTTGAGGCTACTTTTCCTTTTTTTTCTTTTCTTTCCGTGACACTACACAGGCGTGTCCGTTAATGCTGTAACACCTATCTGTTAGGAATTTGCAAGGCTCATAATCAGACAAAGAAACAATAACACTAAAAAAATGCAGATACTGATTACAGTACCAAAGAATTGCTTGGCTGCAAAATTTTACTTTTGAGGCTATTTGAGATGCCCTTACTATAAAGCCAAAGAAACAATATCACTTATTTTTAATGATCTATCTATACATATATATATATATCTATATATATATAAAAGTAAAGCAATGACACTATTTTGACACCATATTAAATGCGAAATCATAAATACGGTTTTCATCAAACCAAGCATTTGGTACTACATGCTTAAACATGGTGTTTAATTAAAATCATGATACATGTTGATGCATCATCATCATCATCATCATCATCATCATCATCATCATCATCATCATCATCATCATCATCATCATCATCATCATCATCATCATCATCATCATCATCATCATCATCATCATCATCATCATCATCATCATCATCATCATCATAGTAGTAATTCTTAATCCGTAAACAATAATTCAATTGGTTATTAAACATGAGGGCTAATCACATTCTCAACATTCATTCAATTGGTTATGATTATTAAATTAGTTATTAAAATGACGACTACTCAAATTCTATCATCATAAAAATAAATTTGGTTATTAATAAACATAATAAACATCATTTAACAATAAATAATAATCAATAAATAAAAACCCATCGGGTTCCTGCAACTTTAATCAATAAATCTCATATTAATGATTACAATTTTCTAATCCTATATAAACCCATCCAAACCTCATTTGCTTACCCCTTCCTCCCCCAACCCCCACCCGCCATCTCCTAAATCATGTAAGTTAATTTTTTATTCAATTTTAGTTTTGTTGCTATATACTCTTTGTTAAGGACCATATCCTTGCTTCCGGTGGGAAAAAAAAGTACCACCGGAGGCTAATAATCGAGGATCATGACCTTGATTCCGAAGTGAAGAAAATGTAACACCGCTGAGTGATCTCTGATCCGTTAGACTTTTGTGTCTTTGTCCGACGTGAATAAAATGTAACGTTGGCGGCTAATGTTTGACCCCTTACAATTTTTGTGTTTGAGCTTATTTCTCATTTTATCTTTGGCAGGCCTTTATATTTTTGTTAATTATAATATGTGTTTCATTGTTTTATGCAGATAATAGGTAATACTGTGGTTTTGCCTCTACGGGATGAAGCCATGAAGCGCCTATTGTTAGGTATTTAATTACTCTTTACATATACATTTTACAACTTATAGTACCTATTTCCTCACATTGTACTACTGCATGTGCAATTTTCAATGTTTAAAATGACACAAACTTTTCAGTAAATGACCCATTTCTTTTACAAAACCATTCATATATTTATTTAGTAATATACAAGACTTTTATATAAATCTTTCTCTCTTACAAGTTTTGTGTACTTTAACCAAATAACCAAACAATTCAGTATGGGATTATATGTTTGATAATTAAATTCTTCACTGAAAATTCAGATTTCTTATAGTTATGAGACGGATTATGAAAGCAGTGGCATTTAAAGTTAGTGGATGGAAATGTTTGAGGGATGTTACAATCAAGTCTAAAAAGGTTACTAAATATTTTCCTTTGGTCATCTAGCATAAATGGAATTGTGGTTCAATTCTGTTTGATGCTGCCTGCGATTACATTTTGCATTTCTAATATTTAATGGTCTTAATGATATGCATATGAATTACTCATTAATAGTAAATAACTATACTAAATAATAAATCCTAAATAAAAATGTATATACTAATGATATGATCTAAGCAAATAAAATACAACTATGAAAACAAAAATCATGTTGATTAATATGTTAAATAATGATCGGAAAAAAAAATATCAATGTAAACGTACCTCATTTTGACCTGCAGAATGAAAATAAATAAACACAGTGGCGGTAGATTGAGTAGTCAGCAACAAAGGAGTAGGGCATAGTTTATTCTTTAACTTTATCTTTTTCAAAACAGTAGCATACGGCTGTTTTCATGTAACACCCCAAAATTTTATGACTTAAATTATATACGTGTGCTATATTTGTTAAATAGCTGAAATGCATGTGATATAATATATATATATATATATATATATATATATATATATATATATATATATATACGTAGAATAGTTCATTGTAAACACCACGATTCGCGTACGAATATTCGACACGACATTCGAGGAAATGTCAAGAGTCGAATTAATAGAATATGGTAGAAACGAAAAATAAAGATCGTAGGCGCAGACGGATCTCAAATCCGAGTTATAACAAAGCGGGAAAATGCAAAATAAAGATTTCACATGCGAAAGTGTCTACAATGAACCTCACCCTATATATATATATATATATATACGTAGAACAGAGAAACACCACGATTCGCGTACGAATATTCGACACGACATTCGAGGAAACGTCAAGAGTCGAATTAATAGAATATGGTAGATAACGAAAAATAAAGATCGTAGGCGCAGACGGATCTCAAATCCGAGTTATAACAAAGCGGGAAAATGCAAAATAAAGATTTGGGTCCGGTTTGTAATAAACCGTAATTAAACTCGAACGTCACTAAAATAACATCGAGGCAAAAATAGAATATCAAGTATTGCTAAATACTTGATTTATAATCGTTATAATATATATGCGTGTAAGGATCAAAATAACCCTCACGCGATATCTTGGCTAGTGAAACCGTGCGCAATCCGGTTTTCACTAGTTGATTCAAGAACACAGAAGAAAGTAATAA
>JBCNJP010000008.1:59929044-59964137 GCA_039602395.1 Deinandra increscens subsp. villosa | reverse complement strand
GAAGCGATGTGACGAAGACGCTGCTCGTCATTCGGCCGAGGTGAAAGGGTTAACCGCTGAGCTTGAGAGGCTGAAGGTCGACAAGGATCGCCTTTCGGACTTGTACAAGGGTGCTCAGGCCCAAGCGAAGGACCTGGGTGATGACCGACAGTGGTTCATCGAAGAGGGCCCATCGTTCGTTGTTGGTCGGCTGCTTGGCAGTCGACCTTTCAAGATGAGGCTCGGCAAGCTGCAGAGTGCCGTGATGAGGCGGGGGGGCCCATTTGGGTTTTGTTGCCGGCTTCGAGCATGCTGCTGCCAAGAAGCCGTTGGCCGAGGGTAAGCATTATAACCCTGGCACCGATGCCCAATTGAAGGAAGCGGCCGCTGAATATTCTAAGCTCAAGTACAAGTATCTTGATAGTTTATCCGAGTGTTTGAATAAGACTCGGGCGGAGTTCCAGGCTGTGGATCCTGATGTTGATTATTTGGCCGATACGCCTTTTGGTACTGTCACAGCTCCTGGTGGGCCGAATGCTTCCTCTAGTACTGACCCTGTATAGATAGGGTCTTTTTTTTATGTTGTTTTTTCTTCACCCGATTGGGTTGTAATGTAATGCATGTCGGCTTGTAATGTAATGCCTGTCGGCTTGTTATTAATGAAATATGTTCATATTTTATACATTGTGTTTGCCATGTTTGTTTCAAAGTACTTATAATAAGTGACAATAGAAATGACTGCTTATATGAATCGGAGTATGTTAGTCTTGTTTTAGATTTTTTTGTATGGCCGAGTGCGAATATATAGTGTCGGTAATCGACCTCAATGTTTGAGTTTATTAAATAAAAAGGTGAGGGAGTGAGTGAACATTCGTCAATGTTTTACTATCGACCTCAATTGCGTGTGATACGAGCGTGTCGGTATCAAATGTATTTAGTCCTGTGTTTCCACTAGACTTGTTATGGATGTATGATAATTAAAACATGTTTTTTGCGCTTTTTATACCTAGGTTCGACCGAAGTCTTTCGGTCTATGTGGTCCGATCTATGCCCAATCTTCCATGTGTCGGTTGTTAACATGCCGACTGGAAGGATTGGGAGCGTGTCGGTCACCCACTAATGAGAGCTGTGAGAGATGAACGACGGGGCGTTTCCCTGTATAGCCCGGTACGGATAACCATCTTACGAGGGCTGTTGCTTATGGGATGGGTGTCGGGTCGGTCGATTACTGATTGTGGTCGACCGGCACGGTCACCTATCCATAAAGTGACAGCTACAAGGTTCTTTCGGCCTTGCTATGAAGTTAGATAAATCGTATGCCAAGGTTGTATAACCGATATTGGCCGATATGAGTCTAAATCATGTAGTATGTGATCTGTGTTATAATCTTGCCGACATTAGCCAGTCGGCTCGAGCAATTATAGTTAGATGCAACCATATATTTAAAAGAGACAAAAATTTGAAAAATTCAGTGTCGACTTTCATTAGATGTCATAAAGAGAATTGTGTCGAACAAAGTGTGGTTCGGTTTACAGATAACATTTTTTGAGCTGCATTGCGTTCCAGTGTCGGGGAACGGCTTTGCCTTCCATGGTCACCAGTTTGTAAGAGCCTTTTGCATGCGCCTCACTGACCTGGTAGGGACCCTCCCAGTTTGGCCCTAGTTTGCCTTGATTTTCCTGTCTGCTCGCCTCATTGTGTCGGAATACGTAATCTCCAGGCCGAAAGGTGACCTCTCGGACCTTTTGATTGTAGTATTTTTCCATCTGCTTTTTGTATCGTGCCTCATTGATTGCGGCCATGTCTCGGCGTTCTTGTGTTAAAGCCAAGTTGACCAGCAGCTCTGAGTCATTGGTGAGTTCCGAGACATTCTCTGTTCGATACGTCGGCATGCCGATTTCGGCTGGTATTACAGCTTCGGAGCCGAAGGTTAAACTGTAGGGAGTGTGCCCGTGGCTGGTCCGTTCAGTGGTGCGTATGGCCCACAAGACATTTGGTAGTTCGTTCAGCCAGTTCTTTCCCTGTTCACCGAGTCGAGTCTTGATGCCTGAGACGATTGACCTGTTTGTCCGTTCGACTTGGCCATTCGATTGTGGGTGTGCAACTGAGGTGAATACTTGTGTGATCTGTAGCTCTTGGCACCATGCTTTGAACGGATTGTCGGCGAACTGTTTTCCATTATCTGACACTATCTTTCCCGGCAAGCCGTACCGGCAGACTATCTGTTCCCAGACGAAGTTGATCACTTGTTTGCCGGTGATGGTGGCCACGGCTTTTACTTCCGGCCACTTAGTGAAGTAGTCAACTGCAACGATGAGGAACTTGATTCGGCCCGGTGCCTCTGGGAAAGGTCCGACAATGTCGATGCCCCATTTATAGAAGGGCCATGGAGATGTTACTGGTATTAAGTTATGCTTCGGTACCCGTTGGACACTTGCGTGCATCTGGCAGCCTCGACACTTTTGTATTTCTTTTTCGGTATCGGTGTACATGGTTGGCCAGTAATAACCCATTGTCATCATTCGGGTTACTATCGACCGAGGGCCAGAGTGGGTGCCGCAGATGCCCTCATGTATCTCTTTGATGACATAATTGCCTTCTTCGGGTGTCAGGCATGTTAGCAGCGGCTGTAGGTACGATTTCTTGTAAAGCTTATCGTTGTGAAGTGTATATTGTTGGGCCTGGGCCTTTAGCTTCGCTGCTTCTAGTGAGGAGTCGGGAAGGGTGCCGCTTAGTAAGTAGTCTCGGATTGGTGTTATCCAACTGGTCGAGACTACCGTGTCGGTTTCTAGCACCTCTTTGAGTTCGTCGGTTCGACTGTGTATGATTTCAACCGGCACCTGTTTGGTTAGGTGGGCGAAGGCGAGAGATGCCAACTTGCTCAGTGCGTCGGCCTTTTTATTTTGACTCCTCGGGATTTGGGTGATCTCAAATCCTTCGAACTGGGAAGTGAGTTCTTTGACTTTGTTGGCGTACCGCTGCATTGCTTCGCCCCGGATTTCGAACTCACCATTTACTTGGTTTGTGACCAGTAGCGAGTCGACTCGCGCAGCGAGTTTTTTCACCTTCATCTTTTTCGCCAATCGCAACCCTGCTAACAATGCCTCGTACTCGGCCTCATTGTTTGTACTCGGGAAGTCGAGCCGAATGGCGTACGTTACTTCGACTCCGTGTGGATCGATCAGGACCAGGCCGGCACCGGAACCTTCGCTGTTTTTGGCTCCGTCTGTGTACAGTGTCCAGACATCGGTGCCAACGATCGGTGATGGGGGTTTGTATTCTTCAACTGTCGGTTTGTCGGTGCTGGAGCCGACTTGTAACTCTGTTATAAAGTCGGCTAACACCTGCCCTTTAATCGCTGTTCGGGGTTTGAAGTGCAGTTCGTGCTCGCCGAGTTCGATAGCCCATTTTGCGAATCGGCCTGATGTTTCTGGTCTTTGGATTACCTCCCGGAGGGGGTAATTTGTAAGCACTGTAATCCTGTAAGCCTGAAAGTATCGGCGCAGGCGCCGGGCAGTGTGGATTAGAGCTAATAATAATTTTTCAATTTTGGTGTACCTGGTTTCAGGGTCTTTCATTGCTCTGCTCACAAAGTAGACTGGAACTTGTTGATCGGCTCGTTCGGTGCATAAGACCGAGCTTATGGCCTCGGTGCCGACAGAGAGGTAGAGGATTACCTCCTCTCCTGTTGCTGGAGCGGTAACTGGTGTGAGAGCTGAGAGGCTCTGTTTTAGTTCCAGGAATGCTTTATCGGCTTCTTCGGTCCAGAGGAACTGTTTTTTGTCAGATACTTGCTTCAGGGTTCGGAAGAAAGGCATCGACCTTTCTGCCAACTTGGAGATGAAACGATGGAGGGCAGCTAGTCGACCATTTAAACATTGGAGTTCTTTTAGACTCTGTGGCGCCTTCATTTGCATTATGGCCTTTATTTTTTCAGGGTTAGCCATGATGTTCTGGTCGGTGACTATGTGCCCCAAGAATTTGCCTTGCTTCATTCCGAAAGAGCACTTGGCCGGATTGAGCTTCATGTTCACGGCTCTGAGTCGACCGAATGTCTCCTCGATGTCGCCGATCATTGCTTCCTCTGTCCCACTTTTAATGACTAAGTCGTCGACGTAGGCCTCCATGTTTCGGCCGATCTGCGGGTCGAAGACTTGGTCGATCAGCCTTTGGTAAGTGGCTCCGGCATTTTTCAGGCCGAAGGGCATCTTTCGGTAGCAGAAGATGCCTTTGTCTGTGTGAAAGGCTGTTTTTTCTTCATCCTGCCGGGCCATCTTGATCTGGTGATAGCCTTTGTAAGCGTCGAGGAAACACTTGTATGTGTAGCCCGATAGGGCGTCCACTTTTGCGTCTATGGCTGGCAGGGGGTAGCAGTCTTTCGGGCATGCGTTGTTGAGGTTGGTGAAGTCGACGCACATCCTCCATGAACCGTCGGATTTAGCTACCATGACTGGGTTGGCGATCCAGGTGTGCCACTTGACCTCTCGCAAGATCCCTGCTTTAACCAGCTTTGTTACCTCTTCGCATACTGCTTTGCTTCGATCTCGAGCCATGCTTCTTTTTGCCTGTGCCACCGGTCGTTGCTTTGGGTCGACCTTTAAGAGGTGTTCAGTGATCTCTCTTGGTACTCCTGTCATGTCGGCCGGTGTCCATGCGAACACGTCTGTGCTATTGCGTATCAAGTTGTACAACTTTTCTCGCGTCGGATTAGATAGCTCGGGACCGATGGTGACCAGTTGGTCGGGATATTCCTCATTGACTTTCCACTTGTTTTGGGCTGCTTCTTCTGTGACGTCGGCTGTGAGGTTGGAGTCTAGCCGGGTGGATCGGATAGTTGCTATGCCTTTCCTGGTTGGAAACTTCATCAACCCATGTGCTGTGGAGACGACGCAGCCAAACTGATAGATCGCTGGTCGACCGAAGAGGATGTTGTATCGTGAGGGTCGGTCGACCACGAGGAAAGTCACTTCCTCGGTTCTTGTGTACGATCCGTCGGACAGGGTTACCGGCAGTGTAATTTCTCCTTCGGGGAAGACCATGTCTCCACTGAAGCCGACCAAAGATGTTTTTGATGGTTGGAGATGTTGCTGTATGTGAGTCGGTAGTTTGGAGAAACATGTCTTGTACATGATGTCCGAAGCACTCCCCCCATCGATGTATGTTCTATGGATGTCATGGTCCGCCACGTTGGCGATGACGACCATGGGGCTGAGTGTCGGCGTAGCCGTGTCTAATGCTGGGAAGGAGATTGGCTTGTTGGCCCAGCTCTCTCTTCTGAGCTTCGGTCTTTTGTTGCGAGAGGCATGTGTCATGAGGATTTGTGCATTGTCATTTTTCTTTTCTTTCTTGTTCTTTTGTTCCTTGATTTCTTTCAACAGGTGTGCTAACTGCCCCGTTTTTACTGCGTGGCTGATCTCTTTCTTTAATTGATGACATTCGTCTGTATCGTGGCCTCTGTCTAGGTGGAAATCACAGTATTTGGCCATATTTCGGTTGGTTGTGTTAGAGCCCATTGTTCGTGGTTTGCCAAATTGCCGACTGGCGTCTTCTGTTTGCAAGATCTCCCTGGGGGTCTTTGTTAGGCTGGGGTAATCCATTTTATCGTGCCTCTGGTTAGAGGGAGACGGTCGTTCGTAAGGCGTAAAGCCAGAGTGTCGACGATCGTCTCGGCTTCCTCTATCGCTCCCCGACTGCCAGGGTCGGCGGGAGTCTCTATTGTGCTGTGGTCGACCCTGTGATCTTTGCTGTCCGACAGACGACTTGTCTCGGAGCTGCGCTGCCTCCTCGCCTCGGATGAAGGCTTCGGCTCTATCAAAAGCCTCTTGTATCATTGCAGGGACTCTGGCACTCATCTCCTTAATTAATTGCCTCGTCCTTAGACCATGGATGAAGGCGGATATTTTCTGTCTCTCATCGGCGTGACCGATGGTCAGAGATTCGGTTTTGTACCTTTCGAGGAAGGTTCGGAGAGACTCCTGGTCTCCCTGTCGGATATTGTGTAGCTCGATTGGGTCTTTTGTGCACTTCTTCTGCTGGCCAAAGTGTTTGGAGAATAGTTGTTTCAGCTGTGCATAGCTGTCGATCGAGCCGTCAGGGAGGGAGTTGAACCAGAGTCTAGCTGGACCCGAGAGTGTCTGCACGAACATTTTGCACCATACGGGGATGGACCATTTCTCTATGCTGGCAGCCGATTTAAAGGCGTGCAGGTGGTCTTCTGGGTCGGTGCTGCCGTCGTATGTCTTTACTGCTCCTGGTAGCTTCGTCTTTGGTGGGCATTCGAAGCTTTCAATTCGCTCAGTGAATTTGCTTTCTTCCTCTGGGATGTAGGGTAAAGAGAAATCATCGGCACTGGCATCCTTTAGTTCGTCTACCCTTGTTGCTGGAGTTTCGACTCTGGCATTTAGCTGTGGCCGAGGGCCTGTGCTTGCATTTGTCATGTGTGACAGGGCTGGTGGTTGTAGTGGCATACCGTATGGGTACATCGGCATCTGATAAGCTGGTGCCCCGTATGGGTTCATGAATGGTGGGTACGGGTAAAACTGTTGGGTCGGAAACTGCATCGAGTGTTGCTGATTGAATGGGAACTGTATTGGGCCCGAGGCTCCGTGTGTCGGCATGGGACCTGCTCTGATGGCTGGCGCTGATGCTGACACCGTTGGTCCCGATGTCTGAGTCGACACCGTAGTGCTATTGGTCACGATGGCTGTCGGCCTTGGTTGGTTAGCGTTACCCCCCGGTAGTGGTGGCATCTCATCGTTGATGATGACGCTCTCTTCATCAAAGGATAGCTGTACACGTATGCCTTTTGCTCTTTCGGCTGCTACGTGTTCGTTCATCATCTGTCGAAGCTGTAGGAAGTTTTGGCTTACCATTTCTGGTGTGAGTGTCAACGTTTGGGGATCGGTGACCCCGGATGATCCGGCCGTGTTCCTTCCATCTGGGGTGACGAAGCTATCTTCAGTGTTCTGATCTTGGTTATCGGGTATTCTGGAAGTTGTGTGAAGGACCGTGCGGATGGCGCCAATGTAGAATCGGGCTACCGAGAGTGATTAGATAGACCGAAGTCTAGGACGAACCGCCCCGATAGGACGACTACAAGTGAGAAAACAGCAAGCCTTCGGTCAGGAGTGTCTCGGCTCGGCTGGTATCTGCAAAACAAAGAAACACCGTTGTTCTTGGAGGGCAGGACAGGGTGTCCTGCGACCAAGCTCGGGCGTGAGAATAAGTATGCGTTTCGAGGGATTAAGTGTAATCAAGTCGAAGCTAAGCGCATTGAATGAATTCTAACCTGGTGGTTGGGGTGTATTTATAACCCTCAACCTTTGTCTTGTATCGTCATTAATGCTAATTGCCCAAAGGAGGTAGGCTGCAGGTTTGCGCCTTGGACTGTGCCAAGTTCCTGCAGTATACATTTTGGGTAATCGCATTAAATGTGCAGTCAGGTCGGGTGTCGGCACGCCGACCTGCCGTTGTGGGAGCGTTGGTCTGTGGTGTCCGTCTCGGACTTGTCGTGCTCGAGCGTCGGTTACCGTATATGCTATTTAGCCGACACTGGGCGGATGGTTGGTCGACTGCTTTGTAGTCGGCCCTTGACATACATTGTGTGTCGGCCCTGGTGAGGGTTGACTCTCTTTCCTGTGTTGTCTGTCGGCCGACAGGTTGCGAGGCCGACACTCATGACTTGTGTAGTATTTTGGGTCGAATGTGTATCTATCTTCTTGTGACGTCATCCGACCCGGACATACGTCATCACCCCGCCCCCACCCCCGTTCATTTTTTTACCTACAAGGATAGTTGAGTCTAGAAGCTCTAGGGAGGTTGTGTGAAAGTTAAAAAAAAAAAAAAAAACAACAAATAGGACATGTAGCCTTTTCCCAAATAAATATTAAATACATTGCGCATGTATAATGCTTTTCCTATCCTTTGCCCTACAAATTGCTCGTTTGATCCCATGGTTGTCCATACAGCCTTTTGGCCGCAAATCAGCAAGCTGCACATGGACACAAGATTAAAAATTATGATTAAAAATTATGCTTCAGTTTAAGTAATATGTATGATTGTTTAAAACCTAGAGCACAAGGGGAACAAAAATCATAACATAGACTATAGAAATCAATGACAGTTTGCATGCTAGCAATTTTTTACTCATTTACATACGAATTGGTTGATTTCTTTAATAATTTGTCTAGCGAGTCAAACAGGTTAAATTGAAATCTCTATAAAAAGAGAAGGGCAAAAATGGGTTGAAACTTGAAATCATCTACAACCATGGATAAGAAAAAAGTGTTGGGTCCGTCCATGCTAACCCATTTATACGAGAACCAAATATGAAGCTCACCCATTATGCCTCCTCTTAACAGTTTTCAGTGTTTCAACATAGTAAATACCATGAATTAACCATCATATACAATACATTTAGATACTCTCGTATTTATGATATGTAATTGTTGGAAATTTAATAACGATTCTGAATAATCGTTCTCGTAATTACAATTCAGAATATAAGCAATAAACAAAGATACAACGTATAGAAACAATCAAACGTAATCGCCACCTGAAATACAATCACGAACAGCAACAAGATAGTTCCTGCAAAACATAAGAAACACAGAAAAGAAAACGAGAAGGAACCGGGCTTGTGTTTGACACAATTCCCTTAAACAGATTCGACGTCTGTTCCCAGGGTACACCGGTTCAAACTGTGTGTACAGCCGGACGAGAAACTTGCCTGAAATACGGTCGGAATGAAACAGCAGCAGCACGAGATCGTAGCAGCAGAGAAGAACGGATGTGGTTTTTTTTTTGTGTATATCTCCTATGAGCCAATTCACGTGTTTATATACGAAAACAAAACACTAGATTAATGACACATAATGTCACATTAATCCATGGTAATTAAGCTCATTAACCATTGTAATGAATGGTCAGTTTGGAATGCAAAGGGTTGGTTCAATGAACCAAAATTCGTTCTAGAATCTGCTAAAAAGAAAGCTCTCGAAAATTAGCAAAAACTGGTCACTTCTTGACCCCCGTTTCGGAGCTGCATTCGTGTCCGCACGCAGGTCGCGCGGGAACGAGTTCAGAATTTCAACCCGAATTGCCATTTTTCGTACCCCCCCCTGCGCGAGGGTATGAGCTAGAGTAAAACATGACACAAGTGATGTCAAAGCCTTTGAGGTTTATCCTTATAAACCAATTACCCTTTTGTTCCCACACCAATGTGGGATAGCTCATATTTTTCCAAACTTGAACAAAAATTCTTTTGAGATAAACATCTCATTCACACACATTTTCCAACAATCCCCCACATGAATGGAGGTTGATCTCAGAAGTAACTTAATCCCGATCGAATTTCAACAGTCGAATCTTGCATACGATAGGTAGGTGTTACCCTTTGAACCTTCGCTCATGAAACACACTTAGTCTACTGGCTCTGAGTAGGCGGTGATGCCTTTGAACTCGTCTGCCGTTTGTGTAGGCGACAATGTGCTTCACACAAGACTCTCCTTGACAATATCAAGTCCTCATAGTTATGTTCGTTATGGTCATGAACATTAGCCTGTGGTTCTGCGAGAGCTCTTAGGTATTGTGCCCCCTCTAATACCCTTCGAAGCGACCCCCACTTCTCTCTCACATAGGTGATTCACCACGTGTGGCTGCCTCAGCTGAATCATTAAAAGCCATAGGCTTAACCTCGTACTTGTCACTTTTAGGAATGGACTAGGAGATGTATCGATTCCAATTATGCATCCCCTTCTTAAAGTGCGTGGAGTTATCAATTCTTCCCCCCACAGTGACCTCACTAGTTCATACAATTAGGTTGTCCTATTGAACTCAGATCTTGGGATCTCCAGTCAACTGAGTTAGGTTTTCCTTCATATGAATTTTAATTTTTCAAGGGCTTCAGAATCCCATTCCCATGGACGACTTCTGAACTACCTCTCTACTTAGGCCTTTTGTCAGCGGATCTGCAATATTATCCTTTGACTTCACATAATCAACAGTGATAATTCCAGTAGAGATTAGTTGTCGTATCGTATTATGTCTACGTCTTATATGTATGTTATGTTTTTACCATTATACATTGTGCTATGAGCTCTGCCAATTGCCGATTGGCTATCACAATGTATACATATGGCCGTTGCCGGCTTAGGCCATCTTGGTATATCTTCCATAAACTGACGTAGCCATTCTCCCTCTTCACCAGCTTTATCTAAAGCGATGAATTCTGCTTCCATCGTGGATCTAGCAATAACCGTTTGTTTTGAAGATTTCCACGATATGGCTGCACCTCCAAGTGTGAATACATATCCACTCGTTGCTCTGGAATCCTTCGTACCCGATATCCAGTTTGCATCACAGTGTCCTTCAATCACTGCAGGATATCTGGTGAAGTGCAGCGCGTAATCCCTTGTGTACCTTAGGTACCTAAGTAACCTAGTCACACATCTCCAATGAGTTGAACTTGGATTACTCGTGTACCTACTTAGCTTGCTTACAGCATATGCTAAGTCTGGTCTGGTACAACTCATCAAATACATCAAACTGCCAATAATTCTTGAATACTCTACTCTAATTGGTTAACAGGTTGTCCTCTGTTCTTAGCTAGATGTTGACTTGTGTCAATGGGAGTTCTAGCTACATTAAAGTCATTTGCATTGAACTTTTCAAGAATTTTATCCACATAGTGGGTTTGTCCTAAAGCAAGTCCACTTTGGGTTCGTGTGATTTTAACTCCCAAAATCACATCTGCTAAACCCATGTCTTTCATATCAAATCTTGCTTTCAAGATGTTCTTTGTTGATTTTATCATTTTGTCATTACTTCCAGCAATGAGCATGTCATCAACGTATAGACACAAGATGACATAACCACCTGGTGTGTCTTTCACATACACACACTTATCACATTCATTGATCTTGAAACCAGAATCACGCATGGCATGATCAAACTTTTCATGCCATTGTTTTGGTGCTTGCTTTAGTCCATACAAGGATTTGACCAGTTTACACACTTTCTTTTCTTGTCCAGAGGCTCTAAAGCCCTCTGGTTGTTCCATGTAAATCTCTTCCTCTCCCTCTAGATTTCCATTTAAGAAAGCGGTTTTCACATCCATTTGGTGAACTTCCAAATTTCTAATGGCTGCAATGGCAAGTACCAACCTTATGGAGGTTATTCGAGTTACTGGTGAATATGTGTCAAAGTAATCTAGACCTTCCTTTTGTTTATATCCTTTTACCACCAGTCTTGCCTTGTACTTGTCTATGGAGCCATCAGGCTTCATCTTCCTCTTGAAGATCCAACGATGACCTAGTGGTTTGCATCCCGGAGGAAGATCCACTAGTTCCCATGTATGGTTTTGTAAAATAGAATCTATTTCACTTTTGATGGCCTCCCTCCATTGAGGTCCTTCTGAGGAAGTTACCGCTTCATGGTATGTTTTGGGTTCACTTTCTACCATGTACGTGTAGAAATCAGGACCAAAAGACTTTTCAGTTCTAGCCCTCTTGCTTCGCCTAAGCTCAACATCTTCTTCCTCAGATTGCTCTTGTTCCTCCGGAACACGTTCTGGTTCTTCCGGTTCCTCCGGAACACGTTCTAGTTCTTCCGGAGCACTTTCTAGTTCTTCCGGAACACGTTCTAGTTCTTCCGGAACTAGCTCATCATGAATACGTTCATCATCAGCCCCAAACGTATTTCCATATTCTTTTGTAATGCATGGAAATATATTTTCAAAGAATGAGGCATTCTTTGATTCCATTATCGTTCCTTTGCGAATATCGGGAATCTTGGATTCATGCACAAGGAAGCGATACGCGCTACTGTGATCTGGATATCCAATAAATATACAGTCAACAGTTTTGGGTCCTATCTTTTGAGCCTTAGGTAGTGGGGCAACCACCTTAGCTAGGCACCCCCACACTTTGAGGTATTCATAGGACGGTTTTCTTTTCCACCATAGCTCGTATGGGGTTTCATCTCTTTTCTTATGGGGTATCCTATTCAAAAGATATGTTTGCCGAAAGGATCGCATCCCCCCACAAGTTTTGGTTTACACCAGAACTCACTAACATGGCACTCACCATTTCTTTCTCTTCAAGGTTCGATTTTTCCGTTCAGCAATCCCATTTGATTGGGGTGAATATGGTGCAGTGAACTCATGTCTAATTCCGTTTTGCAAACAGAATTCAGCAAATGGTGAGACATACTCACCACCTCTATCACTTCGTACAACCTTGATCTTCCTTTCAAGTTGATTCTCAACTTCAGTTTTATATGCAATGAAAGCTTCAATTGCCTCGTCTTTACTTTTGAGCAAGTAAACATAACAATACTTCGTGCAATCATCGATAAACGTGATGAAGTATTTAAATCCATTTCTAGTTGGAATGGATTTCAAATCACACACATCTGTGTGGATCATACTGAGAGGTTCAGTGTTTCGTTCAACCGGTTTGAATGATGATCTAGTTAATTTTGCTTCAACACACGTTTCACATTTATAGTCTGAGTCAATATCAAAAGTTGGTATGCAATTCAATTTAATCAAACGACGAATGGAATTAAAGTTAACATGACCAAGTCTACCATGCCACACCCACACATTAGAAGACTCAAGCAAATAAGCAGAACTGGTACCAGTCTTATTCATAGCATTGTTAACAACCATTACATTCAGTTTGAACATACCATTGAGGGCATAGCCCTTTCCAACATACACACTATTCTTGGTCAACACGACCTTATCTGACTCAAACACCATTTTGAAACCAAACTTATTCAACAACCACCCAGACACAAGATTCTTACGAATCTCAGGAACATACAACACATTAGTCAAGGTAAGCTCCTTTCCTGATGTCATTTTCAGGATCACATTTCCTTCACCTTTGACTTCAGCAGTGGCAGAGTTACCCATGAAGAGCTTCTCTCCATTAGTAACCTCCTTGATGGTGTTGAACAAGTTCTTGTCAGCACAAACATGGCGGGTGGCACCGGTGTCAACCCACCGATTCCTTGGTATTCGAACCAACCAAGTTCACCTCAGAGATCATCATTGTGAGGTCAGAAATCATGGCAACAAGATTCTCATAATCATCAACCACATCAACCATATTGGATTGACGAGAGACATCTTTCTTGGGTTGTCTACATTCATTTGCCCGATGACCTAGCTTGTCACAGTTGTAACATTTGCCATCAAATTTCTTCTTTCCAACCCCACCTTTGGGTTTAAGATTAAACCCTTTCCCCTTGTTCTTCTTCTCAGCCCGTCCTCTAATTTTGTTACCTTTGGAGGATTGGCCATATTCAACAATATTGGCCTTTGCTTGCTCGGGGACATCACTCTTCTTTTGAGCAAGTTTGTTGTCTTCTTCAATACGAAGACGAACCACAAGATCTTCAACGGTCATTTCCTTTCTCTTGTGTTTGAGATAGTTCTTGAAATCAACCCAGCTTGGTGGCAATTTCTCGATCATGGCAGCAACTTGGAACGTTTCGCTGAGTGACATTCCCTCCGCATGAATATCATGAAGAATGATTTGCAACTCTTGGATTTGACTCATAACAGTTTTTGAGTCAATCATTTTAAAATCCAAGAACTTGGCCACCACTTGGCCACCACAAATTTCTTTGTGCCTGCATCTTCGGTTTTGTATTTCCGTTCCAAAGATTCCCATAGTTCCTTGGCCGTGTTTACTTTACAATAGACATTGTAAAGCGAGTCCGCCAAACCATTGAGCACATAGTTCTTACACAAGAACTCAGAATGCTTCCAAGCTTGAACCGCGCTCACAGATTGAGCATCCATTTCCCCTTCAGACACTTGGGGAGCGATTTCAGTCAAGAACCTCGCAAGGTTCAACGTTGTCAAATAAAACAGCATCTTCTGCTGCCAACGTTTGAAGTTCAGACCATTGAACTTTTCAGGTTTCTCAGCATGGCTTGCAACCGCGCCAGGCAGCGGTGCAACCATCATCGTGGTAACAGCAACAGCAGAAGTAAAAACTGCAGAGACCCCAAAGGTCGCGACACCAGAGGTCGGTAAAGGCTGAGACGATTCCATTCTGAAATACGACCCACAGGAGAACAATTAGAAATATTCGTACACAGAGTGTACACCGTACACCAATCTGTTTAAGTTTGTTGGAAATTTAATAACGATTCTGAATAATCGTTCTCATAATTACAATTCAGAATATAAGCAATAAACAAAGATACAACGTATAGAAACAATCAAACGTAATCGCCACTGAAATACAATCACGAACAGCAACAAGATAGTTCCTGCAAAACATAAGAAACACAGAAAAGAAAACGAGAAGGAACCGGGCTTGTGTTTGACACAATTCCCTTAAACAGATTCGACGTCTGTTCCCAGGGTACACCGGTTCAAACTGTGTGTACAGCCGGACGAGAAACTTGCCTGAAATACGGTCGGAATGAAACAGCAGCAGCACGAGATTGTAGCAGCAGAGAAGAACGGATGTGGTTTTTTTTTTAGTGTATATCTCCTATGAGCCAATTCACGTGTTTATATACGAAAACTAAACACTAGATTAATGACACATAATGTCACATTAATCCATGGTAATTAAGCTCATTAACCATTGTAATGAATGGTCAGTTGTGGAATGCAAAGGGTTGGTTCAATGAACCAAAATTCGTTCTAGAATCTGCTAAAAAGAAAGCTCTCGAAAATTAGCAAAAACTGGTCACTTCTTGACCCCCGTTTCGGAGCTGCATTCGTGTCCGCAGGTCGCGCGGGCACGAGTTCAGAATTTCAACCCGAATTGCCATTTTTCGCACCCCCCCCTGCGCGAGGGTATGAGCTAGAGTAAAACATGACACAAGTGATGTCAAAGCCTTTGAGGTTTATCCTTATAAACCAATTACCCTTTTGTTCCCACACCAATGTGGGATAGCTCATATTTTTCCAAACTTGAACAAAAATTCTTTTGAGATAAACATCTCATTCACACACATTTTCCAACAGTAATAAAATAGCATCAAGATTTCTCAGGATAAGCTTACCTTCGCATAAAGCTCTCCTAACTTGGGGACATGCACCAAATGATCATATATACTATTATTACTAGCCTACTAGGTACCATAATGTGACTGCGAAAACCAAAAAATCACTAACTCTTAAAAGCAAGAGTCTGATAGCATAATACATTAATACTAACATCCACATATTGATATACGATTAATCCCCAATAATGCAGTCAAATCACACAGGATTTAGGTAGCAAACTGATTACTCTAGTAGCAAACTCAAGTTCAAAACAGAACTATTAAGAATTGAAGATGATATTACTTCGCAAACTGATGATTAGAAGAACCAAAGTGATGAACTGATATTACATGTTACATATTTAGAAATACATAAATCGTAAGAGCCTATTGAGTACGATGATATGTTCATTCAAATACAAAAATCATACCAAGAGCAGAAAACATGAATCGGACATCGACCAAAATCACGAGCGGAAAACATAAATCGCACATTCAAAATCGCACATTCAAAACGGGGTTTTCTAGAAATGGTTGAGACTTGAGAGAAATAACGAGCAGAAATAGAGAAATAGTTGAGAGAAATACCGAAGAAATGGGAGATGATGATTGTCGTCCGATGTGGTCTCCTATGTGATCCTTCTGCTTGGAATTAGAAGAAAGGGAGATGATGATTGCCCTCCGATTTTCGGTATAGTATCATGTTTACATATATAATAAGTATATATGAAGTTTAAATGGATAAATAATAAAGTATTAAAGATACCGAGTTAATCGGATATTTAGAAGTTCGTGCGGACCGGAAGGGTAAGCGCCTGTACACTGGGATTTCTGGCAAAGCGGGGGTGTCGCATAAATCCCAAGTTGGACCTGACATACCTCACTAGGCGATCCCGGAGTGAGCGTTTACTTATAGGAATGCACGTTTTCGTATTACCGTTAAAGAAAAAGGATAATTGCCTAAAGGGCATTTTGGTCATTTTGACCTTTAAAAAGGAATGAACTTTATAATTGAATATTATTAAGATAATAAGATGTTAAAATAAACATAGGAATGTTTATTATATTAAACCTTGTGTTAACGCCATACAATACGCGATTAGGTTTAATTGGAAGGCATAGCGGAGATTTTGCTTGAATTAACTGCTTAAGAGTATAAGGTGAGTTCTATGAGCCCACTTTTAAATATTTTAATGTTTTCGGGTTGATATACATGCAATGTTATTACTTGAAAAGTATTTGAGTTAAATGCTTTACGTGTTTTATGTTACTACACATACGTGAAATGTTTTAATGCCTATAACTGTTTTAAAGTGTTATTACCTATTATAAACTCTTTTCGGGAATGTTATAATGAATGGGTAATAAAGAAGTTAAACTTTTGAAGTAAAGTTTAGAAAGAAGGAAAATAAATTTTGAAGAATCGAACTGTTTTCAGAAGGATTATAATAAATGATTATTATAAAAATAAATCTTTTTAAAGGTTTTGAAGAAGTTTTTTAAAGAAGTTTTTTAATCTAAGCAAAGAGTGTCTTAAGGAGGGTTGAAGGGAATTGTACAATTCAAGTAGTGGATGAAAATCCATTAGAGTAGCGATGGTTACTCAGGAGGTCGGGAGGCGACGACCAACCGAATGGACTAAGCTTAGTCCCAGTTAGATAATGCTTAGTAAAAAGAGGTTTTGTTTATAATGTTTTGTATGACTCTTTTATACGCAATGATTATTTGCATAGAGGATGGGTCCCGGAGGCCAAGGTATTTTAGAGTATTAAATGATTTTTACTACTGATGAGTTAAACGTTTTGGTATAATCTTGTCATGCTTTATACCTGTTAAATATTTATGAAGAGAGGGGGTTAGGCCCAAATGTTTGAGGTATGTTTTAGAGTATTAAATGATTTTTAATACTGAAGGTTTACTTGTTTTGGTATAATCCTGTCATGTTTTATACATATTAAATGTTTATAAAGAAAAGGGTCGTTAGGCCCAAATGTTTGACGTAACCTTTCATGGTAAAGCTAAAAGTTTTAAATACTTAGAACTCACCAGCTTAAGATGATCTTTACAAAAATGTATGTATGTATGTCAGGTAGTGGTGATGTTTAAAGTAGCAAGGGAAGGGTCTAGCAAGGGCTGATTAGATGGGCAAGCTATTAGGAAGGACTCAGTAGTAGATTGACATAGTTATAGATAAGGTCTAGTTATTAGATTATGTTGTTATCTTCCTTACTATTGTACTTGGCTTATATATAAATAAAAAGTTTTTTAATTTCCGCTGCTTAGTTATCTCTGTTGTATCATGTGTTCATGAGTAAATCCGATTAGTGACCCCTCCTGGTGCCAAGTCTGGGAGTGGGCGTCACAAAATTTATTATAAATGAATGTAGTTAGAAAAAATCTAACACTTTGGAAGTGTTAAGAATAATTTGGGCATAAGGAAGTATTCAATATAAACCGGAAAGATGGAGCTATTAAAAAAATAACACTTTGTAAGTGGTATAGAGGGAGCTATTTAAAAAATCGACAATTTAGTTCCTCCTATTTGGTATAGAGGGAGTTCATGACAAAATTATATGCATAAGTAACTCAATGATTTGCTCTTTGTAATTTTATGAAAACTAAATGCCTTTATTGATATAGAGAAGTACAATATATAGGAATAATACATGGATTATAACAGGAAACATAATCACCTAAACTAGCCAGAATATTTGATCATAACTACAGAATAATACAAATATATATAAGGATCATGGAATATCTCTTAATAGTCCCCCGCAGTCGAAGCAGTGGCCGACCAAGTGCAAAGACTGGATTTAAACCGTGTGAAAAGTGCTTGTGGTAGACCCTTCGTAAAAATATCGGCATATTGATAATCTGCAGACACATGAAAGACACAGATGGAATCCAAACGCACTTTCTCTCGGACAAAATGGATTATGGGATAAATAGGTGGCGGAGATATTGTTACAATAAATGATTGACGCCTTGCGATTTGTGACTCTCGGTTCAAGTAAAAGATTGTGCAAGCATGACAATTCGGCAGCCGTATTAGCAACCCCTTTATATTCTGCTTCTGCACTAGATCAGGAAATAGTGGGTTGTCATTTAGAGGACCAAGAAATCATTTAGAGGACCAAGAAATCAAATTTTCCTCGAAAAAAACACAATAGCCCGAGGTGGAGTGTCTCGAGTCAGGACACCCAACCCAATCAGCATCAGAGTATGCAGTAAGAGTAACTGATCGGGAAGGCCGAAGATGAAGCCCATGATCCAACGTTTCCTTGAGATGTCGAAGGATTCTCTTAAGATAATTGAAGTGAGGCTCACGCGGGGCGTGCATAAAAAGACATACTTGTTGAACAACATAGGATATGTCGGGCCGGGTGAAGGTTAAGTACTGTAAGGCGCCAGCTAGGCTCCGATAAAGGGTGCCATCCTGCAAAGGTTCGCCAATATCTGCACTGATTTTAGAATTAGTATCAGCAGGAGTGGCACATAGCTTGCAATTCTGCATGTTTGCACGGGATAAAATTCTAGTCGCATAGGTGCGTTGATTTAAAAACAAGCCACCATCAATATGTTGTACATCGATGCCGAGAAAATGGTGCAAGCGTCCCAAGTCTGTCAGGGGTTGCTTCACTTTTTTTTTTTTTTTTTCATTGGAAATGATTATTGAATAGACAAATACAAGTGGACAATCACCCAGACGGACAAGGGAGGCGGGCAACAAGCTGCGCCGCCAAGCCTTTCTGAATAGCAAAACTGAGTCTCGTAAAAACAACATCTTTAAAGGCCTATTGTACCTAAACTGGATATAAAGAGAGATGAATTTGCTTTACCTATTCATGTTATGGGGGTAGATATAGGGCTATTTATTTATATGCGAAGCTTTTTTAAATGAGTAAACTTCTTTAATCCCTAATAGAGTAAAACTGATAGTTTTTTTTTTGGAGATGGTGGGCTGAAAATATCCTAAATCCCTATTTGGGTAAACCTTGAGAGATATTTGAACATCTTGGAGTGAAAACATGTATTTTTTATGCTTTATTTGGAGGCTAACCTTTCCATATATACCATATATATCATATATCTATCTGTCACAATATCTCATACGCTTCAAATATCCTCTGAAAGTTCACCGTAGCCACCTCTTGCATCTGTAAAAGGAAGAAAAAAAACCCATAGAAAAAAATTAGTTGCATCACTCGATAGTCTTTACAAAAACTTGTCAAAAAGAATAATACATCAAAAAACACTACCATCCTTGCATATAAGCATGACACAACACTGCTATACACCATCTAAGCTGATTATATTTTAGTGTTGGCATCATGTTTTATAAAAACACACTCTGTGTAATCAGAACTTTGGTAACAACAAAAGATAACGACAAAATAGAACATATTTAAGAAAAACATAGCTTGTATATAATGGATGAAACTATATCATGAACCAATATAAATTTGTATAAACATACAATATACTAATCAGATTTAATAGAAGCAATTTACTGATTACAATATATAAACAATTCTTTAACAAAAATAGATACTAAAAAACATGTTTACATTTGGTTTTCTGAACTGCGGTTAGAAAAGTTGAAAAAACGATATGAGTAAGAAAAAGCTCTTTATTATTGCTCGTAAGTATCATTGACTATAACTTCATACATGTTTGAAGGTATATACAGGTTTGAAGGTATATGGATGAACAACAAAACTAAAAAAAGTACACATTTACCTACTTTCAACCAAAAAAAATAAGTTGACCCTAAAAGAAGGGTTCATTATGGAATAGGAGTTTTAAATATGTTTGGAGCAAGCACACTGCTTATCAGTGTTAAGAACTGATCATTTTAGATGATATAATAGAAATATGAATGATAGATTGTTAATAACCTTAGAAGTTTCTAGAGGTGCATCTATTGCTGCTTCTGTGATAGAAAATTAAAGTAAATTAAGATCTAAAAGTACTAATTAGAGTCAGCAAGTTATAGAACCATTCAACCATAGTAAAACAAACATCAGCAGCATTTGTTAAATTCAGTTGCAAGAAATTAGAGAATGCTTATGTAACAATAGTCATATGAAAAACCAACATGCACCTACCTATAATAGCTAAGGACTGTAGATGTCTGCAAAAGAAACAATCAACTCAATTAAGGCAATTCTACATTCTAGTATTCTACATCAATCAAAGTAAGTAAAAAATTAACTCAAAATTATAAGCATATAATCTTGATCAGAAACAAATCGTAAAAAGATTAAGTTGCATACCTTAGTTTTTAAGCTCCATGGTCAATCCTCGACTTGATTAAGTTGCAAGCACAAAAACAAAAATAAAAAGTCAGTTTATATAAATGTTATTATGCCTCAAATGTCAGAAATGTATAATCCACTACTATCATAACTTTTACAGTTGCAAAAGCGGGCGCACACATACACACATAAATAACTAATAAAAACCCAAGATAATAACCAAACAACATACACAAAACGATTCCTGGTCCACGGTACAACACTGCAAACACCAAAAAAATAAAGATCCCCAAATAAAAGAGTTAGAAATGTTATGAAACGATTGCTAGCAATGCATCTGAAATGCATCAACTATAGAATATAAAATATTTACCAACCAAGAACAATCCAAGAAATCCTGAACAATCAAAGAAATAATTAACAAACGATTACTAAACCATAATCAAAAGAAAAGGTTTCAGAAGTGAAATTTATGCCGAAAAATGGCTATAGAGAAACCCTCGTTTAATCTGCAACTGTATCAATATGAAAAAATTAGGTCAACATCAAAAGAAAACATAATTGTGCTAACCAATCTCAGCAAATCGCCAGCAGATCTGCTGGTTCGAGCGACAATCTCCCCAAACTCGATTTAACTAACTCTTGGCAGCAAAAATCTTGAAGAACCCCTAAAATAACAACACAATTTAAACAAACCCAGGTCATCATCATCATCCAGAAACGAAACGAAAATCAGATCATACGGTGGAGAGCAACATAGGAGGGGTAGATAATCACCTGAAAATCATGTCCGATTGCGTTGTTTTCGCCGGCAACATCATTGCGAACCTTCCAATTGTAGCCAAGTAAGGAAATGAAAGATATGTCGTAGATTTGAATCTGTGAATCGATGAAGCGACGGAAGGCGACAGAAAGAAAAATATTCCATTCAAAGAGAGGAAAAGAAGAACCCATGCTTTTAACAGAGAGAGATGGAGACGGGTAGATGAAGCTGAGCAAAGGAGAGGAGATGATGGGTTGTATAAAATCACACGCATCGATCATCGATCCACAACCACACACATAGAGTTGTAACTCACGCTAAAAATAGTTGTACCTATTTATGCATAATGGACTTGTAATTCATGCTTAAATGGTTGTACAATAAGTTGTAAAATGTTAGATAGTGTAATACAATTTTTAAATATGTATAAGCTCGTTTTACAGAGAGCCCAAACAAAATAACTCATGTTTTTATCCTAAAACCCTGATATAATATAAGTATACGCCATAAATCCCAAAATCTTTACGGTTTAGTCTTTCCTAATCTCCGCTTTGAACATTTATCTTGTAGTTGTTACCTTGTTGGATTTGATGTGTGGTGTATTTTGTACTTGTATCGTGTACGTGTAGACATGCCTTTTTTAAACCATAGAATGATTGATAAACATTTTTACTTTAATGTTTTGTCTATGATCTCTTTTTAAAACCGAGCCAAAACCAAGCCGAGCCGAGCTCGAGCTCAAAATTTCAGCTTGGTTTAGAATTCGAGCCGAGTCGAGCCAGCTCGGTTTATAATTCGAGTCGAGCCCGAGCCAGCCCTAGCTCGGCTCGGCTCATGAACAACCCTATCGCTGGCAGCGGTGGGGACATCTGGTGCAAATGTCCATCTAACACCCCTAGCATGCATGCAATGTACGTGACGAATGACCAACAGAAGATAGTGGTGCGCGCCTGTATACCACTAAAACTGCTGAAATACTCGGCTAGACAGGCCGCTAGGGCGACCCTCACCCTCCTGGTCATCAGAGAGTACGGATAAAAGAGATCTGTACGCGTGCACATCTCCTGACTCATGCCACGACATGTGATGGATGCAGTAATCAGCCGATGCACATATCGAATAATAGGGTCCTGGATATGTGTGACCCTCCCCTTGCTCGGCTCCTTTATACCGAATGGGTGTGTCGCTACCCGTCCTCACCACGCCTCCATATCCTCATCTCTATACCACGTAACCCCCAGTGTGTAGAGCGGCGTAAGAGTCTCCTCCTCCATGTATAGGCCAGACATAACCGCGAACTGACGAAGGGTCATCTCGTACTCACTCCCAAACATAGAAAAAACAATCTGCACCGGATCAGCCTCTGGGGGCTGCGATACCATCTGTGGCGGGCCTGTAGTACGTGAACTGTACTAGAATGTAGTGAGGAACTCCACTGTGAGCTCTCTGTATGACTCAAGGAGTTAGTTATCGAATAACCGCCTCCAGGGCGAGGTGGCTAGATCCCCGACGACCGCCTCTAGTCTATCCATCGCATGACACTTCTCTAGAAACGCCCAATCAGCCCCATACGAACGATCGAAACCCATCTCTAGAATCTTCTTGCACCTTTCATAAGCCTCGCTGCTTGCCTCATACTGCATATAAGTATAACTCTCATGAATGGGTTCTCCCTCATGAATCACATCCTCCATAATACCTGCAAAAACATCCAATATTGGTTGAATATAATTAACAATTCTACAACATTGTTGAATATAATTTAATAATAGAACTCTTATGATTATCTCCACAAGATTCATTAACAATTTAACAACATGGTTGACTATAATTTTACTTTAATCTCAATGTTCAATATAACACTGGATCTGTGCTAATAAATTTATATTGATCTCAAAGTTTAATATGACATTGGCTTCTAATTAAAGTAGTCTTTCAAAAGCCAATGATTTGTTTGTATACATATTTGGGCGTTGCTCAAATTCATAAAAAGCCACTGATATGTCATCACATCTGCAAAATAATGAAAATACTTACGTTTGATATGTAAATACATACACTACTTATTCGTTCAAGGGACCTGCTCATTCATTTTTGAGCAACAAGTCGTACGAAGATTTGGTTGCGGTTATACTCGTACAACTCCGGGGTTGCATAATTACACAAACGGTTCCATGATTTCTTAAAATCGTCCCAGTTATACATTGTGTCATTGTCGAACGATGGCATGCAGTGTTTCTTGATATTCTGATAAATATGTTGTCACACCCCAACTGACGACGGAATATGTCGGGGCATGATGACTGTCCAGATGCTCATGACAACTAAATTAAAGTTGATATATACTTTAACATGCCTTCTTATTCATTTACTGAAATATTTTATAAACAGGAAAACAGACAAAACATTAACAACATAAGTACTGTAATTTAAACATTATTTAACTAGGTCCAACATCCTATAGTGATCACATACTGGCTCAAACACGATTACCTGCAACATGTATAAGATAAAGTGTCAACTACTAAAGTAGTTGGTGAGTAAGCACAGGTTTAATATATATTATTAGTATAAAGCATGCGATCTATGTGTTAAGTGAACATTCATAAAATATAATAAAAAAGTAATAAAATAGAGCAAATAAGAGCGTATTAAACCCTTAACAATTAGGTTACCAATCACCCATTGAAAATACGTTTCAATTTACCGGGTGGGTTGTCATACCAACAGATCTAATATTGTTACCCCGGCTCGGTGTGTTAATGAGTACGCTTAGAGTTTGAGTTTGAGCACAACAACAATAATAATCCAAACAAGTTCAACACATCTAGAACACACATAACGGGTATAGGATTCACATTTTGTTTTAGAGAAATAATATAGTGTTGGAGTTTGGGATAGAGATACATGTTGCACCCCAAAGTAATACAAGAGAAAGGGGCTATGAACACTCACATGATAGGGAGATAGGATTTGAGAGATGGCGTCGAAATTGTGTGTGATTCAAGTGTGGGGATGGGAAGACTTGCTTCTCGAGTCTGTTTGTTTTTAATTTTAGTGTGTTTTGAAAAAACAATTGAAAAAGTGTTCAAAAATGTCCACGAATTTGGCTGCAATTAAATGGGAAGTGATAGTACAATCGGGATTGGTTTTCTAATTTTGTGCTTAAATGTTAAATATAAATAAATAAAAGTTGAAAGTTGTGACGCCCACTCCCAGACTTGGCACCAGGAGGGGTCACTCATCGGATTTACTCATGAACACGTGGCACAACAGAGATAAGCAGCGGAAAATTTTAAAACTTTTATTTATTATAAAGCCAAGTACGTAAAGTAACTGAGATAATTTACAATCTATCTATATAGCGACTAACTATATCTGTCTTTATTTATCTACAACTAAGCCAGCACTTCCAACAGCTCCTCTAATAGCTTGCCCGATCATTCTCTTATCACGTGGGCTCCGCCCTTGCTCCCAGACGTCTCACATATACCTGACATACATATGGTTTTGGGAAAATGTCAGCTTACGCTGGTTAGTTCTACATTTTAAAAACGTTACCTCGTTCACGAGGTTAAAGCCATTGAACTTGCAAAGTCCCTTTTTACAACATTTATCAAGTATAACACATAACAAGTCATACATAACATAACATCATAATCATACACGTTTCTCTAGAAAACATCTACCTCAATAACCTTTAACTCCTACGACCTGAATTCCATACACCTCTATACCTTCTGGTCTCGAATACTGCTCAGGTGACTTTATCGGAAGCCCCCAACCTCAGTACCGACAACTGCTCGATTTCTTCTATACCTTCCCGGTCTCGAATACTGCTTAGGTGACTTCATCTGGAAGCCCCCAACCTAAGCAACGACAACCGTCCTCCATTCCATTCTTCCAGTTTCGAATACCGCTCAAGTGACTTCATCTGGAAGCCCCCAACCTCAGTATCGACCTGTGTTCACGTAACCTTAACTCTTTAGACGGTCCATTCTATCGAACATCTCCTAAACCACCACAGTACTACTACCCGCCCCTAGTTAGATATCCAGGTGACTCGCGTGTGTTAATAAACATGATAATGTACTCATATACTGCAACAACTGAACATCCCCCCATTTACCTAGGTGTATGTATACATGATGTACCAGCGGCGTATCCTCCACACTTTCGATATACCGGGTAACTATACTACCATGCTTGTATACAGGATGTACCAGCAGCGTATCCACCACATAATAATATAGCAAATGCATCACCTGTTCTCATATAATCATACATTCTCACTTGTGCGTTTATGATCAAACCCTTATCATTTGGATACCTAGTTTCAAAGCAAATATAGCACATAACTCTAATAATCATATCATATGCATTATTCTATCATCATCATTTCATATACAATACTAACACGTATAACCATTCGTAAGCATCTTCATAACATAACACATATCATTTCAAACAGTTCATCAATTCATCAGTTAAGATAATTAAATTTCAGATAAAAGCATTTCAAATACTTTTTAAGTAAACAGTTAAACATTGTATGTATATTAGCCCGAAAACGTTAAAGCATTTAGAACATTTAAAAGTGGGCTCGCAGAAACTCACCTTATCTCTTTACTCGTTATACTTGGACAGAACTTCCAACAGAACCCTTCGGTTAACCTAATTCGCGTATCGTATGGCATTAATGCAAGGTTTAACATTATAAACATATCCTATGTTTATTTATGTCTTATATTATCTTAATAATATCTGATTATTAAGGTTTACTTCTTTTAAGGTTAAAATGACCAAAATACCCCTATAGGAATAATATCTCTTTTTAATTGATAATATGAAGACGCGCATTCCTATAAGAAACGCTCACTCCGGGATCGCCTAGGGAGGTATGCCATTTCCCAGGGATTTATGCGACACCCTCCCTATGGCCTATGCCAGAAACCCTAGTGTACAGGCGCCTACCCTTCCGGTCCGCACGAACTTCTAAATATCCGATTGACTCGGTATCTTAAATACTTTATCATTTATCCATTTTAACCCCATATATACTTATTATATATATAAACATAGTTCCATACCAAAATTCAAGTACCTATACCCTCCAGATTGTCTTATATTAAATAATCATATTTCAAAACCCTAATTTCATATATTTCTCGTTTCTTTACCAAAACTCATTTTATTTTAAAACCAACTTAGGGTATTATCCATTATAAAATTTTAAAATATACTTTAAAATATCTAATCTTAATTCAAAACCGTTTGCTCAATTTGGGCAGATTGGCAGAACAACATTACGAAAACCCTAATTTTGACCCGTTAACAAAACCTTAACAAAACCTTTTCCAATTGTGAAATAAACTTAGGGATTTCTTAAAAAACATTAATTTAGGATTACCTACAAAAATTCAGACCCTAATTCCCACCCGATCACCCGATTTGAGCAGAATAACCTCAAGAACCCTAATTTTACAAAGCATACTTAGATATTGAATTAGAAATAACTGAAAGAGGTTATTGTTAAGCATACCAAATAAGGGGTTACTGCAGAAACTCAGCTCCTAATTCCTTCCAGTTTAAGAGAATTACTCCGACGAAGTTTTGGGTGTGTAAAGTGGGTTTTTGGGTTGTAATTCAGTGAATTGGCGAGTTGTTTGATGGAATTGAGGCCGCTATTTATAAGTTTTAGGTGCGTCTTAAGTCCCCAACACGTGCCTAGGTGAGTAATCGATCGAAATCGACGCGTATGAGGTCGAATTGTGAGCTGCAAGTCAGTTAACGTGGCCATTTTCGAACCTGGAACAAATCTGCTGTAACCGTGGCCCTCGCGTATCGCGCAGGGTTTAGAGGAGGGGCTCGCGATACGCGATCCAGTGATTTTCCGGCCAGACTTTGGATTTTAACATATTTAGTCATTATACTTTGGTTTAATGCATTCTAGCCCCCTATACTTCTTACATTTTATCATTTTAAGTACCAAAACATTAAGGGACATACTTCTAACATTTTCTAAGGTTTCTAAGGCTCGGAAATTCGTACGATAACATATATATTTATTTATATATATTTTCTTTATTAATTGCTAAATTACGTTTTAGCCCCTCAAACTTTACAATACCTATCATTTTATGTCATGAATCATGTTAGGACATATTTTTACTATATTCTAAGCCTCGGGGTACTTATAATAATTATAGACACGTATAATATCCGTATACGTTTATAACTTTACATAAATTACACTTTTAGTCCTTTTATTCTCCCTTTAACTATTAAGACATGTATTTACATGTATATATATCCATCGATTCACACATGTATCATTATGTTATCCATATAAACACATATTCATCTCATACTTTACTTTCTTTAACGTTTAACACATATGTTTATGCATATTTCACCATATAGGCCATTAAAAACGTATTTCTAACACATGCAACTTATCTAAAGCATAGTCTTACCACATTTATCAATTAATTTCACGTATTTACTATATATATAATGTATCTGTGAAAATTGGGGTGTTACAAAAGCACTCTTGGTTAGTGATGTACTGGTAGGCCCAGCTGACTTAGTAAGGCTTAATTATCCCATTGTGTTTATTGTTGTATAAATATGTAATTAATTAGTATGTTAGTGGGTTTCCATTTTAGGAGTGATAGGAATACTGAAGCTAATGATTAGGAGGAAAGAGACCACTTTAGGCTAGATACTTCTACGTCCCTAGAATAACCTGGCACACCAATGCGGTGGCGCCCCATTTTTCCATCATGAGCATATTAGGTAATAAAATTGGTTAATACTTTTAGAGTGAAGGGACAAAATACTCATGTACACACTAGGGATGGTATCCTGCAGCAGCGTGTCTCTGATGATGTTCTGGATCTCGCGGGAAAAATACTCACGTATGGTTTTGGGGATAGCATCTCGCAAAAGAGTGCCTCTAATGATGCTCGTTGGTAATCTTAGTTAAAATTGAGCAATTAGAAAGAAAAAATAAAATAAATAAATAGAAAAAAGAAGAAAAAAATATATAGTAGACTAGAGAATAAATGCTCAAAAGTTTCACATTCCATCAAATTCCATCATTCTTTGGACATCTTTGTATCTAATTTAAAGGGGGTGGAGAAAATCTAAAAGTTAAATCTTTATTAGCCTTTACTTGGACTGAATATGATTTGAGATTAGGTTGAACTTGATCTTTCTAGAGTTGGGCGGCCAACCGGCCTCCGCCCTAGGCGGTACGCGATGGACTTTCAGGTTTTGACAGTTTTGGTCCTTGTATATTTTATTTACAATTCAACCCCCAGACTTCTACCAAACTGTTATTTTATGCATTAAAACATTATAAAACATGTTTAAAAAAGTTTCTAAGGCTCGGGACACACTCAATAATAAACGGATACGTGTGTTTTATAACTTTGAATAATTTGCACTTTTTGTCCCTTAACTTTTGTTATATGCGTTTTTACCTTTGTATCCTTCGATTTAATCAATGTTTTAAGTTTAACATGATATTAGAATACCTTTTAATGATTTATAAGGCTCGGGATACGTTTAACGAGGTATAAAATATATAATTTATATATTATTTGTTAAAAATTATGAAAAATCATCAAAATTCATTGTATTAATTTGTGATATGGAATTTGATGTGTTGCAAACACATCTCATTTCCAGGGTCTTTTATTTATATATTGAGTAAATTCGAGTCAGTTTCATTAGTTTTGGCTTGTTTTTAATAATTGTGTGGTTTGAGTCTTTATTTATGTGTTTTGCGTGTTTTTGTAAGTAATTAGTAAAAACTCGAGGCCACGTTTAAAGAGGAGAAGAAAACAAAGAAAATAGATGAGAAGTGCTGAACAGAGATCCTAGGCGTATCGCCTAGGAGAGACAGATCCCCAAGCGATACGCAAGCGATACGCTTGGGGTGTGAAGGTCAATAAAAGTCAAAGTTGGTCCGCCCGACTAAATTGTCGCCTAGCGGGGTTCCGCGCGTATCGCGCCCAACCATATGACCTCCAAGCGATACGCTTGGAGGTGAGTTTTCTGGAAACTTAGCCTTATCGATATAAATTCGATGTTTAGGGTTATGTTTCGGGATATCTCGACTTCTAGACGGCAGAGGGGCGATTCCAGACGATTTTTAGAGACAAGAGAGAGCTGGGAACAAGGAGAATCATCGGAGGTCGAGAATCAATCATCAATTTCATACCCGGTTTATCCGATTTCTTCTATTTCTTGTTTAAACTCTAGACTCAGTTATGTTTACTATTACAAATTTGATTTTTATTGGATTTTCTGCATTGAATATGATTGTAGGCTAGGCGTTTATCACCGCCTAGACCGATACGATGAACAATTAGTATTTATGACTTTGTTTGGCTATGATTTCTTGATTGATGTTATGTTTATTAACATAATTGTATGCATATGACCACTAGATTTAGGGTTGGAATTGATTTACTAAACTGCTTAACCTGCGAATGTCTTTCGGTTTGGGTTGGGTAATCAATTGCGTGACTGTGTGTTTGTAGTTGATTAGGTTAGCTATTCGGTTAATCATAGTTTGGTATTTTAGTGAATTCCTTGAATCTTGTGTGCTGCTCTAGTTAGACAAGCCGGGAGGTGATAACTAGGTCGGGTAGTTAGGTTGACTAGTGGAATAGGATCACCTCGCCATCGGGAGAGGGATGCCCTAGGAAATTAGTTAGCTTGTTATTCCGTGTCAGTTGTGTTGATTAGCGGTAGTTCCTGCTAGCTTAAGGTGCCTTAGGTTGTTTCGAGGGTGGTTTGGTTTAGTTAAGGTTGGATGCACCCATAAGGTGAACTCCTGTTCGAACGTTAGGAGCATTTGCTAAGAAGGACTTAAAAGGTGAATTAGCTTCCATCAGAGTTGTCATGGCCAGATTAAGTTGTAGGTATTGGTTGGGATTCTAGGTCTAGGTGGTGTGTTTCTCGTATATGATTATTTCCTGAGTTTCCCTGTTGTCCGTTTGTTAGTTACTTTAGTTAGTTAATTTAATTCCTAAAACCAAAAACCGAAATCACTCATTATTTCCATTTCTTAGGTCTAGGTGAAGTCTTGTCTAGAATAGTGTCCTAGGTTCGATATCCGGTTTTCCTTAGCTCTACTACAATCCGACAGGTTCACTGCCTTAGATTCGGTTCGATTTAGGTTGTTTCGGTAAAATTAGATGTGTCTTAGGTCTACTATTTATTTTAGTTAGTATTTTTAGTGTCGTTCGGAACACATCAAGTTTTTTGCGCCGTTGCCGGGGACACTTAGCAATAGCAAGATTAACTTAGGTCGTTGTTAGGAAATTTTGAGTCTTTTAGGTTTTTCCGTGTCTAGAGTCTTAGGATTCCCGTTCTCGAGTCTAGATTTTTAGGATTTTATTTTTATTTTTCTTCCGTCTTATGCCACATACCCGTTCGCGAGGTCCCTAAGCTTACACCACTTTCTGATCCCACAAGGCGTTCATTCTCTCCACCACTCATTCAAAACCGTCCACATCCAAACAAAACGCACGCGACACCAAACCCATTCTATTTCCTGATCTCACCACCATGGCGGCCCGTCGCACCGTCCACGAGCAAGCCAACGCCAGAATTAATGACGCTCGGTTTGCAATCGCTCCAACAAACATTGCCAACACCACTAATTGGCAAGTTTCTTCTTACGTCATCAACGCGTTCACCAATTCTATACAATTCCATGGACGTGAAGACGAAGATGCACCGACGCATATCTCGCGCTTCATTCCTATCTGTGTATTTGGAATTGATTATTGACTTCTGTGTATTTGGAATTGAAATGTTTTCCTATTAATATTCTAATGTTTTGGAAGTAAATGTACTTAGTTGGTTTTGTTTAGGATTTAATGTGTAAAGGTTAGGCTTAAACTGATTTGCTATGGTCTTGTATGCAGGTTCTTTTGCACGTTGTTTGTTCGCAGCCTGTGTATTAACTTGTAATGTATTGGCTTTAAGTATGTGGAAATGTTTGTCACTAATTATGCTTTGGTTTACTTCTTTTTTCTCATACTATACCATCACCTTTTGCCTTTTCATAGGTCAAGCTACTTTGCTAGCTTTGGGATTTTCCTTGCATTTATAACCTGTTTTATTGCTTATTTCTCAAAAATATAACATAGGTTTGCTAAACTATTGGCTTGGGAAATTGATGAGGGCTTCCAACAGATGCAAAATTGTTACCAGTTTGACTTTTAAAAAGTCAAACAGGGAATCAACAAAACACATCTTCTTTGATAAACAATTGCCAATTAGTTGGTGTCTATGTAGTTTCGCATACAAACTGACGCGCGCAACGCGCGCTTCTAGCCCCACTAGTTGTATATATATAGAATCGCGTGATCATATGCCAGATGGTTCCCGCTAGGTGGGAGGATGTATTTACGCCCGGTAAATACTAGAAACTAAAAAATTATTTTGCTATGTAGTGAACATCTTTTAGAAGTAATATTATGGAAACAAAGGGCATCCTTAAAACGTGTTGATGCGTAGCATCTTTTGCATAAAATAAATAAATAAATCCCACATATAAATAGGTTTTCAAATGAAAATTATCAAAATTGATGCTTAATTGTTTAATATTCAAATTATTGATTTTAGATTGGGTTTTTTATTAATATTTGAGAAATATAAATTTTCACATTTGAATTGAGCTTTTAATTGAGAATATTATAATGTGATATTTATTGGTGTGTTTATTTGTTGAATTTTATGTGGTTAGATGATGCGCGATGATTTTAGAAGAATTCTTGGCCCAGTAACCAGTTTCTCCATTCTTAGCCCAATTTGCGATTTGCAACCTAGCAGTGCAACAGCCCAAAGAAAAAAAGATAGAAATTCGCTGGAGGGAGGGATCGAACCCCTGACCTCCACTAAGCCAGCGAGGTCCTAAACCACCAGGCCAAAGGCTCCTGCTGTTCGAATTCTGGGTTATCAGTTTTTTATACACTTCCAGCGGCAGCCCAGAAAAATCCCAGCAACTACCTGATCGTGCACCAGCCCTAATTTTTCGGATATAAATTGTGGGCAGTCGCATTTCTTTAGTGGGGAAGCCCCGATAAACCCTAGAAAAATCTCATAACACATCTGGAATCATCTTGAAAGGAAAAAGGGTCAAGATCAAGACTTTTTGAAAAGAAAATGTGAAGATTTTAGCTCTCGTGGGTCGGATCTTTATTTCGGTTCTTTGTTGGAGCTTTTTGATTTTGTTCTTCATCATGGTCAGATCCAAGTTTGCATTTTTATTGTTATTAATCATGGTTCTTGGCTGATCTTGATGTGTATCACTTAGATTAGACAAATCTAGACTCATTTCGATCATTTCGGTTTGACTTTATCTATGACTTTGTGCTAAATGCTTTGGATGATGGTTTTAATTGTTTGTGATGATTATGTGGACTAATTTAGTTTTGATTAATGATAAATTATGTGGATAAATTATCAATGTTAAGTAGAACTACTAAAGTTGGTTAATTTGTCCATTTGTTATTCGGTTGACCTTAACGGGTCAAACGGGTAATGCTTGATAGGAGACCTCCTACTCGTTAGTTTATCATTGAATTGGGACTGCTTTAGTGTGCATTCTTGCTGAATTGGTTTCTATTATTGATGGATCATGTGGATTAATTGTCATGCTTGGTAGAATTACCAAAGTTAGTTGCTTTAGCCATAGTTTACCCGTTTGACTTTTATTAGTCAAAGGTTTAATGCTTGCAAGGAGACCTCCTTCTTGATGTTTCATTGATGAATTGGGGCTGATTTAGTGTATATCCTTATGACATAGGTTTGACCGAATCATTTCATAGGTTAGAAGCTTGTTTTGCATTGTTTAATAGGATAGTTTGCTTGTGAACATAAGATTCGATCCTATTTATTCGTGTTTAGCGGTTTCTAGGTCATAACCATTTGAATTCATCATCATTGCATGTATTAGGTGCTGTTTAGAGAGACCTCTCGCGTAGTTACCTATTCATGTAGGATTAGTATACTTTGACCGAAGTAGCTTATCCATCAGGCAGTTACGCATAGTTTGCTATCAGCGCATCATTTACGATTGCTTGATTGTTAGGGTGTGTCTATAGCCCTAGATAGTCTGGTTTTCCTCATTAGGCGATAGCGTTCATGGTATTTAGTCATCCCGAGGGTCTTAGTGAGTCTAGAGGAGTCGAGTCGAGGTGATGCATTTCCCTTCCTGATTTTCCAGTGTGTTTTCCGGTGTTTAGCTGTTTTGTCGGTTTTAGTTATTCAGCTTAATTTTCATTATTAGTTCACCAATTCAATTTCTTCGGTTAAATATTAGCAACGATTCGGTATCAGGAGACTGTCATCGCGTCCACGGATTGATATCCGGTTCTTACCAAAACTGTACTACACACGACGGGTACACTACCCTGGTGTGTAGTTTGGTCACTTGGTATGAACCATTTAAAACTTGACCACATTTTTATATATCCAAATCCTACGCATCACGTGTGGATCTACCAGATGACATTTTGCTAAATTAGGTTTTATAACCTTCAAATGTACGTTTCACAGACTTAACTTAGCAAAGGAAATGGGATCATATAGAAAACAATGGTCATATTTAAACGCTTTCAGTAGCAGGAAGAGACTCAAAATATGGGTGATGGTGGTAATTTATTAAATTGTGAGTCATTAAGAGGCAAGAAATTTTTTATTGCATATTGAAAATTTGAGTATGTTTTCTAAAGGTCTCTTTTACTTCTAAAAAAGTGATATTAGTTCGTTTTGCCTTGTATCTTTGCTTACCAAGGCTATTCGGCTGATTAGAATTAAAATTATTATTGGGTTCTTCTTCTTATACGTGTATGTTTTTGCCTATATAGCTGCAGATCCTTCAACCTAAAAGACCAAACTTTGACTCCAAAGAAAATGGTAAGCATGTTAAAATAGTTGATAGATACCCATCCTGAATTGTTGGCAGAGTGCTATTTATCATAGTGAAGCCTCTCACTTTTTAAACTATCAATCTATCATGCATTACTGATATCAAGCAATTTGAATAGTTGTAAATACATGGGTTGATTGTTACTATAATCTTCACTAATAATTATTTTGCTATTTTTTGTGGCTCTTGATTGTGCATAATTTTGCTGTTGCTAGGAGTTGCTTTGTTGTGTTATGGGATAGGTATGTTAATTCAAGAGCATTTGCCCCTTATTCTTTTAGGCTTTTTTTATCTATGTTATATTTCTTTGTTCTGTTACTAAAATCGAAATAATAGTAAAAAAAGGGTATCTATAAATTCCGTGCACTTCCTACCTCTTGGATGTAATTTTCGTGTACTTTCTTGATCAAAATACATGCCCCGACTTTTAAAGACAAGTAGATATCGACTTTGTGCATACACAAATAGGATATGGTTCATAATACTTTTATGGTAGCTATGGTTCATAAAACTTTTATGGTTGCTATGTATCTAATACTAAGTTGAATTTGGTTCGTGATACATTTTATACGATCATTGAACCTATGTCAAACTTGAAACTTGGCTGCTATGTATCTAATGCATCGTAAATTAGTTTTCTATCTTAACAACTACACAAATAAGGACAACACAAGATCGACCTGCGGCAACGCGCGGGTCAATTTACTCTTATAATACATTTAGCCAAGTTTTCTTTGGGAAGGATTACTATTACGTTGCGATCCAATAAGGAAATTACGGCGCATTATTTCATCCAGTTTTATTTGGGCCAAGAGCTGGACAAGGAGATTGGGCCTGGGCTGCTGCACTTTAATTTGTTTACATTTTTTTTCTTTTTCTTCCATAACTTTTGCTTCCGAGCTCTGTTTCCGCTCCCGTTTTTTGCGTTTTTCTTCTAAAATCATCGCGCACCATCTAACCACCTAAAATTCAACAAATAAACACACCAATAAATACCATATTATAATATTCTCAATTAAAAACCCAATTCAAATGTGAAAATTTATATTTCTCAAATATTAATAAAAAAACCCAATCTAAAATCAATAATTTGAATATTAAACAATTAAGCACC
>JBCNJP010000008.1:59910055-59928544 GCA_039602395.1 Deinandra increscens subsp. villosa | reverse complement strand
CAGAGCCGGCCCTGGGCCTGGGCCAGCTGGGCTACAGCCCAGGGCATCAACATGTTAGGGGGCAGCAGGATTTTTTGACCCTCCGGCGACCGGAATATTCATTAATATAGGTGTAGGTCGAAGGTTTTAATTTTCACGGTTTTGAGCCCTCAAATCGCTATGACTAAAGTAGTTAACTAGCTATAGTAAAGAAAGAATATGAAAAGAACATGATATGATCCTTTTACCGGCGAACAGAGGCGACGTCGACGGAATGAAAAGTTGCAGAGGTGTGAAAGAAGAAGACGAAGACAATTCGTCTCTCTCTTCATTAATTGCTCTTTTATGTTAAAGAAGCTAAAAGGAAAAAGTCATCTGACTTTTAAGCTCACGGTACAACTTTTTTGCTTGTGTGTACAAGTATTTAGGCTCCTCTGGAAAGATGAGATTGGTATTTGGTAAGAGGAAACATGAAAAAAAAGATAATAAAATATAGTAATCATAAAAATAAGAGTAAACTTCGCTTTTAGTCCCCAACGTTTGTATATTTTAACAATTTTAGTCTCAACTTTTTAAAAATTTCAATTTGGTGTCTCACATTTCATTTTCTTTTCAATTTTGGTTACAACGTTAACAAACGTTTAAAGAGTCGGTAGACTGTCCTCACATGGTCCCCACCTGAGAGGTATTTTTGTTATTTCCGTTTGTTTTAAAGTATGAGTTAAAACAAACGGAAATGACAAAAGTACACCTCATATGGGGACCACATGAGGTGAGTCTAATGTCTCTTTAAACCACTGTTAACGTTGAGATCATCTTTACTTTGTTTTACCATTCATCTTTAATTTACTTTAACTTTAATTTACTTTAATTTAGTTTTTACTGATTATGTTTAGTCCGTTATAAATGGAAATATGGAATTAATGTTTTTTTTAACGGCTGAATTAGTGGCTGATAAAAGAAGGAAAAAAAAACCTACCTAACCTTAATTTACGTGAATTGAAAAACGAAGAGACGGAAATTTGCGATTCTTTCTTGGTTCTCCACCTCCACCGCTCCACGATTGTCGATTCCACGTAGACATCATTTTAGATGATTTATATGTTGTAATTTCGAAACTTTTTTTTTAGTTAATAAAATCGGCGTGGGGATGAGCCGCCTAGCTTGACTAGGTTCCAAACCCTTAAAACTTTGTGTTGTACTATTTAAAGTTTTTAACAGGGACAAATTTTCAGACTCGCGCCCTGGGCATCCAAATTCTCAGGACCGGCCCTGAGCCCACCATCTCCAAAAAAAACTATCAGTTTTACTCTATTAGGGATTAAAGAAGTTTACTCATTTGAAAAAGCTTGGCATATAAATAAATAGCCCTATATCTCCCCCCATAACATGAATAGGTAAAGCAAATTCATCTCTCTTTATATCCAGTTTAGGTACAATAGGCCTTTAAAGTATTTCACTTTTCAGAATCAAAATGTGAAGCAACCCCTACAAAAAGTGAGTGCTTACCTGCATATTGATTGATGTAGTGAAAATTATGTGTATTTGGCTTTAATGAATTGGATTATTTTAAGATTTAGGTTAAGGAGGTGGAGAACAACGGATATGACAAATAGGCATTTGCAAAAAACTGTCAATCTTCTCATTCCGGATTCATAGGTAAATGATTTAAAATAGCCACCTCTGCTTTTAGCAAATAAGATGGAAAATTAGTTATGGAATTTGATTGTATTTGTAGTGTAGAGTGATACATGTTGCATCTCGCTTTAGATGCAAGTTATCCTGTTGTGTCTGTTTTTTCTTATTGTTTTATAGGTGTTTCAAAATTGCTTTGACTCCGTCATACCGGCAGCAACGCGCCAATTGAAAAGCTTGTATAAAATATAAAGTAATTAAAATCGAGCCAAAACCGAGCGAGCTAACGAGCCAAAACTGAGCGAGCTACAAGCCGAGCCACCCTTGGCTCGTGCTTGGCTCATTTACAAACCGAGCTGGCTCGGCTCGGCTCGATTACAAACCAAGCCACCTTTGAGCGAGCTACATCCGAGCTATTTCCCAGCGAGGTTTGAGCGAGCTCCGAGCCACAAGCTTTTTGAACATCCCTAGCCAGCGAGGAGGCTCGGGCGGAACTCGATGTTCGGGATGAAAATCCTGGGCAAGTTTGGGCTTTGTGGCGCCTATTACTACAGGTTGAGTACCGTGAAGGGGGTGATATATGTGCCGGAACAAGCGCCGGTGCAGGGGGTGGCATGAGGTATAGGTGATGATGAGATGGATGACATGGAGGATATGTTACACGATGACGAGGACCATGGGGAGGTGCACGGAGGGGAACAACATGCCGATGCAGCCACCGGTGCGGGAGGAGAGGAGCCGGTACAACCACAGATACTACCGGAGAGAGGACATGTTCGTCGTATCTTCAGGACTATGAGGCTACCTGGGTCTATTACCCTCGCTTTACAATAGCTGCGTCAGAGCTCCAGCGATACAGCTCATGCCCTTCGCGCCCTGTCACGTCGTCTAGATCGATATGACGATATTCAAGTTGGCTAGTCCAGACGGAGTACATGCGTCTGCAGAGGGACGGACTGGACACTCCTCATTTTCCAGCTCCTCGAGACTATCTAGACGACGATTAGTTGGTGTATGTTATGTTATTTTGTTTTCAGTTGTACTGTTCTGAACCTGTAGACATCTTTTGAAATGTATTGAAACAATTTTTTTGGTTGGAAGGAAAGATCTTAATGGTCGTTTGTATGGTTTTTTTTATATTGGTAAAAATGTCGTCTATGGTTGGTTGTATTTTTCATTTGTGGGTTTGTATGTTTGATTGCTTCATTTATATGGTTGGTTTTTTATTTGATTAGCTAAGTTAGGTGATTGTCTGTATGTTCGATTGGTTGGTTTTTATGATTGTTACGCATTTTCCAAAGCTACGATATATTTTAAATAAACAAAAACAATAATGTTGACGGCTCGTAGCTTTTTTATCATTTCGAACAACTTGTAACAATATATAGCAAAGCTAGTGGGTAAGAAGGAACCAAAATACCGCGTTTAAAGAGATGGGGCGTTTCATAATGAAATGTCGCGTTTTGGACAAAAGGCCACGTTTTAACTGCAACATAGTACATGTACTTTCTGTCGTTGCTCAAGATGCCGTGTTTTGCACTATATGCCGCATTTTGAAGTGAAGTACATTGAATTCCTTTGACTTTGACCAGATTAGAATTTTGTCTTATTCAAGATGCCGCATATATGAATATGTGCCGCGCCTTGAGTGGTGTAGATAGAATCTGCGTTGGTGTGTATATAATGTCCGTTTATTTATTTCTTTAGATATTCATGTCATTGTTTATGCAACTAATTATATTTTTTTAACAGTCAAAGCCCGAGGCTATAGCATTAAAGAAGCAAAAAGTGTCTAACTATGATCGGATGTTAGAATTGTTTGCACAAGATAGGGCATCAGGTGAAAATGCTGAAACTCTTAAAGAAAAAAGATGCTCATTTGCAGAATGAGAAGATATGAATTGATACATTTGATGATGTTGATGAACTATTAGATGCCAATGAAGTAACTCTTGAGAATGAATACAATAATGATGATGATATTCAAGTCTTACATTTTGAGTCTTCTCCTCCCGAGTCTTCAACTGCAAAGAAACTTAAAAGTAAAAAAAAAAGTTGAACAAGAAGATGAAGCGTTTAACTCGTAGCTTATAAGTTGCGTTAAAAGTGTGGCACACGCTATTCAAGAAGGTAATAAAGTATTCGATAAAGCTTATCCTCATGTGTATACAGGTGAGGAGCTATATGAAGAATTGGAACTGATGGGATTAGAACCTAATGAATTAAATGGGGCTATAATTTATCTATCGGCCAATCAAGCAAACGCAAGGACATTATTTGATTGTCCCATTCAGATACGAGTGGGCTTGCTGAAAGAGATGATGGGTGGACGTAAGTAAGCGAATGTAAAGAGATGGTGGAAGATTCAAGCTTATGGTTTTTATTTTGTTGTTGTTTTTATGGCTCGGTAATTTTAAATGGTTGAACTACATTATCCTTTTTGTTAAAAATGTTGAAGATGGTTATAATTAAATGACTTACTTATCCTTTTTGTTAAGAATATTAAAGATTGTTTTTGATTAAATGACTTGTATTTCATCTTATTTGTTAACTATACATGGAGCTCTAACTAAAAAGCAAATCATTGAGTGACTGTATGCATATATATTTTGTTATGCATATATATTTTGTCATGAACTCCCTCTATACCAAATAGGAGAAACTAAATTTTCGATATTTTCTCATGAACTCCCTTTTTGTTAAAAATGTTAGAAGATGGTGATGATTAAATGACTTATCTTTTTTGTTAAGAATATTAAAGATGGTTTTTTTGATTAAATGACTTGTATTTCATCTTATTTGTTAACTATACATAGAGCTCTAACTAATGAGTATTAAGAGATATTCTAAGATCCTAATATATATTTGTATTATTCTGTAGTTATGATCAAATATTCTGGCTAGTTTAGGTGATTATGTTTCCTGTTATAATCCATGTATTATTCCTATATATTGTATTTCTCTGTATCAATAAAGGCATTCAGTTTTCATAAAATTACATGGTACCAGAGCCTTTTCTCTCTACCATCATTCACTAGGGTTTCGACCCTTTTCCCCTGCCTTTGCCGGCCGTACCAAACATTCTTCCCCCTCACGTTTTTTTCCTTCGGCCTTCTCCTGTTTCGATGGGAGACGCCGTCAAGACAAACGAAGCCTCCCCCAAATCCTCCCCTTCGGTGCACAGTGTCTATATGGTCACCGACATCACTAAAAAGGTCCGCGTACTCGACGGGAAAAACGTCTCCTACTCAACTTGGGTCAAGTTGTTTCAGATCAATGCACGTGACCACGAAGTGCTTGATCACATTGACGGGACCGGTCCTCCCGCCAAGACTGACCCTAAATACGCGGAATGGATGAAGATAGACGCCATTGTCTTACAATGGGTCTATGGCACTCTCTCCGACGAGATTGTCATCCGGGTTCTCGAACTCGAATCCACTGCCCAAGAAGCTTGGGACAGAGTGAAGGAGTTACACACCAACAACAAAGGCTCTCGGGCTGCTGCTCGTGAGCAGGAGTTCATTGGCCTTAAACTTTCTGCTATGCCATCCCTGGAGGCCTACTGCCAAACCTTTCACGATGTGGCAAACCAACTAAAGGAAGTAGACCACCCCGTCAATGACCAACGATTAGTACTACAGTTGGTTCGGGGGCTCCCAATGGAATACGATTCCATTAGCACCTACATCAACCAAACTCTCCCCACTTGGGAGAAAGCTTGCAACATACTCTACTTGGAACAACAACGCCAAGCCGCCCGGGAATCCCCGCCTCCGCCACAGCCGCCCCAGGCCCTCGCCGCTGACCGGTCAACCACCTACCGCCGGGATTCTGCTCCTCGTGGCAACAACCGGCCACCCCCATGCCGTAATCCCCCAAACAGATTCAACGGACAGCCTAGTAACCCACCTCCTCAATCTAACAACCGTGCTCCATCCCGACAGCCCAATCGCAACACACATGCCCAATCTGCACCTCGTAATGCCTGGCCCAACGTCGGGCCCTACTAGCTTATGCCATATCCTTACTGGCCCACTCCCCCTTGGACTATTCCCCCTTGTCTGTTCCCTTCTCAGGCCGGGTGGGCCGGCCCATGGACTGCTCCTCCCCCACAACCGAGCAACACAAATAACCAGCCCTCCCAAGCCCACCTAGCCGAAGTCAAACCTCTCGACCTGGAGCAACTCGGTGCGGCTTTCCAGACTTTCAATATGGAGTTGGGTGACTCACAGTGGATCATGGACACCGGGGCGTCTGACCATCTCACTGCGGATGCAGGTATGATTTCTTTTTCAGGTATGTCGTCTGTTAAGTCTATTAGTGTTGGGAATGGTCATCGGGTCCTAGTTATTGGATCGAGGAATACCACCCTTACCTACCCTTCGGCCTCCCTTCAACTCAAAAATATCCTTCACACACCGCATATCATTCGAAATCTTGTTTCCTTTCGAAAATTCACAACTGATAATAATCTTTCTATTGATTTTGATCGATATGGTTATTCTATGAAGGAATACCCGAGTGGGAAGATTCTAGTCCGCCACAATAGCTCAAGCCATTTATATCCTATCACAGCTCCGGTTTCAAGCTCCTCTACCGTGTTTGTCTCAAGTTCGGACCCGATCTCCTGGCACAATCGTTTAGGCCACTGATGCGCGAGATGCGGTCTATAAAAATATGATTAAGTTTTAAAAAGGTAAATTCCGAGTGACCAACTACACGCTATGGGCAAGTATACCCATCGAATGTAATATAGTATCGGCAAGTACCGGATATCAATCCAAGGACGCAAATACAACCTCTCGATACTGGAACTTTGCTAATATCTAGCCGAAAAGTGGTTGATTTTGAAATAACTAAGAAAACAGACAGGAAGGAAACTGAAATAGCTAAAAGAGTAGGAAAACAGGATCTAGGTGAAAACGATGAGAGAAGGATGCTACCTGGAAAGGAATCCTCTAGGCCTAAGCTTGACTTCTAATCCGACTAACTTATATGACACTATCCACCAAATGACGATAACCAAGACAACTAAGACTATAGAAATGATGTTAGTCCAATGTGTCGTCATTATTGTGTTTAATTTGTCATATTTATTTATAATAATGGTTGGATTACATAGCATTTTCACGGGTTTTATGTTTTGAGGTACCATGAGTTAAATGAGCTAAAATGGAGCTATTATGAGGAGCCTGAAGCTGATCAGTACGAAGTTCGAGAAAGGATCGAGAAGCGGGTGAAGATTTAGAAGAAAAAGAAGAAAAGTTCCTAAAATGAAGAACTGGGCGGTACGCCTAGAAATGCAGAGACCAGGGCGGTACGCCTTGAAAAGAAGGAAACAATCCGGAAGAATAAAACCAGGCGGTACGCCCAGGATTGCATAATCTGGGGCGGTACGCCCCAAATTGGCCGACAGACGAAAATTTAGGGTTTTGATATTTAAACTTGTTTGTTAAGTAATTAGATAATCTTCTTCATTCGTATTCGACGAGAGCAGAGGGTTTACGACTTGTTCCACCATTGTTGAGGATTTTGAAGTTTTACACTCATTCGGTAACTTAATTAAATGCAGTTTTTCATTATGCTTTCGTTTGTTAACTTAGTTATGTCCGGCTAATCACCCCTAACCGCTTTTGGTGATTGGTTGGTAAAATCGTTCTATTCCTAATCGATTGCTTAGTTAGTTGTTCCGGAATCCTTGCAACCGTTGAACACCCGCATGCTAAATTGTTTAATCTAACTAGTAACCTAGGGTTTTAGTGGTCCCCTGACATGATCTAGCACTTTCTTGCGGCAGGAGTAATCAGCCCATTAGGAACTTAGGTTATTAGGTCAAGGAGGCAATTGGGGGGCATGTCTATGTGTCACAACTAAGTAATTAGGTTTTGCCTAGATCGGTAACCAACCAGGATCCAAAAGTGGTTAGTTTCTCTTAATTGATAGTTCCAGTAAGTTTTTACTTTAAAGTTAGTTAATTTGTTAGTTAATTCACCCAATCAATCAAAACAGCTAAGTGGCAAAGTAGGTAATTTTAGGTTAATCAGTAGTTTTAGTTAATTTAGTTAATCAATTGGTCAATTTCCACATATTCCCTAGGTTCGATAACCCTAGCTTCCACTACTACAAAATCAATCTAAGTTGGGGATTTGAAACGGCCTGACAAACCGTTATTAAGTTGGCGTCGTTGCCAAGGATTGAGGTTGATAGGGCAAAAATCAAAGTAATTTCAACTTTGCCTCCTCCCACGAATGTTAAGGGCATTAGGGCATTTTTAGGTCATGCCGGTTTTTATAGGAGGTTCATCAAAGATTTTAGCAAAATTACAAAACCTCTTTGCAAACTGTTGTTAAAAGATGAAGTCTTTGATTTTAATGATGAGTGTCTAAATTCTTTTAACACTTTGAAAAATAAACTAATTGAGGCACCAGTTTTGCAAGCACCCGATTGGTCTATACCTTTTGAAATTATGTGTGATGCATCCGACTTTGCTGTTGGGGCGGTTTTGGGTCAAAGGGTAGATAAAAAACCGGTTGTGATCTATTATGCGAGTAAAACTTTAGATGGGGCTCAATTGAATTATACTACCACTGAAAAAGAGTTACTTGCAGTTGTGTTTGCTCTTGATAAGTTCAGGTCATACATCTGGGGAAGCAAAGTGATAGTGTATTCGGACCACAGTGCGGTTCGATACTTGATGGAGAAGAAGGATGCCAAGCCGAGGCTCATTCGGTGGATCCTTTTGTTGCAGGAATTTAATCTGGAGATTAGAGACAAGAAGGGTAGTGAGAATGTGGTGGCGGACCATTTGTCTCGATTGCCCCACATTGAAGCAGAAGAAGATGAATGGAGCATCAATGAGACTTTTCCTGATGAACTATTATTAAGTGTTTCTCATTTGCCTTGGTATGCTCATATTGTGAATTATTTGGCTGCAGGTACAGTTCCGGAACATTGGCCCAGGAGAAAGAAGGTGCATTTGAAATCCCAAGCACACAAGTACATATGGGATGAACCGGATTTGTTCAAGGTAGGACCGGATCAAGTAATCTGGAGATGTGTACCGGAGTCGGAGGTACAAGCCGTGTTGGAGTTGGTCCACGCATCAGCATGTGGAGGCCACTTTAGTGGGCAGAAGACGGGTCACCGGGTTCTTTCATCCGGATTGTTTTGGCCCTCACTTTTTAAAGATGCGTTTGAATTCGTGAAGCATTGCACGAAATGTCAGCAGATGGGAAGCATCACAAAGCGTGATGAGATGCCTTTGCAACCGATTTTGGTTGTAGAGATTTTTGATGTTTGGGGCATAGATTTTATGGGCCCTTTCCCTAATTCTAATGGTTTTCTTTATATTTTAGTAGCGGTAGATTATGTTTCCAAATGGATAGAAACCATTGCTACTAAGACCAATGACCATAGGGTAGTTTGCAAATTTGTCCAACAAAACATTTTTTCTAGGTTTGGAATCCCTCGTGTGATCATAAGTGATGGGGGATCTCATTTCAAGAACTTTCAATTTGGCAAACTACTCAAGAAATATGGCATAGACCACCGAATTGCAACCCCATATCATCCGCAAACAAGCGGTCAAGTGGAGGTTTCCAATCGGCAAATCAAAGAAATTTTGCAGAAAACTGTGCGAATCGACCGCAAGGATTGGTCTTCCAAATTGAATGACGCCTTGTGGGCGTATCGCACTGCTTTTAAAACGCCTATTGGAACCACTCCCTATCGGTTGGTCTATGGAAAGGGATGTCATTTACTTGTTGAGTTAGCTCACAGAGCATTATGGGCTGTTAAAGAGGTTAACTTGAGTTATGATGCTGCAGGTAGAGAAAGAAAGCTCCAGTTGGGAGAATTGGAAGAATTACGCGATGAGGCGTACGAGAGTGCATCTGCCTACAAGAACAAGATGAAGAAAGTGCATGATGCGCGATTGAAGAAGATTGACTTCCAGGTAGGTCAAAAGGTGTGGTTGTTTAACTCACGGCTGAAACTGTTTCCAGGTAAGCTGAAAAGCAAAATGGACGGGGCCATTCCTCATCACAAGTGTGGGGGAGTATGGTAATTTCGAAATTGAGGACCTGGACGACCATCTGAAGTAGGTAGTTAATGGGCATAGGTTGAAGCCGTATTTGGATTCGGCAGACATTCACGGGCAAATCGACAAAGACGATTATTTCTTGGCGCCCGCTTCTGAAACATGAAAGGGAAGTACGGTCTGGCTGAAGACCTTAAAAACTTAGCGCTAACTGGGAGGCAACCCAGCGGTTTGTTTTTCGTTTCATTTTTGTGTGTTTTTCGTAGTTTTGTTAGATTTTACGTGTTTGGTGTGTTTTTAGGAAATCGGGAAGCTCGGAATTGGATTTGTGCTAAGTACTGCGGTCCAGGTAAGTTTTAATAAAATTTTTACAGTACACATGTTCGATGGTGCAAAACATGATGTTTTCTCAGAGATAGAAAATTTTTGAGGCCTCAAATTTTCAAAACTTTCTACCAAAATAGGGCATGGGCGGTACGCCCAAGATGATCCTAGTCTGGGCGGTACGCCCCAAAATTTTCTCAAAATTTTCAGTTTTTAAAATCCGGGCGGTACGCCCTAAACCATACAACTTTGGGCGGTACGCCCGGATTTTGAACGAGAAAAAAATATAAAAACATGCGGCGGTTCGGTCATTATTCACAACCCACCACCGCCGCGTTTGTTCTCTCGCACTACCCAACCATCACCACCACCGTTTCAAAAACTCGACCGCAACCACCCACAATCGCCACCGCCACCACCATATCTCTCGACGCCACCGACGACCCACGACACCACCACCACAGTCCCTCCGATCGATTTGCACCGTCAAGCTCGCGATAGAGACCAACCACCGCGTCGCCAGCTGAATTCGCCACTTCCGAGCATTTCACAGTTCACGTTCGAGCAATCCAGGTTCCCCTTCTCGTTCTTTTGTTTTTAATGTCAGTAGCGTAGTCCGTTTTTTTTAGTTTTAGCTTAGATTGGATTATTGGGTGTTGAAAACCCGATGTATGAACCGATTATATGTGAGATTTGAGGTTGTCGAAGTGAGGATTTGTTAGGAATACACGGTTAGTTTCCAATTTCGTTTTTTTTTGGGCGGTGAATTGGGCGGCGTACCGCTTAGGTCTCAATGATTGGAGGCGGTACTCCCCAAATTGAAATTAGGGTTTCTGCAACCAAATTGGGCGGCGTACCGCCCCACATGGACCACTTTTGGGCGGTACGCCCTGGGACATATTTCACAGAATTTTATAATTTTTTTCAAAAATCCAATTTTTTTCGTTTTTAGTTTTTACTTTCAGTTTTACTTTTCTTTTTAGTTTAATTTTTGTTTTCTTTATAAAATCTTGAAAAAACCAAAAAAATTGAAAAATACAAAAATAGTTTGTGAAATGTGGAAGTTAATTGCAGGAAAGCCCGGTGGATATCATTATTATTGTTATTGTGCTAACTTGTTTGAATCAGGATGTCAGACCAGCCGGGCTCTAGTTCCGGACGGAGAGGACCCAAGAGAAGGAGGCGGGGAGAACCGGAGGGTGCTGTTCCGGTTCCGCCATTCAGGAGGAGGATCATCAACTACTGGGGGCCCGAGATCCTGTCAGAGGCCAATGTGCCGCCGCCACCCGTCGCGAGGAGGAACCACGCGCACCATTCACTTCTGAGGTTCGAGCGCGACTCGCACGAGGATAGGCAGATGAGGAGGTTCATTGAGATGACGTTGTTGCATCATCGTACGATCGACTGGGGATTGTTGGCTCAGATTGGGCAGCTAGAGAGGATTCGAGGATTGATCACTGACCGATGGAGGCGGGCGTTGACCCCGGATGACCACCAGTACGTGGAGCTGACTGTCGAGTTTCTGTCGGCTTTTCAGGTGGGTCCCGGGAAGTTTGGCGATGGGAACGCCTTATCTTTTGGTTTAGGCCGTCGGACTCATCACATGAGCATTCCAGAGTTCGCGGTCGTGTCCGGGTTGTACACCCAGGAGGAGGTTGAGGCGCCGGCGTTTGCAGAGCTGCCGAGGGGGCTGTTTAGCCGACCACATCCACAGGGGGTTACTGATTTGCAGCTGGCTGCGTTTTGGGATGCGATTGGATCGGTCCCGTATTTGGATAGTGTGGTGGAGTCACATATTAGAGATCCAGTGCTGCGTTATGTTCACAGGATAAAAGTCAAAGACTAATAAAAGTCAAAGTCAACAATAAACAATTTACCAATTAGGTTGAAGTTCTCCAATCCTAAGCAAATCATCTACATTATACAATCATAATAGAGGCTAAACATGCAACATGATCATTCCAAGGATCCAAAACAGAATTTCAAAGCATTAACTACAAGTCATAAAGAAAAGTCAAGAAAGCTAGTCAAACTAGGCCTAAATTCATCCAATCCAAGTAACAAATAGAGATCTAGCCACTAAACATTATAAAAACACATAAAAATCCAATCTTTAACATTCTCATGAACAAAGAAATAAAGAAAAAAGGTTAAGAAATCTAGCCTCTATGAAAAAACGAAAACCGGAGGGTTGTAAATCTTCTATTTTCGCATCCAAAAAAATCTAGCCTCTATGAAAAAACGAAAACCGGAGGGTTGTAAATCTTCAATTTTCGCATCCAAAAGCTTTAAACTTGACCTCTAATCCTTCCTTCAAAGTTCTAGATCTTGTAGAGGGTTTTTAGGGTTTTTTAGAGGTCAAAAGCTGCAAAAAAACGGCGCCTCAAATGGTTATATATGCTGAAAAACGAGGGGTCCAATGCATCAGGTCGTTGGGCCTGATTCTGGGCCTGGCTGGAAGACTATAAAAGAAATGCAAACAGCATATGACTAATAATAATCTGTTGGGCTGGTGATAAGGATCTCGCTGGTTGACTGGGAGGTCAGGGTTTCAATCCCTGGCCTCTTCCGAATTTTTTCTTTATTTCGCTGGGGTTTTCTGCTGCTCACTGCTGGTGGGCCTGCTGGTGGGCTCCGCAGCACTGGGCTGGGACTGGGATGCTGATGGGTTGGGCAGCAAGAAATAGCAGCTCGGCTACACTTGTTATAATAATTATTATTTTTTTTCTTTCATAATTTTCACACCCGAGCTCCGAATCAACTCCCGCAAATTGCATTTTTCTTCTAAATTCACCACGAACCATCCCACCATCTAAAATTCAATAAATAAATTCATCAATAAATATCACATTTTAATAATCTCAATTAAAAACCCAATTTAAATTCGAAGATTTATATATTTATCAAATTAAAACCAAAACCCTTTTCACAAAATCTATAATTCATATATTAAACAATTAAGCACCAATTTTGATAATTTTCATTTAAAACAAATTTAAATGTGGAATTTATTTATTTATTTTTATGCAAAAGATGCTACGCATCCCGGCCTTCACGTTCTTAATTTTTTACGTTTGAATAAATCTATTTCATGTAATAAACAGAATGCAAGTTTTTCTTATCATTCTTGCCACATTGCTAAGAATAAAAGATTGCCATTTCATCATTCAAATTCTGTCACTCTTTTACCATTTGATATTCTTCATTGTGACCTTTGGACGTCACCTATTAGTAGTAAAAATGGGTACAAATACTACTTAGTTGTCATCGATGATTTTACTCATTTTACGTGGGTGTTTGCTCTTAAATACAAATCTGAGACATTTGATAAACTTAAACAATTTCACACCTTTGTCTCTACCCAATTCAACACCAAAATAAAATCTTTTCAGTGTGACATGGTGGCGAATTTGACAACATTAATTTTAAAAATCTCGCAACCCAAAACGGGTTTCATCTAAGATTTCCGTGCCCTCACACGTCTCAGCAAAACGGGACGGCTGAATGCATGATACGACGCATAAACGAACTCATGTTATCCCTCCTCACCCATTCTTCGCTTCCACCCGAATTTTGGGTTGAAGCGCTACACACATCCGTTTACCTTCACAAAATCCTACCCTCCCAGCTTTTGAATTTCAGAACCCCCACTTCCATGCTTTATCTCAAAAACCCCACGTATGACCATCTTCGTGTTTTTGGATGCGCTTGCTTTCCAAATCAGTCCGCCACACGCCCTCACAAACTTGCCCCGCGAGCCACCTTGTGCGTGTTTCTTGGATACCCTCCCGACCATCGGGGTTATCGGTGCCTCGATCTAAATACCGGTAAAGTCACCATTTCTCGTCATGTCACATTCGATGAGCACCACTTCCCATTTTGCAAACAATTTACCCCTAACCCAACTCGTACAGTTTCCTTGATTCGGATCCGACACCCGCCATATTTCAACAATTTTTGGCTCCACAGCCCACTCCCACCCATCCGTCTACAAGCCCACCTCCTTCCCCCAATGGCCTAACGGGCCCAGCCGTTCCCCCTCAAACACCGGTTAGCCCACAGCTCGTCCCTCTTAGCTCCCATGGATCTCACTCGGACCAACCGAGCCCATCCCCATCATCACAACCCACCCCGCCATCTCACACCTCTTCCACCCCATCCTCAGCCAACAGTACCCAACATTCCTCTTCCTCAAATAGTCCCTCAACTCCACCACCACCTCCTCCACCCTCCTCCCATCCTATGACCACACAGTCAAAACTGGGCATTTTTAAACAAAGCGTCCCCTTTAACCTTCACACCACCTCCATCTCTCCACTTCCCAAATCACATCTAGCAGCCCTCTCTGATCCAAACTGGTTTGAGGCTATGAAAAATGAGTATAAGGATTTAATAGATAATCATACCTGGGAACTCGTACCTCGTCCACATGATGCTAATGTCGTTCGTTGCATGTGGCTATTTCACCACAAGTTTCATGCTAATGGGGATCTTGCTCGCTATAAAGCCCGCCTTGTACTTAATGGGAAATCTCAACCGGTTGGCATCGATTGCGACGAGACATTTAGCCCGGTCGTTAAACCTACGACCATACGTACCGTGTTAAGCATTGCCTTATCTCGTTCTTGTCCTATACATCAACTTGATGTAAAGAACGCATTTTTACACGGTAACTTACATGAAACAGTCTATATGTTTCAACCACATGGGTTTGTTGATCAACGAAACCCAACTCATGTTTGCAAATTGCGAAAGTCTTTATATGGCCTTAAACAGGCACCCCGTACGTGGTATCAACGGTTTGCCACATATATTTTGACATGCGGATTTAAAACTACCAACAGTGACAACTCATTATTTGTTTATCGTCGGGGCACTGATATGGCTTATCTGTTGCTATACGTTGATGATATTATTCTAACGGCATCTAATCCTAGACTTTTGCAGCATTTTATTAATTCTATGTCAAGGGAATTTGCTATGACAGACTTGGGACGCTTGCACCATTTTCTCGGCATCGATGTACAACATATTGATGGTGGCTTGTTTTTAAATCAACGCACCTATGCGACTGGAATTTTATCCCGTGCAAACATGCAGAATTGCAAGCTATGTGCCACTCCTGCTGATACTAATTCTAAAATCAGTGCAGATATTGGCGAACCTTTGCAGGATGGCACCCTTTATCGGAGCCTAGCTGGCGCCTTACAGTACTTAACCTTCACCCGGCCCGACATATCCTATGTTGTTCAACAAGTATGTCTTTTTATGCACGTCCCGCGTGAGCCTCACTTCAATTATCTTAAGAGAATCCTTTGATATCTCAAGGAAACGTTGGATCATGGGCTTTATCTTCGGCCTTCCCGATCAGTTACTCTTACTGCATACTTTGATGCTGATTGGGTTGGGTGTCCTGACTCGAGACACTCCACCTCGGGCTATTGTGTTTTTCTCGGGGAAAATTTGATTTCTTGGTCCTCTAAATGACAACCCACTATTTCCTGATCTAGTGCAGAAGCAGAATATAAAGGGGTTGCTAATACGGCTGCCGAATTGTCATGCTTGCACAATCTTTTACTTGAACTGAGAGTCACAAATCGCAAGGCGTCAATCATTTATTGTAACAATATCTCTGCCACCTATTTATCCCATAATCCATTTTTTCCGAGAGAAAGTGCGTTTGGATTCCATCTGTGTCCTTCATGTGCCTGCAGATTATCAATATGCCGATATTTTTACGAAGGGTCTACCACAAGCACTTTTCACACGGTTTAAATCCAGTCTTTGCACTCGGCCGGCCACTGCTTCGACTGCGGGGGACTATTAAGAGATATTCTAGGATCCTTATATATATTTGTATTATTATGTAGTTATGATCAAATATTCTGGCTAGTTTAGGTGATTATGTTTCCTGTTATAATCCCTGTATTATTCCTATATATTGTACTTCTCTGTATCAATAAAGGCATTCAGTTTTCATAAAATTACAAAGAGCAAATCATTGAGTGACTTATGCATATAATTTTGTCATGAACTCCCTCTATACCAAATAGGAGGAACTAAATTGTCGATTTTTTAAATAGCTCCCTCTATACCACTTACAAAGTGTTATTTTTTTAATAGCTCCATCTTTCCGGTTTATATTGAATACTTCCTTATGCCCAAATTATTTTTAACACTTCCAAAGTGTTAGATTTTTTCTAACTACATTCATTTATAATAAATTTTTGTGACGCCCACTCCCAGACTTGGCACCAGGAGGGGTCACTAATCGGATTTACTCATGAACACATGATACAACAGAGATAACTAAGCAGCGGAAATTAAAAAACTTTTTATTTATATATAAGCCAAGTACAATAGTACAAGAAGATAACAACATAATCTAATAACTAGACTTTATCTATAACTATGTCAATCTACTACTGAGTCCTTCCTAATAGCTTGCCCATCTAATCAGCATTTGCTAGACCTTTCCCTTGCTACTTTAAACATCACCACTACCTGACATACATACATACATTTTTGTAAAGATCATCTTAAGCTGGTGAGTTCTAAGTATTTAAAACTTTTACCTTTACCATGAAAGGTTACGTCAAACATTTGGGCCTAACGACCCTTTTCTTTATAAACATCTAATATGTATAAAACATGACAGGATTATACCAAAACAAGTAAACCTTTAGTATTAAAAATCATTTAATACTCTAAAACATACCTCAAACATTTGGGCCTAACCCCCCCCCCTCTCTTCATAAACATTTAACAGGTATAAAGCATGACAAGATTATACCAAAACGTTTAACTCATCAGTAGTAAAAATCATTTAATACTCTAAAATACCTTAGCCTCCGGGACCCATCCTCTGTGCAAATAATCATTACGTATAAAAGAGTCATACAAAACATTATAAGCAAAACCTCTTTTTACTAAGCATTATCTAGCTGGGACTAAGCTTAGTCCATTCGGTTGGTCGTCGCCTCCCGACCTCCTGAGTAACCATCGCTACTCTAATGGATTTTCATCCACTACTTGAATTGTACAATTCCCTTCAACCCTCCTTAAGACACTCTTTGCTTAGATTAAAAAACTTCTTTAAAAACTTCTTCAAAACCTTTAAAAAGATTTATTTTTATAATAATCATTTATTATAATCCTTCTGAAAACAGTTCGATTCTTCAAAACTTATTTTCCTTCTTTCTAAACTTTACTTCAAAAGTTTAACTTCTTTATTACTCATTCATTATAACATTCTCGAAAAGAGTTTATAATAGGTAATAACACTTTAAAACAGTTATAGGCATTAAAACATTTCACGTATGTGTATTAACATAAAACACGTAAAGCATTTAACTCAAATACTTTTCAAGTAATAACATTGCATGTATATCAACCCGAAAACATTAAAATATTTAAAAGTGGGCTCATAGAACTCACCTTATACTCTTAAGCAGTTAATTCAAGCAAAATCTCCGCTATGCCTTCCAATTAAACCTAATCGCGTATTGTATGGCGTTAACACAAGGTTTAATATAATAAACATTCCTATGTTTATTTTAACATCTTATTATCTTAATAATATTCAATTATAAAGTTCATTCCTTTTTAAAGGTCAAAATGACCAAAATGCCCTTTAGGCAATTATCCTTTTCTTTTAACGGTAATACGAAAACGTGCATTCCTATAAGTAAACGCTCACTCGGGGATCGCCTAGTGAGGTATGTCAGGTCCCAGTTGGGATTTATGCGACACCCCCGCTTTGCCAGAAATCCCAGTGTACAGGCGCTTACCCTTCCGGTCCGCACGAACTTCTAAATATCCGATTAACTCGGTATCTTTAATACTTTATTATTTATCCATTTAAACTTCATATATACTTATTATATATGTAAACATGATACTATACCGAAAATCGGAGGGCAATCATCATCTCCCTTTCTTCTAATTCCAAGCAGAAGGATCACATAGGAGACCACATTGGACGACAATCATCATCTCCCATTTCTTCGGTATTTCTCTCAACTAATTCTTTATTTCTGCTCGTTATTTCTCTCAAGTCTCAACCATTTCTAGAAAACCCCGTTTTGAATGTGCGATTTATGTTTTCCGCTCATGATTTTGGTCGATGTCCGATTCATGTTTTCTGCTCTTGGTATGATTTTGGTTCTGATTTTTGTATTTGAATGAACATATCATCGTACTCAATAGGCTCTTACGATTTATGTATTTCTAAATATGTAACATGTAATATCAGTTCATCACTTTGGTTCTTCTAATCATCAGTTTGCGAAGTAATATCATCTTCAATTCTTAATAGTTCTGTTTTGAACCTGAGTTTGCTACTAGAGTAATCAGTTTGCTACCTAAATCCTGTGTGATTTGACTGCATTATTGGGGATTAATCGTATATCAATATGTGGATGTTAGTATTAATGTATTATGCTATCAGACTCTTGCTTTTAAGAGTTAGTGATTTTTTGGTTTTCGCAGTCTCATTATGGTACCTAGTA
>JBCNJP010000008.1:59881569-59909555 GCA_039602395.1 Deinandra increscens subsp. villosa | reverse complement strand
TCTCTTCAAAATTAACTGGTGTAGGAAAAAAAATTAGAATATTGAATCAATTAGAAAAGATCATTGAGTTACAAGTCAAAGTCCAAGTTTTTTCTTATTAAATTGTGTTCACTTCACCAACTTTTTTCAGTAAAATTTCAGAATCTAGCTATCCGGTTTACCAACCTCTTCATACGTCTGCAATACTTTCACATTTTATATTCAAACATATAAATAAATAAGCATCACACATTAACCTAGCAATAAATCTGTTAGAAATTAGTAAATTGCCGCATTCTTACAAATTTTGAACGTTAACAACAAAATTTTATTTTCCTTTATTTATTGATTGTTGATTTATTTAGTTTTAATAAAATCTCTTTAAAAGATTAATTCTCCTAACTTGAATACAGGTACTAAACTTGCTACATGTTAGATACAATAGTAAAAAATAAGGCTATGTATATTTACTCAAACGCATCGCTTCGAATCAGTTCACAAAAATTCAGTTTAAAACCAGGATCACTCCATTTGATTGAACTCTAATATATCCGGATAACCGCGGCAACGCATACGGTTGGAGACTTCAGTTTAAGAAGATGAGCATTCCAGAAGAAGAAATCATTCCAAGATCCTCGGTGTTAGTAGGATTCAGCGGAGAAACCAAGCATACGGTTGGAGACATCAGACTTCCTGTTTACATTGAAGGGGTCAACTCTATGTTGAAATTCTGTGTAATTGACTCCCTTCCTTGTTGCAATGTGATCTTGGGAAGGCCATGGATCCATGATATGAAAGCGGTTCCATCTACTTATCATCAATGTGTGAAGCTTCCCACACCCTGGGGAGTTGTAAGAATACTGAGTGATCAACAAGAAGCCAAAGACTGCTACACTTCGGCTTTGAAGAACACCATCAAACCCAAGCCAGCATAGCAATTAAAGAAACCGGCACGAAGAATTCAGATGACAAAGGAATTGGAAATCAAAGAAGTTCAACTAAATCCTAAAGATCCTGAAATCAAAATGCTGGTAGGAACTAATATCCCTGAAGATATTGAGGAGCAGCTCGTGAGCCTCTTGAAATCCAGAATCACAACGTTTGCATGGAAACATGAAGACATGACAGGTATATCTAAAGATATTATTACTCATAAACTTGGTATAGATGAATCTTTCAGGCCCATACATTAGAAAAGAAGGAAGTTCGCTTCTAAAAGAAACATCATAATCTAAGAAGAAGTTGACAGTCTGCTCAAGTCAAAAATGATTAGAGAAGTTAAATATCCTCGATGGCTGGCTAATGTGGTGGTAGTCCAGAAGAAAAATGGTAAGTGGGGAGTATGTGTGGATTACACAGACCTAAACAAGGCCTGCCCAAAAGATCAATTTCATCAATCACACATCGATTCTATGGTGGACGCAACTGCTGGACATGAGATGCTAACTTTCATGGACGCATCTTCGGGCTTTCAACAAATTCAAATGGAACCATCAGATCAGGAAGATACGGCCTTCATGACGCCCATGGGTATTTATTGTTATATTGCAATGCCTTTTGGTTTACGAAATGCAGGTGCCACATACCAAAGACTAGTCAACATGATGTTTAAAGACAAACTGGGGGACACCATGGAGGTGTACATAGATTATATGGTAGTAAAGTCGAAGAAAGCAAAGGATCATCCTAGAGATCTTGAAGCTGCTTTTGATATCTTGGATTAGTTCAACATGAATTTGAATCCTTCCAAGTGCCATTTTGGAGTAAGAGCCGGCACGTTCTTGGGCTTCATGGTTACTGAAAGAGGGATATATGCCAGCCCTGAACAGATCCAAGCAATCATAAACTTGAAGTCTCAAAAAAATGTTAAGGAAGTTCAAAGATTAACCGGAAGAGTAGCAGCACTTAACAGATTCATATCAAGATCATCCGAGAAGAGCAAAGAGTTCTATGACATATTGAAGAAGAACAAAAAGTTCGAATGGGGTGAGAAGCATTAAGCAGCTCTGAGCTCCCTGAAAGAATATTTATCATCTGCTCCACTTCTAGTGCAACCAGTTAAAGGCGAACCACTATCTCTCTACCTAGCAGTTTCAGGTAGCTTGATAACGGCTTGTCGCGACCGTTACAAATCCCCAACTTAATTAAGATTTGCAGTAGCGGTAAGCTAGGGTATCGAACCAAGGGAGTTGGTGGTTGTTAGCGACTCTAATTATCTAACCTAGAATACTGTCACTACCCTAAGTTATACTACTAAGCTAACTTAACCTAATTAATTAACTAAAGTGCCTCTTAGCTGTTTTGATGGAATTTGGTTGACTTAACACTAGAATGATTAACACTAAGCTAGCAAACTAACAACTGATTGGTTTTTCTTATATTACTAAAAAGCAATTACTTTAGGATCCGGATTAGTGAATTACTGATTTCTCTTGTCGGGAATCTAACCTGGAAATCACATAGACATGATTGTGTTCTTATTTAACCAACCCAAACAATTATTTATCCTGCACATACTAAGTATAGTCCTAGAGCTATGCTCAGAGAGGTAGTCCGGGAGCGGGGGGTACGTACACGACAAACAATCAGAATCAATTGATCAAACAAACACTAGAATCGATGATTGTCACATATCACAATTCTATCTAACAATTAAGAACCCTATATGAGAATCAATAAAACACTAACCGTTCACCCAAGTAATCACGAAGGGTTTAGCCTACAATCATTGAAACAAACAAAAGAAAATAATATTTTTCCTTCTCTCAATTTCCTGCAAATATCCTAAGAGCCAAAAGGCTCTCTTCTGCCTTCTTGCGGCTACTGTTCCAGCCGTCCCTCTGATGTCAATTCCTCCTAATTGCCGTCCCCTTTTAAAGAAAAACCCTTCCACCTTTTAATTATCATTCGCCTCTCTCTCATCTCTCGGCCCACCTTTTAATTCATGTGATATTCGAAATGATAAAACAGTTAATTTTGCGCAGCCCATATGAAGCTTTGTTTGTAGCCCATTTCCACGTGCAACTCTTGAATATTTAATTCCACACGTGAGCTGCTCCATCCATTTATTTTCTACATCACAAACAAAGCCATGATTTTTAACCATATAAACATAAATTAATATTTACATAAAACAAATACTAGTCGTATACTGAAACACCGATGTCTTTTTAATACATTAATTCCAAACAAAATCGAATCTAAAATTCATTAAAAATTAGTCATGAACCTTGACTCGTTAACTTGTTACAACTCGGGTTCACCTAATTATATTAATTAAGCACATTTACAACCCAACACATTAAGTACGACAAACAACTAAAGTAATATATTTTAGACTCACCTCGGTGTATTAAGGAGTGATTAATAAAAATAATATGCACTTTTAAGACTCTCATCACAGCTCGGTAAGTGTTGTGCTTGTGAAAGATCATGAAGGACAACAGCATCCGGTATACTACGTAAGCAAAACATTATTAGATGCTGAAACCAGGTATTCTTATTTAGAAAAATTGATTGTAGCTCTCGTCATGGCTTCTCAAAAGTTAAGGCATTACTTTGAAACTCATGTTATTTATGTAAAAACTAACTATCATATTAAGTGTGTCTTAAGAAAACCAGGAAATGTCAGGAAGAATTGTGAAATGGGCAGTTAAATTAAGTGCCTATGACATCATATATGAGCCAAGAACAGCAATCAAGTCACAAGCCCTTGCAGACTTTGTGGCTGATTTTAGCAGCGACATATTGCTGAAAGTTGAACTAGAGGTCAAGCAGCTCGAAGAAGCTTCAGGCAGCTTGATATTGTACACAGATGGAGCATCTAATTTTAGAGGAACATGATTGGGTGTGCTACTGAAATCGCCACAGGGGGACATTATTCCTCTATCTATTCATTGTGAATTCAAGGCTACTAATAATGAAGCCGAATATGAGGCTTTAATTGCGGGATTACAACTCGCTAAAGATATGGGTATCCAACACATTCAAGTTTTTATTGATTCCTTGTTATTAACTAACCAGTTCAATGGGTCCTATGCAGCGAAAGGCGAAAGGCTAACCAAATATCTAGACCTTGTAAAACAATTAGCATTATCTTTTGAAAATTGCAGCATATCACAGGTACCTAGAGAGGAGAACGCAGAAGCTGATGCTTTGGCAAACTTAGCATCGTCTCTGAGGATCTTAGAAGGTGTCAAGATTCCCATAACTCACATCCTAACCCCAGTAATTGAAGAACAGGAGGTTAATGACATCACAGCAGATAAAGATCAAGAAATGGTGGATTCACAGGATCCTCAAGGATCCTGGATATATCCTATCAAGAAGTTCATCCTAGAAGGAGAAATTCCCAAAAACGAGAACCCCAGAATTTTCCAAACAAAGGTAATCCCGTCAATAATAAATGGTATCTTATACAAGAAATCTCTTGCAGGTCCGTACTTGAGATGCTTGGAGCAGCCTGAAGCACAAGCAGTACTTCAGGATATTCATGAAGGAGATTGTGGCAATCACACTGGGGGCAGGTCACTATTTTCCAAAGTATTAAGGACAGGATACTACTGGCCTACTATGAAGAAGGATGCGATGGCTTTTGTTCAGAAGTGATTTCCTTCATTAAAAGGAATATCCTGACAAGATTTGGAATCCCATCATAAATATTATGTGACAACGGATCTCAGTTTATTGGAATAAGAACAACTGGTTTTTGTGAAGCATTGGGCATCAAGATGGTAACTTCGACTCCCATACATCCACAAGCTAATGGTCAAGCAGAATCGAGTAATAAGATCATTATCAATAATCTTAAGAAGAAGCTAGGAGCCAAAAAGGGGAAATGGGCTGAAGAGCTACCTTTCGTATTATGGGCTGATAGAACAACTTCCAAGAATGCTACTGGTCGAACACCATTCTCCTTGGTGTTTGGTTCAGAAGCTGTGATTCCCACTGAAATGATGATGCCGACTGCTAGAACAAGCTGCCGGGATTTTGAAGCCAATAAGCAGGAGCTTCTTGAAGATCTTGAAACAATCAATGATATCAGAGACCTCGCGAAATTTAGAGTGGCAGCATACCAGCAAAGGATGGCCAAGTCTTACAATAGGAATCTCAGGATTAGAAGATTTCAAGTGGGAGATCTAGTACTCAGAAAAGCCTTTCAAAATACTACCAATCCAGCAGATGGAAAACTTGCACCTAAATGGGAGGGTCCTTACCTAATAGACTCAGAAGATGGAAAGGGGGCATATAGACTAGCTACTATGGAAGGTGAGCTGCTCCTAAGAGCTTGGAACGCAATTCATTTGAAGTTATATTTTATGTGAGTACCCTCAGGATCCTCTGAGCTTCTCTAAGAATCTCCAAACTTCAGAAATTTCAGGTATACCGCTAACTCTTATTTCAGTTTCTTATTATTATCTTTTTGGGAATGGTTACTAACTTAGGCATCAGAGAGGTGTTAGCTAGGATAACACCTATCTTTCACCAAGCCTTTATTGTTTTGTAGAGCTTCAAGCATTTCATCAAAAGACAGAGGCTGATCACCTCTTCTAAGTATAAAGCATTCTGGATGCTATCAAAGGTTGAGGAGGTTTTCACCTTCTCGGTCACTAAATGGGAATCGCCTGAAGCGCATGACCCACGCCAGGAGCGCACGGTGATGGCCTATGGTTCAAGGTGGTGCGACCAGTCCATCTAGGGGTGGCTGATAATTTCATCATTGTTGGCCATAGTGTGCATCTCAAAGATGGGTGGCAGACGTGTCATCCCAAGAAGATCCTAAGGTTTTTGGCATTTTCATGTCAACTAAGGTTTAGGCACTTTCGTGTCTCTCAAGTTTATGGGCTTGACCCTAGTTGGCTTAGTCCCAAGTATTATTTGAGCTTGACCTCAATTTAACAAAGGTTTTTAATGTTTTCACATTAACTAAGAGCTAGGCATATTAGTGTCTCTCAAGTTTGTGGGCTTGGCCCTAGTTGGCTTAGACCCAAGATTCATCAAGCACCTTGTGTCGTGAAGGAATCAGAAGAACTCAACCTTTGTTTGACTCATTCTCAGATATTCAAGATTTGTTAATAAAACTTCATCAAGTTTTATTCAAGGATCATTGAGGATCTCAACTACTGCAGTATTTAGAAAGTTCTTGAATAGGTGACAGTGGTAACGTGAATATTTTACATTTTTACTAACTTAATATTGAGAAACATCATGGTTTGTTAATTTTGGTTAAGTTTTGAAAAACTTAAAAAAAATTTCACACTAACTAGAATCATTTTTTGAGCATCCCGTGGGATCCTTATCGAACTAATTTTCAAAATTAATAACAAAATTTACATAAACACATCATGATGATCAAAATGCTACCGATTATATTAAGTAATTCAGGAAATTAAAGGAGCTGACCCCAAGCTTCGTCTTGGAACCCAAGATCCCTCCACCTGAGGCCAACCATATTGTCTGAAGGGCTTGGACTTCGCCTTGAAACTCAAGGTCCTTCCATCCAAGCCCCAAAAATCGAAACTACCATTGTTTTTGTTCCACAACCATTGTTTTGAAAACCACAGGACCACCAAACCAAACCAAACAAACGACCTAAAAAAGTGGGCTCCCACCTAGTCAAGAATGCCTTCATCGCCCAGCTTACCACCAGCAGCCTCCACCTGCTTCACCTCTGTCTCCATCTCCTTGCCTTTTCCCTTCTCAGCTTCAGCATCCCCAGAAGCCTTTTTCGATGTCTCTCCCCTCACAGCAAGCAACCCATCCAAGCTCTCTTTCCACTCTTGAACCGGCCAGCTCTCCGGCTTAAAGCCCTCAGCCTGAGCACTTGTGGCCATCTCAATCATGCATTCAAGCATGCTGATAGCGGCTGAGGACTTGGCATTTTGGTCGGCCAAGTTCAAGGCTTCGGCAGCAGCAGCTTCTTGCTCCTTGAGCTGCTTCTCGTGGTAGCGATTCTTGTTGACAACTATCTTACCCATCTGCTCAATGCGGAGCAAGGCTTCATCAAGTTTAAGCTCAGAAGACTTGAGCTTCTGCTCAGCTGCTTCTAATTTTCCCTCCAGCTCAATCAGTTCGTGGCTCAGCTTGTCAATACCCTGCACCAAGTCAAAATGGATCAGAATCAACAAGGGAAGTATTCTAACTATAATTCTAACGTACTTCTCTGTTATTTAAACTATACTTACAATGTTCACCACAGCTTGCAGTGAGAGCAGCTTGTTGGCTGCTGCAACAGGAGGCAGACCATCAAAACTATCCACATTGATGGTGGTGTCGGAGACTTTGCGCTTCTTGGCAGGTGAGGTTTTGGAGAGTGCTGGGAGGCTTGAACTTGGGGATCGAAACTTCCTGAGGTGCTTTGCTGCTGGTATCCTCGCTCTTCTTCTTCTTTGCGATTAAAGATTTCAAGTCCCGGAAAGAGAAGTTCGAAGCAGAGCCTGGAGCTTCATCCAAATTAAACCAAGATCAGTTTCAAACGATATGACTCAGCTCAAAGGAAATTAAAGGCAAATACATTCAAGTACCTGCAGACATGGTTCTTGAGGGACTCTGAGATTGCTGGGAGATGGTTTGAGCACTTGAAACGCCTTCGGGCAGGCAGCTTCTTTCTGCAATCAGGATGCTGTAGAGTTCCTGGAGCTTCTTGGAGGAATCTCGAGCAGGCTTGATTAAAGCTTCAAACTTGGGAGCTGCAAAGACAAAGAACAAACATATCAGTCAGAGAAATTGAAGAGTTTACAGAATCAAAATATCACAAAAAACTCTTCCTACCCTTGACAACCCATTGGGTAGGAAGGTTCTTGCAACCAGTTAGACTACTCCTTTTGACAAAGAAGAATTGACGTCTCCAATCGTGGTCATTGTGAGAAAACCTCGGGATCATCTGGGCTTCTCCGGTTCTAGTTTTCAGGACGAATCTGTTTTTCCCATGAGTACCCAGCCGATACACCTTGCAGATTTCAGCGACGCCGATGTTCAAATTGCGGGTTTCGTTCAGATGATGAAGGGAGAAAAGAATTCATCATATCATGGGCATGACTTGGGAATAGGCAAGATGGGTGACTGAGAAAAACTCATTAACTAAATTCGGAAAAGGGAATGTCATACCAAGGAGGAAGGGGTAGTAGAGAAAGCAGACCCACTCGTTAGAAATATGATCGGCCTTCAAAGATGAGTCGTACGAACGAAATTCAACCTCAGTAGGGAAGCTCGAGGATCGCTGCAACATCTCGATCCTTCGATCGTCGAAGTTGCAGGTTTCCTCCTCCGTCGCCGGGAGGAGTCCCTGGTCGGTAAAGTCGTCGGCCACATTGTCGGAGAAAGTGGCTGAGGATCGGAGCGTTTTCTTTCCCATGATCGAAAAAGTTGAAGAAAGAAGAGACGAGAACTGACCTGTGGAAAATCGGAGAAGCTGGTTTTGCCGAAGAAGAGATGTGCGAAACAATGAGGAGAAGATGGGGTTATAAAAGAAAATTCCAACGGGAAATTCACTTGGAAGTTGGGCCGATTAATGCTCTACTTTATCATCATTGTTCTGCAGATAAGTCTAAGAATATTTCAAATTTTTGACAGCTGGCTTGCATGCGCCATCCGCTAAAAATTTGGGGGCAATTGTTGGTACCAGATTTCAGGAGATCTTGAGCAGCTCGCATCAGCTCGCAAGCACTTCGCTGTAAGGATCCTGAATTATATTTCTTCGCTAACGATTTCTTTTCACCTTGTGTTTGTTATTTGCAGGTTAACTCCAACATGAATCACGTGTCCTAAAGACTCGGTCAACTAACAGAAACGTGGACTAAGTGGACTTCAAACGGCTATGAGGAAACGTGGAGTTAGTTGCTAGTTTATAGGAGATTAGTTATTGTTGTAATCTTATATATGTGTATCGAGCTATAGGCACACACACACAACTTACGTTCTGGCAATCCTCTGTAACACTTAGAATACAAGCTCACAATCATTGTACTTGAACAATTTCCGATTATATAAAAGTTTGAGGCAACAGGCACTTTAAGCCGGCTCCCGAGGTTTTTTGCTAGGCTCCTTGAGGATACTCAAGGATTCCTGGATTTTTCCCTCGTTACATCCTCGTGTCAATCTCTAAATTTACATTTTCATCCCTATTTACATCAAACACTCTACCTCACTTACAAAGTTTGATCAACTAATTGCTTAGACAGTTTTTGACCAAAACACTAATATGTACCAGTATATATGTTTGGCACAGAATTTAACAAAAACTTTTGCAAGGAAAGTTTAATATATATGGATGGTGTGAATGCAGGTAAAGAAGAAGATTGTATTGTGGAGAAAATATGTTGGACATCAGGAGCGGTTATGATGAACCGTTTACTTGAAGTGAGTGATTGAGATGCATGATAATTGACATCTCATATGGCAGACTTAATTGCAGTAAACCCGTACACATATATTGAACCACTCTTTATTTATGTCGTGGAACTTTGGATTTTACTATAGGATGAATGAATAAATATATGGTTACCGCATATGATTAATGATTTTCGAATGTTATTTTCTTTATTAATAGTTTATCTATATTTGTTTTAACCAAGGAGGGTTGGAAGAAGGTGTTAGGGGTCGATTTCAGGATGCTCACAGAAAAGCTACATAAGATCAGGAATCTCGCTACAGTTTGGGAATCCCGTCCAGTCAGGTATCCTGAATATTTATTATCGACTAACCCTTATTTTTGCCATGTGTTTTATTTGTTTTCAGGAACGTTAAAGAGTTTAACTACCTCCTGAAGACTCGGTTTTAACTAACTTGCACGTGGTAGAGTGGGTCGAACCTCCTTCAACGGTCAAGAGAAATGGGGAGAAGAGATCCCGAGAATCTCGGATAGTTAGTTAGTAGTTAATTTGTTATATAAATCGAGGATTCGATCAATAGGAACACAGACAACTCTTCCACACATTAGCTCTAATAGCATACAATCTCTGTAACACTTAGCCTGATCGATCAAACCTCCAAAACACTTGTAATTTTCAGTTTCCTATCAATAAAATTGTGTGGTAGCGGGCTCTTCAGGCCGGCTCCCGAGGTTTTTTTGCTAGGATTCCTAGAGACAACTCGAAGAATCCTGGATTTTCCCATCGTTACATCCTTGTGTTCAACTTTACATTTCGAGCATATTGACAAGCACACTACCTCACATTCTAAGTTTGGAATACGAGATTCCTTTGTGAATTTTTGACCAAAACAGTTTGGCGCCCACCGTGGGGCGAGTGGTGCTTAATCTTACCAAAATCCCATATTTCGTTCACTTCATTTGATCTCCAATCTCAAAAATGTCAAACCCGCAAAAAACTGTCTCGGCCTCTACATCGTCTTCCATTCCTCCTCTTCTTTCCATCCCAGGAAGCCAGAAGAAGCCTAATGACCGTCAGAAGAAAGTGGACGAGCAGCCGAGAAAAATTGATTATCCTGTCTTCACAGGATCCCAGGTTAAATCTGTTGATCCTGTTATTACTAACAATGATTTGTTTTCCTTGATTAAGCAGGTGAAAAATCAAATGGATCAGCAAGAAAAGACCAATCAAGCAGTGATGAAGGAGATCGAGCAGCTTAAGAAGTCTAAGAAACCTGTGGAGGAACAAAGTCCTCTGTTTCCCAGGCATCTTGACTTCAATGCTTCAGGATCCTCAGATCCGTCTCGCTACAATTACAAATCAGCATCAGGCTTTACTACAGCCCCTACAATGACTTCTCAGGCCGCTGGATATGCAGAGAGTACTGCTGGATTCTCAGGATGAAAGTGCGTGAGCGTATGGATCTACTACTTAGTCGTGATGAAATCAATGAAATACGAGATGAAACACAAAGAGTAAATACAAATGACTTGTATTAACCACAGAGATAACCACAGAGTACACTTAGAGAATATGACATGAACCCCACCTGAATTCTACACAAGACAACATATTTATACTAAGCTAAACCCGCTGGTCCGAACCTGTGGTTCGGCCTGAGGTTCGGCCATGTCCGAACTCCAGGTTCGGCCTGAGTTCGGACCTCAGCATTCTTGTGTGAATCAGTCTTGTATTCGATACTTCACATGACGATCAAGAACCGTGTATCAACAAACTCCCCCTCGGCATGTGCAGTATCATCTTCTCTATTCAAACTTGTATCTTGTATCTTCAATCAAACTCTTCCTCGATCTTGACGATGAGTTTAATCTTGAATACTTGATATTGCATCGTGTGTAATTTCTTTGTCAACAACCTTCAGAAGACTTGAAGTTGTGACGTTCCCTTCCCACTTAGAAACCTGCCAACATAAATAATCTTGGTGCAAAATGTCCCTTCGAGAGTCCAAGATATTTTGATTTTGAAAATGATTTCGTATTTCGTGTTGATCAATCAAAAACAAAACATAAACAAAATCTTTTTGGCTTTTAGAAACTTTAGATTAAAACAAACCTAAAATCTTTTTGGTATTTTCTGATAAGAAAAGTAAAACAATACTAAATTAGACACTATTTTTGTCTTTTGTGAGAAAGATCACAACTTGGGATCATATTGGTCATAACATGCTAAACTACACTTCAATTTCAATTATTGAAGCACATAAGCCATGCCGATTGCAGATATAATTTGTCCAACTTTAAACTCTGGCACAATCATACTCATAACACCTGGATATGTTAAGGTATTTATTAGATTTTGCATTGACCAGTGTACCCCACACTATTAGACATACTCAGATATACTTTGCTTATCACATTTTGTGATTTCATTTGTGATTTGAATCACATAATGATTGTAACCATGATATAGTCAACTGTGTTCCATGCAAAAAGAAATAAGAACGTTAAATCGTCTACCTTAAGGTCGATCTTTCGATACGCAGATAAGGCCTCGGATTTAACAAAATAAGAAAAAAAAACAAGTTGAAGTTGTATAACTCAACAACAATCAGGTCGATACTCCCGTACACGCAAAGAAAGTCCGATGAGTTATACGAAACACCAAAGAAAATAAAGCAGAACGTCAAACGAACAACAATCAGGTCGGTCTTTTGACACGCAGAGAAAGTCCGATCGTGTGACAAAATAAAGAAAATCAAACAAGTTTAAATCTTTGCAAAATGAACACATGTATACACAGTGACTTCTCATTTTATTTTTCACATATCCTTTTCTTGATATATCATGAGATATGCATCAAGATGTTGTCCACTAGGTCAAGCATCAGATTTAGTATATATCACATTTGTATACTTTCTGATTTGCCGAGCCTACCTTGCACATCGATCAAATAGTCTTATGGCCTTTTCATCTACTTTATCCATAAGTCAGACACTGTCAGCCAATGTACCATCATTTCCCAATCATGTCGGATACAATTTCTCATTTTTCAATGTTTTTGTCTGTTTCAAAAGTTCTCCCCCTAAAAATGACAACCCTATTTATAGATTTTCATTTTTACGATCTGAAAAACAAAACACTATTTTTGTATTTTTGCAAAAACAAGCTCCCCCTTAGAATGAGACGGAGTGAAAAACAAGAAAAATTGATCAACCAACACGAATACTCACAGTTTAGCCTTTTGAAAAACAAACTTGATTTTGAAATTCAATTTAATTAGAACAGATATTTCACAATCAGCAATTTTCCAATCACCGAAAGGTCTTCCTGAAACACCTGCTTGACACCAAATAAAACATTAGTTGCATTGGGATTGACCCGAATCAACAGCGTCGGGTCGCCCGGTGTCTTCCACAAAGTCCTTGTTGGCCTTGGAAACAACTTTTGGTTTCCAGATTTGTAAAAGTTTTAATTTTTGATCAGAACCTGAATCAGATTCAACCGACGTACTTGATTTAGACCAAGACGATTTACGAGTTGACTTAAACTTTGGGGACCATGGTTCATCAAAAATTTGACCTTTGTTATCCATATATTTTGCAGTTTTGTGGATATATGCAGTCGTCGAACAATCATCAGCTAGATGTCCTGGTTGACGACATACATAACAAAGTCTTTCTCTAATATTGTTTGAAAAATGTTTTGATTGTTGAGAATCTAGAGGAATGTTCAGAATGAAAGTTATCAAAGAAACCATCAGAAGAATCATACATAGGAGATGGACTCCTTAAAGATGATGATCTTCCAGAATAATAAGTAAATTCTTTCGAAGATGATGATTTCTTTGTAACTTTAGCTTTAACAGCCTTGTCAGCTTGCACTGGTTTCTGTGCAACAGCCGGAACGTCCTTCATAACAAAGCCCAAACCTTTGTGCTTGGAACCTGAAACCTTTGAAGAACTTGAAGAAGAACATGAAGCTTCTCTTGACTTAGCTTCATTAGTGAATTTAGCCTTGATATCCTTCAGCTTGTTCTTTTCAATCAAAACTTTTTCTTCTGCGGTTGCAGATGAAGAACTTGAAACAACCTTATCAAAAACCTTTTCATTTTCTAATAAAACAAACTTTGAAACAAATTTTGGAGCATCACCCAATGGCTTCTCCTTTCTTTTAGACTTGGACTTGTTCTTCTTGGATGGAGTGACAAACTTGGAATAATCATGCAAGTCATCTTTTGGATCAATCAGAGCAGCAGTAACTTCAATTAAATCCACTGGTTGAGGTACCGAGTGAACATCATTCTGCTTAGAACTTTCTGAACTCTGATCCTTCTTGTATAAGAAATTAAGCAATGTTGGTGACAAATTGCAATTCTTAACTTGTCGTTTCAACTCTAAAATCTCCAATTTCAAGTCATTAATTTTCTGTTGACCTTCAGACACCTCTTGTTGTGACTTGATGAACTTTGCATTGAGATCATCATATTCATAAGTCTGTAATTTTCTGATCTCACACTCTGCAAACAGTTCTTGAAGAACACTTTCTCTCTTTTGTTTATAAATCTCAACATCTTTAGTCAATACTTCATTCTTGTCCCGGTACAAAACATTCTCATCTTGAAGCATTGAAATCTTATTTTGTAATTTTTCAACAGTAACAGCAGTTGTAGCAATAAGAGCAGTAGCTTCTTCATATTTTAGCTGAACCGGATAACTCTTCTCAAACAAATTCTCAAAATCTTGAGCTGCATCTAATGCTTCAGCTCTGGCCTTCTCACACTCTTCAGTCAATTGAGCCTTTTCCTTCAAAACATCTTCATGAATATGAACTAATGAATAATATTTCTTTTGAAAATCCTCCAATTCTTTCTTTAACACCACAATTTCTTCAGTTGATAATTGACAATCTTGTTCAAACCTTGCAATCTTCTTGAGCAACTTCTCACATTTATAACAATTAAATTCATCATCTTTTGAATTCTCAGAAGACTTAGGTAATTCTTCTTGAACCAAAGATACACTTGAAGAAATATCAGATTCTGTTAACAAGCTTTCATCATCATTATGTTGAACAGTTAAAGCAATTGAGATGGGAGTATGATTCTTCTTAACCTCTGAATCTGCATTCCAGGCAAACCCATCTAGATGCATAAATGTATCAGTCCAATCATGAACAAGAGTAGCAGATTTCTGCTCAACCTTTTCAGCTTTATCTGAAGGATGAAATACTAAATGTGCATGCTGACCAGTTTTCAATTTACTTTCTGTAGAACTTGGACATTCTCGAGCAAAGTGACCATAAACTGAACACTTATAACATTTCACCTTAGATTTGTCCAATCTAATCTTTCCTTCCTGATTTAGTCTCTTCTTACCAGTTCTATTGAAAAATTTCTTCGTTCTACAAACCAGCATGGCATATTGCCAATTCAGATCCATTTCTTCTAAATGATCATAATCAATCTGATCGTAATCTTCATTTGCTAACTCAACATTACTCACAGCACCAGTGATAACACCAAAGTATGAAGATACCAATGCAGACATCAACGCATTATAATCATCGACAGTTTGAACAGACAAAGCACTTTGACTTGAAGAACTTGGAATTAAAACAGGACAACCAGCAGAAGAATAACTAGGAGTTTCAGATTTACCTGCTAGAAATGCTGTAGGGGGAGCAGAACTAAGAATAGTAGACTTCCCAGCATTCATTTTAGAGTCATTTTCACCATGATACACTGCAGGGTTCTGAATTTGTGTAGGAAGTGATTTATTCACCATTAATTCCATATCCCGAGCCTGAATTCTTTGAACCAAATCATTGAAAGACAATCCTGAAAAATCCTTATCATGAGTAATCATCATCACATAGTTCTCCCATTTTTCAGGCAATGCTTCCAAGATCTTTTCTTTCATATCAACCTCTTCTTTAGTAAGATTCACCAAACGCATTTCACTCATTAGATGAGCGAATCTCGCAATCAAATTGGGAATCGTTTCATTCTGATAATCTTTAAAACTATCAAACTCTTTCTTCAAAACCTTTTGACGACTTTTCTTGTATTGGTCATTGCCTTCACATCGTTTTCCAATGCATCCCATAGACTTTTTGATGTGTAGTTACCAGCAAATTGATGAAGTAACTCTTTAGGCAATACCATCGTTAACGTACCATACGCCTTTTTCTCAGCTTGATAAGCTTTCTTTTGTTCAGAAGACATTTTTCTTTGAAGAATAGGTTCACCAGTTTCATATTTAGGGTAAACATATTGCTCAGTGAACGCTAACCACATATCAATGTCATTTGTATCGACAAACGCTTCAAACCGTTTTACCCAACTATGATAATCTTCCAATTTTAGCAATTTGGGAACTTTCTGACTTATTCCGATTTCATTATCATAATTCATCATTGTTTGCATCGTGGCTTGAACCGAATTTTGAATAGCCGCAAACGCTTGAAAATCGGACATTTTCGAAAAATTAGTTACTGTTTACTCCGAACCTACTATACCATCCGAAGCTTCTCCGAACTTAAACAAAAGTCCGAACTCTCAGCGAATGTATCACCGAACTCAGAAACTCCGATCTATCTCCGATCCTAGTTCGAACTCCCTCCGAGACAGGATATTCACCGAACTCTCTCCGATTGAACTCCGAACTCTCACCGAATCAGTAAAACTGACCGAGCTTACTCCGAACCTGGTGTTCGGAGCGGTTATGCCGAATCTGGAGTTCGGCCGATCGCGAAAATTCGAAAACTTCGGAAAAACTCACTGGAAACGACACCTCTCGAGCTGTGAACACTCAATCAGCTGAAAACGAACAAATACAGACATATTTTACGTAAAACATGAAGTTTTGAACGATGATTTTGAGAAATGTAGATGAGAAATGAGCTTTGAAAGTCAAAAATGTGAATTTGAACTCAACAACTTTGGAAAACACTGATTTCCGACTAGTATAGCAAACCTAATGCTCTGATACCACTTGAAAGTGCGTGAGCGTATGGATCTACTACTTAGTCGTGATGAAATCAATGAAATACGAGATGAAACACAAAGAGTAAATATAAATGACTTGTATTAACCACAGAGATAACCACAGAGTACACTTAGAGAATATGACATGAACCCCACCTGAATTCTACACAAGACAACATATTTATACTAAGCTAAACCCGCTGGTCCGAACCTGTGGTTCGGCCTGAGGTTCGGCCATGTCCGAACTCCAGGTTCGGCTTGAGTTCGGACCTCAGCATTCTTGTGTGAATCAGTCTTGTATTCGATACTTCACATGACGATCAAGGACCGTGTATCAACACAGGAGCTGCCCCACCAGAATCCTCACTGTCACGCTACAAGGGTCCTTGGATTCCGCCATTGTCGGGATCCTCAGCCTCGCCGTCTCAAGGATATCCTTTTTCTGCTGCAAACCCAAGCCAGAATCCCCAAGGATATCAATACTCTAACCCCTCAGTCTCTGTAGGAATCTTCAAGACCAGCTCCTCAGAAATGCATGATGGTGACGTCATCCCCGTGCAAACAGCAGCAACTACAGAGTCGAGCTTCCCAGTGGGCTATGGATATGGTCCCAGGATTCCAGTCCGGAACCCTGGCCCAGGTAATATGTCCAAATCAATTCCTATCGTTTCTAACCAAGATGCTCCTTATGATGCAGGTATTCATTCAAGTATTGCTAGGGAGCTCCAGAAGTTGAAAGAGATGATATCGAATGTTCCAGGGATCCTGAAACCTATTCCTGAAGTTCCTTTGGAAAGCCACAAGATCTCTAGATTTACTTGGCCAATATCCCAAGTGGAGATCCCAAAGCGTTTCCAGACTCCAAGCATGAAGCTTTATGATGGAACCACAGATCCTGAGGAACATGTGGCACATTACCGGGAGCGTATGGAGATCAATCCCATTCCGGCAGAAATCAAAGAAGCCTGTCTATGCAAAGGCTTTGGATCAACCTTAACAGGACCAGCCATGAAATGGCTACTGAGCATTCCTCCTAACACTATTACATCATTTTCTCATTTAGTTAACTTGTTTAACAATCAATTTTCTTGCAGCAGGACCTTTGAGAAGCTCATAGGTGACCTGTACCGTATAATTCAGAAGCCAGATGAGCCTCTCAGGGAATACATTGCCAGATTTGGACGAGAATCTCTTGAGATTCCTAATCTGGATATGGCAGCAGCTGTGGAAGCCTTTAAAATGGGGCTCTCCAAAGATTCACGTTTTTATGATGACCTTGTCAGGGCTCCTTGTAGGAACCTTGATGAAGTACGCAGTAGAGCCTTGAGATTTATCCATTTGGAAGATGACAAGAGGAACCACCAAAGATTGGAGGTTCCTAAATATGATCCCAACAGCAAGAAGGCAGAATCCCCCGGGAAGCCGTATAGATCTCGTCCATACTCCCAATCGGAAAATCACAAAGTCAATGCCTTTGACCAAGACGATGATGATGAGGAGTATCCTAAGGTATCTGAATACTGTTTTTCCGTTGATATTGGTGGTTTGATGTGTGCTATGCAGGATCTAGGTGAAAAAGCAAGATGGCCCAGAAAGGATACAAAGCAAGGATCCTGGAAAGACAAGACCAAGTGGTGTGCCTTCCATGAAGATTTTGGCCACCTAATAGACGAATGTATAGCACTCCGAAAGGAAATCAGCTATCTACTCAGCAAGGGGCATCTTAAAGAATTGATAGGCAGAAAGAAGGTCAAGACTCAGGAAGCCGACAAGGTGCCTCAGAGAGCAGCTTCTCCACCACAGGATGCCCAGATAATCAACTTCATCTCAGGAGGCTCAGACATCTGCGGCACTTCGTATACCTCAGCCAAGAAGCATGCTAAGGAATCCAAATTTGAATAGGGTGACAGATCTGTCCGGACGTCCACCCTAACTCAAGACAAACTCATATCCTTTGATGAGAGTGACCGTTCTCATGTTCAGTGTTTTGGTCAAAAATTCACTTAGGAATCCTGTATTCCAAACGCTGATTGTGAGGTAGTGTGCTTAACTATCAAGTGAGCAAATAATCCAAGTTGGGATGATAACAGAAGGATTTTAGCGAGGAAAACTCCGGAATCCTTCGAGTTGCCCCTAGGAATCCTGGATAAAAACCTTGGGTGCCGGCTGAAAAACCGCCACCAAGTCAATATTATTAATGATCAAGCGAATCGTTACAACGGGTTGGAGGTTTGATCGATCAGAGCTATGTGATACAATGACTCGTATTCGTAAGTGAGCTAGTGAAAGTGTGTTGTGTGTTCCTACTGATCGAATCCTCGATTTATATAACAAATAACAACTAACTAACTATCCGGGATTCCCGAGATCCTCTTTCTCCACTTCTCTTGACCGTTGAGGGAGACGCGACCCACTTCTCCACGTGCCAGTTAATTATGGACCGAGTCTTCAGGAGTTAGTTTGGTCCCTTAACGTCCCTGAAATCGAATAAAGCACATGGCAAAAATAAGGGTTAGTCGATAATTAAATTTCAGGATACCTGACTAGATGAGATTCCCCAACCGTAGCAAGATCCCTAGTGTTACGCAGCTTCTCTGTAAGCATCCTGAAATTAACCCCTAACATTCAGGATCCTCATCATGATAGTCTTGTGGTTATATATTGCTAACCATTTTGTTCGCAGGATCCTGATTGATAATGGAAGCTCAGTAAACATAATCCGCCTTGATGTACTAAAAAAGATGGGGATCCCAGAAACTGAAATAGTTGCAAGATCCTCAGTCCTAGTTGGCTTCAGCGGTGAAACTAAAAGCACCGTTGGGGATATCAGGCTGCCGGTATATATAGAGGGGGTAAACTCTATGCAAAAATTCTGTGTTTTAGATTCTCTCTCTTGTTGCAATATTATTCTTGGCAGGCCATGGATTCACGAGATGAAGGCAGTCCCTTCAACTTATCACCAATGTATCAAGCTTCCTACACCTTGGGGAGTTGTAAGAATTGAAAGCGACCAGCAGGAAGCCAAGAACTGTTATTCAACTTCGATGAAGAACACCACTAAGGTGACGAAGGGATAGCAATTACAGAAAAAGGCACCTGAAGTACAGGAGAACAGGGAGCTGGATGTCAAAGAAGTGCCTCTAGACCCTGGGAATCCTGAAATCAAGGTGCTCGTGGGAACAAGCATCCCAACAAATGTTGAGCAGGAATTATTCCAGCTTCTCAAAGCCAGAACTTCAACTTACGCCTGGAAGCATGAAGATATGACAGGTATCCCTAAACATGTAATTACTCATAAACTTGGTTTAGATCATTCTTTCAGGCCTATACAGCAAAAAAGGAGGAAGTTCGCTCCAGAAAAGAATATAATCATCCAGGAGGAAGTCGACAAGCTTCTCAAACCAAAGATGATCAGAGAAGTCAAGTATCCTAGATGGCTAGCAAATGTGGTGGTGGTCCAGAAAAAAATGGAAAGTGGAGAGTTTGTGTTGATTACACAGACTTGAACAAAGCATGTCCTAAGGATCCATTTCCACTTCCCCATATTGATGCTATGGTGGATGCCACGGCTGGTCACGAGATGCTCACCTTTATGGATGCATCGGCAGGATTCCAACAAATTCAGATGGAACCATGCGATCAGAAGCATACGGCTTTTATGACTCCAACATGTATATATTGTTACACTGCTATGCCCTTTGGTTTGAGAAATGCAGGTGCCACCTACCAAAGGCTCGTCAATATGATGTTCAAAGAGCAACTGGGGGACACGATGGAAGTCTACATAGATGACATGGTGGTGAAATCCAAGAAAGCAGAAGATCACGTCAGGGATCTCCATACTGCCTTCGATATCATTGATCAGTATAACATGAAGCTCAACCCCTCCAAATGCCACTTTGGGGTGCGAGCTGGAAAATTCTTAGGATACATGGTTACCGAAAGAGGGATTGAAGCGAGCCCAGAGCAGATCAAGGCAATCCTAAATTTGAAGTCCCCATCAAATGTAAAAGAGGTACAAAGGTTGACAGGAAGAATCGCAGCACTCAACAGGTTCATTTCAAGATCCTCAGAAAAAAGTAAGGATTTCTACGATATCCTGAGGAAAAATAAGAAATTCGAATAGACTGAGAAGCATGAAGAAGCCCTGAGATGCCTGAAAGACTACCTGTAAGCAACCCCGTTGCTAATGAAACCAGAAGATGGGGAGCCACTATACTTATATCTTGTTGTTTCCAGAAGCTCAATCAGTGCAGTCCTGGTAAAAGATCATCAAGGTCAGCAGCATCCGGTATATTATGTAAGTAAAACTCTACTAGATGCAGAATCCATGTATTCTCACCTTGAAAAGTTAATTTTAGCTCTTATAATGGCTTCTACTAAACTTAGGCATTATTTTGAAACCTATACTATAATTGTGATGTCTAACTATCCTATCAAGGCAATTCTCAGGAAGCCGGAAATGTCAGGAAAGATGGCTAAGTGGGCAGTCAAGCTGAGTGCCTATGACATCAAGTATGAACCAAGAACAACAATCAAATCCCAAGCATTAGCTGAATTTGTGGCGGATTTCATCAGTGACATTGAACCAGAAGTTGAAAAGGAAGTCCAGCAGCTTGAGAAGCTCGAGGAAGACTGGATCCTCTATACTGACGGCTCCTCAAATGTCAGAGGAACAGGGCTGGGAATCCTGCTAAAATCACCACAGGGGGACATAATACCTCTATCCATATCCTGTGAATTCCAGGCTACCAACAATGAAGCTGAATATGAGGCTTTAATTGCTGGATTACAGCTGGCTAGGGATATGGGAATCCTATCTATACAAGTGTTTGTTGTTTCTCTCTTATTAACTAACCAATTTAATGGCTCTTATGTAGTGAGAGGGGAGAATCTGATCAAATATCTTGAAATTGTTAAAAAATTGTCTCTATTTTTCGAAAATTTTAGCATTTCGCAGGTACCAATAGAAGATAATGCAGAAGCCGATGCCTTGGCAAACTTGGCTTCATCGCTCAGGATCCCTGAGGATGTCAAAGTTCCAATAAATCACATCTTGACGCCAACGATAGCTCTACAGGAAGCTCAGGATGTTGACAATAATGCAGGCGCAGATATTGAGAATCCTGAAGATGCTCAGGAATCCTGGACTTACCCAATCAGAAGTATCTCGAAGATGGGGAGATTCCAAGGGCGAAAATCCCAGGGCTTTTCGCACAAAGGTAGTACCCTATACTATAATTGATAATATCCTATATAGAAGATCTCTTGCAGGTGTCTACTTAAGGTGCTTAGAGAAGTCAGAAGCTCTAGAGGTGCTTGAAGACATCCACAGTGGAGATTGTGGGAACCATACCGGGGGCAGAGCACTGTTCTCTAAAGTTCTCAGATTCGGGTATTATTGGCCAACCATGAAGAAGGATGCTGCGAGCTTCTCACAGAAATGTGATGCTTGTCAAAGGCATGGCAATATCCTCCACCAATCCGCTGAGCATCTGCATCCTATAGTATCCCCATGGCCATTCATGAAATGGGGCATGGATATTGTGGGTAAATTGCCAAAGGCTCCTGGAGGGAAGGTATTTATGCTTGCCATGACAGATTACTTCTCCAAGTGGATTGAAGCGGAAGCCTATGTTCAAGTGAGAGAAAAAGAAGTGATATCCTTAATCAAAAGAAACATCCTCACCAGATTTGGGATTCCAGCAGAAATCATATGCGACAATGGCTCCCAGTTTATAGGCAAGAGAACTACAAGCTTTTGAGAAAGCTGGGGCATCAAGATGATCACTTCAACACCTGTCCACCCTCAGGCTAATGGGCAGGCAGAATCCAGCAATAAGATCATAATCAACAACCTCAAGAAAAAGTTGGGCTCCAAGAAAGGGAAATGGGCTGAGGAGCTGCCGTTTGTCCTTTGGGCAGATAGAACCACACCTAAAAATGCTACTGGCCAAACACCATTCTCGTTAGTGTTTGGGGCAGAAGCTGTGATCCCTACAGAAATGGTACTCCCGACAGCCAGAGTCAACTGCCAGGACCCTGAAACCAATAGCCAGAATCTCCTTCAGGATCTCGAAACAGTTGAGGAGCTCAGAGATATGGCCAGAATCCGAATGACATCTTACCAGCAGCGGATAGCAAAATCTTATAACAAGAACACCAGGCTGAGAAGATTCCAAGTAAGTGACTTGGTCTTGAGGAAGGCTTTTCAGAATACTACCAATCCTGCTGATGGGAAGTTGGCACCCAAGTGGGAAGGCCCCTACCTTATAGATTCTGAAGAAGGAAAGGGGGCATACCGTTTGGTAAATATGGAAGGAGAACCTCTGCCAAGAGCTTGGAATGCTGTCCACCTTAAAGCATATTTTATGTGAGAATCCCATTGAGAATCTCAGGCAGAACCCCAAGGATCCTCACTGTATAAATAATCCAAGGTACGTATACTAATCCTATTTCAATTTATTCTTATTATTTTTATGACACATTACTGACTTAAGCATCGGAGTGGTGTTAGCTAAGCTAACACCCATCCCTCACCAAGCATTGAGTGTTTTGCAGATTTTGAGAATCCTAGAGAATTTTGGGTATATCCCCAGTTAGAGGTTGGCCACCTCTCCTAAGTTTAAGGTATCATGCATACCTTCTAAGGTTTGAGAGGCTGACTCCTCTCCTAAGTTTGGGTAATCGCCAGTAGCGCACGTTGTCCCCCAGTATGCTAAAGGTGGCCGGACCTGTCCACTCCAGGGGTGGCTGACAATCTTGTCACTGGAGGCTGCTGGGAGGATTCTCAAGGTTTATAACACTGACGTGTTATCTAAGGTTTTGGCATTTTCATGTCACATACTGTAACATTTGCAAATTATCCGATTGAGAAATCCGACCCGTTTTGAGAATTCATGATTTACCGATTTGTAAATTATTGAGAACCGGGAGAATTTTTGAGTGTTTACACCCAAACTAATGGATCTAAATGATTTATAATCGATTTTCAGAACCGAATACTTAATTATAATGATTTGGAATCATATTGGATGTCTCGAATTGAAAATAAAGCAAAATCGGGTTTTTACGCGATTTCGGTACGCGATCCGTCGTTTACCGGGAATCTCATATTTGGTCACCATATATCAAATCCAACATTTTTATGAGTCTAATAATCAATTATCATGTCATGAGTCATCACACACTTGATTGAGTCGCGAATCGTTGGTGAATTGCCCAAAATCGATACGTATGTCAAAACCGACCAAAAACGTGTTATGTTTGATTGATTATTGATCGTAATTCAATATATGACATGTTTATATTCAATTTTATTGGCTTGATTATGGTTTTTATGATGGGAAATGAAAAATGGAGAAAAACAAAAAATGGGACTCAAAAACGACGAAAAACAAAGAAACTAGAGCGAAAACGGTGAAGCAGCAAAATTCTGGTCGGGAGACTTGTAGGCATATCGCCTAGAACTCCCAGGGGCTGTAAGCGATACGCCTGGAAGTCTGAAATCAGTAGAACCCTAATTTTCGGGTATTTAAGCTTCTTAAGTCATTGCAGCCCCCATTTTTCACCCCCAAACCTCTCTAAAAACCCTAAAACGGCCATGGACCTTAGAGGTCATCTTCCTTGAAGACTTGGGGCCCAAGTTTGATGCTTTATTGCTTGGATTAAGTCGGTTTTACCCCCTTTCGGTATGTAAACTCAAATCTAGGTGTTTAGCTCCTTAAACTCTCATTCCTTCTCCATCAAGATCTGAACTTTATGCTTGATTATGCTTAGATCTATGTTGCTTTTGATAGATCCATAGATTTTATGTTCAAAGATTGCATCTTTATGTCAATTTAGGTTTAGATCTATGATGTGTTTGATGATCCATGCTAGATCCATGTATAGATTTGTATAAAGCTTGAGATTTTATGATGCATTAGAACTAAATCTTCATGTTGCATATTGGTTATGACTAGATCTATGAAATAAATGCTAAAGGTAGCATCTTTATGATGAGATTAGGTTAGATCTATGAATTTACAAGATGATATAACATAGATCTAGGGTTTATTCATGCAAGATTGGATTTTTATGTCATAAATAGCCTAGATCTACAATATGTATGCTATTTAGGGTTTGATCCATGAGATTTGATATCAAGATTTTTTTTTATGATTGGGAATGATTAGATCTACCAATTTGCATGTCATCTAGGGTTAAATCTATGTGTTTAGACATTATGGTTGGACTTGTATGCTCTAATCGACTAGATCTATATCATGCTCTATATTTAATGTTAGACCTATGTTTATTATGATCAAAATCAGCCCCCTCTTGTCATGAAACATTTAGATACATGTCTCATATGATTAGATATGTTTAGGATTATGTCATATATGCTTAAAAATAACTAGACCCATGTCATATACTAGTTTGATGATGTCAAATGATTAGGTTTGCATGATAAGATTATTTGCTATGCTTATGACCTCTTTTTGACCATCTTGACTTATGTTTGACCATGTTGACTTATGTTTGGCCATGATGACTTATGTTTGGCCATGTTTGAGTTTCATATAAATAGTCAAATTAGGAACCTTTGACCTTACCTCTAGTTTAGGATTGGACTTATATCATACGTATCACCTCACCGAATCACCAACGAGTCGTCGGGTCGGCCGTGTCGTGAAATTTAAGCTATTTAATTATTTAATTAATTACTTATTTATTCTTTCTTTATCTCGTTAGTCGTCAAGATTATCGTCGGGTTTACCTTACCTCATTTCGTGGTGTCGTCCTTTCAATTTGTGTCTCCATATCAGGTGAGTATTCATAGCCCCTCTTTCATTTTATTGTTTTGGGGTGCAACATGTACCAGTATTCAAAATCTCTAAACGCTTTATTAATCAAACATGCGATTCTATGTGCTCTATGTGTGATTCTCTGATTATGTGATACTTGTGGATTATTTGTTGTGGTGTTCTCTAATCGCTAGTCGCTAGTCTCTAATCGCATGTGTACCATTAACCATCGAGCTGTGGCAACAATGATAGATCTATTGGCTGACAACCCACCTGGCCTGCCTCGCGTGTGGCGACGGGTGATTGCTCCCTTACTTGTCTAGGTTTGGTGCACATCACTCATACTTGTTGATCATGATTTGGATGTTTTACACTTGACTCATTGAATCGCAATGCTTTATTCTATGTAGTATACTAAACCTATGCTTACTCACCAACTATTCGTAGTTGACCTGTATTTTATACATGTTGCAGGATTTGTTGTTAGTTGATGACTTCTTGCTGATGACACCATAGGATTGCATGCGGACTTAATGTGACTAAATTAATTAAGTCTAATTGTTCATTATTGTGTATTTATGTCATGTATTGTAATGAATCTCGAATTATCTTTGAAATGGGTTGATTAAGAATATCGCAACATTAATTAGTGTTGTGTGCATCTAGACAATCATCGTGCCCCGACGTATTCCGCCGTTGGTCGAGGTGTGACACATACGTATGGGCTTGTCCCCAGTTTTGGCTTAGTCCCAAGTTTATCGGGCTTGTCCCCAGTTTTGGCTTAGTCCCAAGTTCATCGGGCTTGTCCCCAGTTTTGGCTTAGTCCCAAGAATCCCGGGTTTATCCCCAGCTTATTTTTAAACTTAACTTACTCTCGGAAGCATTAGCTTCGGCCGGAGGCCAAGAAGCTTCTTACGATTGTTTCAGGTTCTGGAGGAAATTGAGACCAGTGCCGAGAAAAGTGTATTCAGGATTCCCGTAGGAATCCCAAACGAGATGAAAGAAGAGATAATTGTTTGAATCGAGAAGTCGATTGAGGTTTTGAGCTTCGAAAGATTATATTTGGTTAGGATTCCTGTTAGAATCCTGAGGAAAGGTCTTCCCAAGATCACAAGTTCCAACATGAATGAGATTCTCGTCAGAATCCTGAAGCCAACGGTCTAAAACCCTATAAGGTAGCCTGTCAGGATTCCTGTGAGGTTTCGTGATAGGATTCTCGATTATATAAAGATTATTGCCTAAGGAAGATTCTAAAGGCCAGAATATTATGTTTGTTTGATTCAATTGACCTTAACCCTACGAAAATTTTAAACTTCACTACAAAATTGATGATTGATTTAGATGAATTTTTGTTACCAACTATGTTTCGAATTTCTAGAAATATACAAAGTAAATACAAAACACATTCGAAATGATCAAAATACGGTAATGTCATTAACATAATAAAACGGGATTTGAGCACCCCAAGGTTCGTCCTGAAAACCTCAGGATCCCTCCCCTTGGGAAGCTCATAGGTCAAAAGCTTATGGGGAACCCTGGCTTCGTCTTGCAAACTGCAAGATCCCTCCACCAGGATCCCCAACCATTGTTGTTACTTGTTCTAGTATTGTTTCAGCATAGACAAGGAAAAGAAATTGTTTGAAGACATGCACATCACCAAAACAAACTACAGACTAATAAAGAGGGCTCAGACCGTTGCATTATCTTCATCGCCCATCGCCTTCTCGGGAACCTCCAGCTTCCCGCCAATTTAGACATTATGGTTGGACTTGTATGCTCTAATCGACTAGATCCATATCATGCTCTATATCTAATGTTAGACCTATGTTTATTATGATCAAAATCAGCCCCCTCTTGTCATGAAACGTTTAGATACATGTCTCATATGATTAGATATGTTTAGGATTATGTCATATATGCTTAAAAATAACTAGACCCATGTCATATACTAGTTTGATGATGTCAAATGATTAGGTTTGCATGATAAGATTATTTGCTATGCTTATGACCTCTTTTTGACCATCTTCACTTATGTTTGACCATGTTGACTTTGGTTTGGCCATGATGACTTATGTTTGGCCATGTTTGAGTTTCATATAAATAGTCAAATTAGGAACCTTTGACCTTACCTCTAGTTTAGGATTGGACTTATATCATACGTATCACCTCACCGAATCACCAACGAGTCGTCGGGTCGGCCGTGTCGTGAAATTTAAGCTATTTAATTATTTAATTAATTACTTATTTATTCTTTCTTTATCTCGTTTAGTCGTCAAGATTATCGTCGGGTTTACCTTACCTCATTTCGTGGTGTCGTCCTTTCAATTTGTGTCTCCATATCAGGTGAGTATTCATAGCCCCTCTTTCATTTTAATGTTTTGGGGTGCAACATGTACCAGTATTCAAAATCTCTAAACGCTTTATTAATCAAACATGCGATTCTATGTGCTCTATGTGTGATTCTCTGATTATGTGATACTTGTGGATTATTTGTTGTGGTATTCTCTAATCGCTAGTCGCTAGTCTCTAATCGCATGTGTACCATTAACCATCGAGTTGTGGCAACAATGATAGATCTATTGGCTGACAACCCACCTGGCCTGCCTCGCGTGTGGCGACGGGTGATTGCTCCCTTACTTGTCTAGGTTTGGTGCACATCACTCATACTTGTTGATCATGATTTGGATGTTTTACACTTGACTCATTGAATCGCAATGCTTTATTCTATGTAGTATACTAAACCTATGCTTACTCACCAACTATTCGTAGTTGACCTGTATTTTATACATGTTGCAGGATTTGTTGTTAGTTGATGACTTCTTGCTGATGACACCATAGGATTGCATGCGGACTTAATGTGACTAAATTAATTAAGTCTAATTGTTCATTATTGTTGTTTGGGCTG
>JBCNJP010000008.1:59852769-59881069 GCA_039602395.1 Deinandra increscens subsp. villosa | reverse complement strand
AAATCAGCCCCAAATCAATGATAAACCATCAAGAAGGAGGTCTCCTAGCAAGCATCAACCGTTGACTAATAAAAGTCAAACGGGTCAACAATGGATAAAGCAATTAACTTGGGTAATTCTACCAAGCATGACAATTAACCACATGATTTAATGATAATCAAAACCAAATCAGAAAATAATAATCATCATAAGCAATTCAAAATCATCATCCAAGCAATTTTTACATATCATAGTAAAAAGCCACCCAAACGGGTCAAACGGGTCCAAATTTGTCTAATCTAAGTGATACAAGAATGAATCATCCAAGATACATGTTTAAAAAGAATAAAAATCGAATCTTGGGACTGACCATGATGAAGAACTAGATGAAAAAGCTAAACGATGAAGAACCGAATTAAAGATCCGACCCGCGAGAGCTAAAATCTTCAAGTTTCTTCTCAAAAAGCCTTGATCTTGACCCCAAATCCTTCAAATATGTTTCAAGATATGTTATGGGGGTTTTCTAGGGTTTATGGAGGCTTCCCCCCTGCAAATGACGGCTGGAAAAGAATTTATACGGAAAAATTAGGTTACAGCAGGTTCTGGTCGCGTTCAGGTTAAAATGGGTCGGACTGTGGCAGATAATAAAGGAAACTAAAACCAGAATTAAACCAACATAAGATTCTGTCCTAGTGGCTGGACCCCTTGCTCGCTAACCAGGAGGTCATAGGTTCGATCCCCGCGACCTCCATAATTTTCCGTTTTTACGCGCTGGGCTGCTGTTGAAGCTGTTGGGCTTCCTTCGCTGCTGGACTGGGCTGCTGGGCTTCTCCTGGTGGGCTGGTGGACTACGCAGAACTAGGCCTGGGCTGCTGCTGTTATTATTATTTTTTTTCTTTTTCTTTAAACTCCCGTAACTTCTTCATCCGAGCTCCAAATCCGCTTCCGTAAATTGCGTTTTTCTTCTAAAATCATCGCGCACCAACCAAACACCTAAAATTCAATAAATAAACACACCAATAAATATTACTTTATAATATTCTCAATTAAAAACTCAATTTAAATGTGAAAATTTATATTTCTCAAATATTAATCAAAAACCCAATCTAAAATCAAAAATTTGAATATTAAACAATTAAGCACCAATTTTGATAATTTTCATTTAAAAACTTATTTATATGCGGGATTTATTTATTTATTTTATACAAAAGATCCTACGCATCAATATCCGACCATCGGGCATATAAGTCCTCAAGATATCGTTAGTGATTTTACAGGTATATGCAGGGCGAGGATCTGCGTCAAGATCCGAGCTAAAGGTCAGAGAAGCGAAGCTGGTGGCATATAAATATCCAAGTTTGGACCTAGATTAGGGACTTTTGTATCTTTCGACTAAAACACTTGTAACTTTCTAAAATCAATAAATACTACTTTCTCTCTCTAGATTAAAATCTCATTCACTTTCTACTTCACCTTTCTGATTTGGCGGTAATTGTCCTTCATGTGGCACTTTTTCCTTTTTCAGTGGCGCCATCCATTAGTTGAGGGAATCCTTTGTGATTGAGTTTTGAGTTGATAATGAATGATTTAGAGAAATCCTTCTCGGTATCAGCTTCGAGTGAAAAATGAAGTCGAATTCTTCTTTTAGGCAGAATTCGGGTTTTTCTGGTGATGATTCGCCGGTGAAGACCACGTCAATGTTTGCAGCTTCCTTTCTGTATCCTAAAGTTTTAAATCCGAAAAATGTTGATGGATCGCTAAAGTCTGTTGGTCAAAATGATGCTGTTAAGCAGGATGTGGTGGTTTTTTACGGTAATACTGCAAAAAAAGTTGAGGATTCGTTGGTAAAGGAATTGGACGATGTTGATTTGTCGGAATCTGATGTGGATTTTTTACGAAGGAACAAGGAATTGCTGTGGTTTTTAAAGCAGCAACGTCTCGATGAGGAAGACGATGATGATGTTTAGGTTCAATTGGCGAAATTTAAAAGTAAATATCAGGCGAAATTTAAAAGTAAACCTCCGGTGAACGAGATGATTGTTCCATATATGCCGGAATCTATGACGTCACAGTCAAAATTTATTTCGTGGATAGCAGAAGCGACATTCCCTCGCAAGTTGAAGATGCCCTCTACAGTGGGAAAATATGGGGGGATGTCAGATCCGGATGATCATGTGTTTGAATTTTACTCAGCAGCCAGGTTAGAAAATTGGGCCGAAGAAACCTGGTGCCATATGTTTGTTTAGACATTCACGGGCATAGCCAGGGTTTGGTTTGATGCACTTCCGGTTAGAGGAATTGTAATTTTTGAAGATTTAAAGGGTAAATTTTTAAGGCAATTTAGTCAGAAAAAAAAGTACAAGAGATCCAACGGAGGTGCACAATATCCGGCGCAAGGATCAAGAATCAATCGAGGATTTTATAGGGCGGTTCAATAGGGAGAGTATGAAAATCTCTAGGGCAGGCGATCAGTTGCGCATTTCAGGTTTCTGTCATGGAGTTAGATGTGCTCAGTTGGTCGAGAAGTTACATGAGGATCTTCCGAAGTCCATGGAGGTTTTGATGGATAAGGCCAGGGCCTATGTTCGGGGAAAAAATGCATGTGGAAGTTTTGTTCAGCAGGAAAATCGTAACACAGTTCCTCGGGGAGGATATGTAAAGACTGATCAAGTTAACAGAAATACGGTGGTCCGATAAGAGATGGTGGTGGTTACTTTCAAAATAAGTGGATCAGGCCCATGGGTTCTAGGGCAAGATATGTCGGGAATCAGTCAAGGAATGATTATGCTTCTGCAAGGCATGATAAATTTGTGGAACTTATTAAGACTCCAAGTGAGATCTTATCAACTGAGCGTGTTCAGTTCCAAGCTCCTCCCAAAATAAAGTCTGCTCCTATGAAGAATCTTGATAAATACTATGATTTTCATCAAGATAGGGGTCACACAACCGATGCTTGTTGGGCATTGAAGAAAGAGATTGATAAAGCAGTACGATCTAGGAAGTTGGGACACCTGATAAAAGTTTTTAAGGGAGGAGGTAATGAACCTACAAAGGTAATTCATATGGTTGGAATGAAACGGTCCCAGCAGGTAAAATTTCAAAAGAAAAAAGTAAGTAAACAAGCTGATTGGCAGTATCAGGAGATTACATTCCCTCCACTCTTAAGACAGATGGTGAGGGAGGAACCTGTGGTGGTAGTTGCTACGATAGCAAATTATGAGGATAAGAGAGTATATATCGATTGTGGAAGTGCTGCAGATATAATGTATGAACAGTGTTTTCAGAAAATGGGCATGGAAGTGAGGCAAAAGTTGGTTCCGTCGCAAGTACCTTTGATGGGTTTTTTAGGGGAAATGGTCAAACCAATGGGGGAAATTACTCTGCCAATGGTTATAAGAACGGGAGAGCAGATTCGAACTTTGGAAGTTACGTTCCTGGTGGTCAGTGCAGCATCTTCACACAATATAATTTTGGGCAGACCAGTGTTGAGTCAGTTGGGAGCGGTCATATCGGTAACTCATGGAATGATAAGGTTCCCAACACCGACAGGGGTTGCATCTTTGACTTCTGATACGTGTTTAAAGGTGTATGTTGTTCAGGTGCCGGAAATGGAGAAGGAAGATAAAGGGGCAATTATAAAAAAAGGATAAGTGGGCAATCTATTCGAGGTACCCGGATCAGCAATTACAAATTGGTGATCAATTGTCAGGAGGGGCGGGAGTGAAGTTGTATGACTTATTGGTTAAGAGTGTGGATGTTTTTGCGTGGGAGAGTTCAGACATGACTGGTGTCCCGAGGCATCTGTCGGAACACAAGTTAGCTTTGTATCCCGGAAGTGTGCCGTACCAGCAAAGGAAGAGGGGGATGGATGATGAAAGGGCGCAAGTTGTGAAGGTTGAGGTGGATAAATTGTTAGAAGCAAACATCCTTAAGGAGATTCAGTTCTCAGATTGGGTGTCAAACCCTGTGTTAGTTAAGAAAAGTGATGGCTCGTGGAGGATGTGTATTGACTTTAAGAATGTGAACAATGTGTGTCCTAAAGATTGTTATCCGTTGCCTGAAATTGATTGGAAGGTTGATTCAGTTACAGGGTTTAAGTGGAAATGTTTTTTGGATGCGTATAAGGGATACCACCAGATACAGATGGCAATAGAGGATGAAGATAAGACCACGTTCATCACAAGGGAAGGTTTGTTCTGCTATACTAAAATGCCTTTTGGCTTAAAGAACGCTAGGGCAACTTATCAGAGGTTGATGGACAAAACATTTCAGGATCAGGTCGGAAGAAATTTGGAGGCGTATGTAGATGATATTGTAATCAAGAGCAGAGAGGAAGATGGAATGTTCAGGGATATTGAGGAAACATTTGCAAAGTTGCGAAGTATAAATATGAAGTTAAACCCAAAGAAATGTTATTTTGGCATGCAAAGTGGTAAGTTTTTGGGAATGTTGGTGTCTAATGAAGGAATTCGTGCATGTCAAAAAAAAAGTGGAAGCTATATTGCAGATGGAATCACCAACTTCAGTGAAAGACATCCAAGTTTTGAATGGAAGGTTGGTCGCGTTGCATAGATTTGTTGCCAAAGCTGCTGAGAGGTCATTACCTTTAATGAAGGTTATGAAAGAATGTTTGGGGAAGGTAAACTTTCAATGGACTCAAGAAGCTGAGGACGCATTTGCGGAACTAAAGGAAGTATTGACTATGCTGCCAACGTTAACAGCCCCTACTGTAGGAGAAACATTGCAAATGTATATAGCAGCAACCGAGGGATCTGTAAGTGTTGTTCTTGTAGCAGAGAGGGATCAGGGTCAAATGCCGATTTATTACGTAAGCAAGGTGTTGAAAGATTATGAGAAGAGATATGTACCGATGGAAAGGTTGGTATTGGCATTGGTTGTGGCTGCGAGGCGATTGCGGAGGTATTTTCAGGCACATTGTGTGGAGGTATTGACAGCTTGTCCAATTAACCAAGTGTTGCGTAGGGCGGAAATGTCTGGTAAGATGGTCAAATGGGCTGTGGAATTAGGGCAGTTCGACATTCAGTTTAAACCAAGGACTGCTGTGAAAGGGCAAGTGATTGCTGATTTTCTGGTTGAAATGCCTATAGGTCAGCAGGGGCAATTGGATGTGATGGATGTGGAAAAGATGCTTCCATGGAAACTATTTACCGATGGGTCGACAGGAAGTGAAGGGGCAGGTGCAGGTATGACTTTACCTACTTTCCATCTGTGAATAAGTAATTATTATTATCTTTACATATTAACAAGATATTGGTAAAGTTTAATCATCATAATGTTATGAGTTACAGGAATACTGATAGTGAGCCCGGAAGGTGATGAAATGACTTATGCTATACGGTTTAACTTTGGAGTTTCAAATAATGAGGCTGAATATGAGGCTGTGTTGGCAGGTTGCTCGGATGTGCTAAGAGAAATTGTTTTTTATTAACTTGTTTCGGTATTGTTTATTCACAGATCTTTGGATGAACAGGTTTAAGAATGGTGAAGATGCTAGGGGCGCATGAAGTACAAGTATGTACCGATTCGTTGTTGGTTGTTAAGCATATAAGTGGTGATTACGAAACAAAAGGTGCAACAATGGCGTTATACTTGGATCAGGTTAAAGTTTTGATGAAGGAATTCGCCAAATGCGAGGTCTTACATGTGACTCGAAGTCAAAACAAGAAAGCTGATGTATTAAGTAAGTTGGCCTCAACATCTTTCAAACACTTGGGAAAAGAAATAAGGGTGGAAGTTTTGGATGGGCCTTCGATATTGAAGAAGCAAGTTTTGGATGTGACAATGTCAGGTTCAGTATGGTATACACCAATATATGAGTATTTGGTGACAGCTAGATTACCAGAAGGGAAGGAAGAAGCAAGAAAGGTCAAAGTTAAGTCTTTGCAGTATCAAATCCAAGAGGGGATATTGTATAGGAGGACGTATGTGGGTCCTTTGTTGAAATGCTTGACTGAAGAAGAGGCTGTTTATGTTATTCATGAGGTCCACAAGGGGATATGTGGAAATCATATGGGGCCTTGGATGGTAGTTAACAAGCTGATTCTGTTGGGGTATTATTGGCCCAATATGCATAAGTTTGCTAGTGATATAATTAAAAGATGCGATGAGTGTCAGAGGTTTGCCCCGGTTAGTTTAAAAGCAAAGCATGAGATGGTGCCAATTGTGTCAGCTTGGCCATTTCAGAAATTGGGCATTGACATTGTTGGGCCATTTCCGGAGGCTGCTGGAAAGGTTAAGTTCTTGATTGTGGCCGTTGATTACTTCACCAAGTGGGTTGAAGCAAAAGCAGTTGCGAGCATTACCGGGGTACAAGTGAAAAAATTTGTATGGGAATATATCATTTCTAGATTTGGGTTGCCCTTGTACATAATTTCTGATAATTGCAAACAGTTTGCTGATAATCCCTTTAGGGAATGGTGTGAAGAGCTTGCTATAACACAAATTTTTGCATCTGTTGCATATCCGCAGGCTAATGGGTAGGTTGAGCGGGTTAATAGGAGTTTAGTTGAGGGCATAAAAACAAGATTGGATAAAACAGGTGGTGGATGGGTTGACGAGCTGGCGCATGTGTTATGGGCCTATCGGACAATGCCAAAAACTGCTAACAGGGAAACACCTTTTAGCCTGACGTATGGTTCTGAAGCAGTGATTCCAGCAGAGGTTGGGGTTCCTACTCGAAGAATGGTTGAGCAAGGTAATAATGATGTGTTACTAAGGGAAAACCTGGATATGTTAGAAGAGAGACGAGAAGTTGCGGCTATCAGAGAAGGGAAATATAAAACCGCAATGGAGAAGTATTATAACGCACATGCGAAAATCTATTACTTTAAGGAAAGTGATTTGGTCTTACGAAATAATGATGTGAGCAGGGTACTGAAGCAGGGAAAGTTGACACCTCAATGGGAAGGGCCATATAAAATTATGGAGGTTTTAGGTAAAGGGTCTTATGTACTCGAAGATGGGAGCGGAAGAGTTTTGCCAAGGTCTTGGAATGGAGTCCACTTGCGGAAGTATCATGTGTAGGTGACCAGTGTGGAGAATGGTGTGAAGTTGACTACTAAATTTGTTGTCTTTTATGTTTTCAGTTGATATAATGTTGGTGGTTTTGAAATGCGGTTGAGCATGTCTCAATAAACAAACCTTGTGAAAATGACATTTCATTACAAAAAATTGTGAGTTCATACTTCTGGTTTGTAAACATATTATATACAATCGGATATGTTCTGGTTACATTGCTTGAATATGCTTCATGCAAAGTTAGATATGTTCTAATTAGGACCGATCAAATATGTTTCGTTTGGAAAGTGGATATGGTCCAATTTATTACGCCGAATATGTTTCGTATGAAGTTAGTGTTTGATAACTAAAGTAAGGCGAATATGTTTCGTTTTAAAAGCGGATATGTTCCAGTTTGCTGAAATCGGTTATGTATCGAACAAGCTGCTGGTAATGATGTTTATTTTTTATATGGATAGGGCCTAAAATTCAACCAGTTGATAAAAAAAGGGTTATAAAATTCTTTCCTTGAAAAATTTATATTCGTATGTCTGATCAACACACGAATATGCTTCATTCTTAAAAATTTTCAACTAAGTTAATAGGACGTAAGGCTATTATACCAGGAAACACATGCAATCATCACAAGTCAAAATATGCAAATAGTACCAAAGTTAGTTGCCTTACACATACAGGCACAACAAGTTCATCCACGTGCAAGTGGGAATTGTTTGAGGTTAGTTTTTTTCAAAAGGAAGGGACAAGGAAATACCATAGGATATCATGCAGAGTTGGAAGGTGCGTTGCGGGATTCGATCGTGGATCCGGGTTGATCAGCATGGTGAGTTAGTTTGTCGCCAAGGATAACTTCTTGAATTACTTCCAGGGGTGCGTTATGCAGATCCAGGAGTTGCTTCAGGAAGGGGATGCTTAAACGCTTAAACGCTTCGGTGGCTTCGCTGAGCTTCTTGTTAGCATCTTTATCAAATTCCTTTGATGTTCCCACAGAAGTTCCTGGCATCTTTGCATAATGAAATCCAAGGATCAAACCTTCGTTAACCCCGCAAGCGTTCATCGCATTGTTGATGTTTCCAACAGCAGACACCAGGTCTGGATCTTTGAACAGCTTCTTCACAATGGCATCTATGCCCTCCTTGAGTAACCATGACTTATCATTCTCCAAGGTATGTTTTTCTTCTATAAGGCTTTCCAGTTTCTCTTCAAGAATTTTCTTTTCTTCTTCAAATTCATGGTTTTGTTGGTTCAACTTTTCCTTCAAAGTGGCCACTTCTGGTAATATATAAAAAAAGCAGCACATAAAGAAGAAGAGTTAAATAAATGATAAAAAGCATATGCGGGGTAAGGTAAGGTCACGCAAGGTAAGAAAAGTTAACCATCAGAAGTGGTCTGCACTTGCTCATCCAATAGCTTTTTGTCCTGCTTCAAGGTTTCGTTTTCCGTAAAGCAATCTGAATTCTTCTTCTCAAGAATAAGTTGCTGCTTCTTCAACATGTCTATCATTGTGCGGGCTTCGGTTAAAGAAAGGTCCACCGCAATCTTCTTCTGTGTGATGTCGCTTTTTGCTCTTGCAAGAATAGCTTTGTCTTTCTCTAGACACTGAATTTTGTTTTGCATAGCCGGTGCTTGCATCTGAGCAATTTCACTTGACAAGTTAGCATTTTCGGCCCTGATCCATCGGTTGTAAAGTTCAGGAATGATGGATTGGGCTTCAGCCTGAACGGCAGTGACACGGGAGGATAAAACAGAAGGTGGAAGTCCTTGGAGGAACTTTACATCATTAGGTGTAGAACTATGAAGGAACATGCTCTTTGCAGTAGCAGGATCTGTGAAACTATCTTTGTTGCTTACGTTCCAGCTAGGCAGAAATAATTCACCTAAATTGTATCTTGCGGTTCTCCTTGTTTTGACTTGCGCATATTCATTCTTCAACCATTCGATTTCATTCTAGGTAGAGGGGAGGAAGGTTGAGATGCTTGAGGATGACAGGCTGGCTTGAGATGACGGGAAAACTGTTCTTGGGTTGGGATGAGTAGGTGGCAAGGTGATGTGACTGGATGTGAGTATAGTTGGGGGGTTATCTTCGGTAATTTCTTAAGTGGCTGGTGGTGATGTTGCAAAATATTCATTCATGGTGATATCATCACTGGAAATCATATATGACAGACTGGGTGGACTTATGGGTGAAGTTTTGGGCTTCTCCAAATTAAAACTTACATCTTCAGAAGGGGAAGTGGTGTCAGCTAGACGATCCATCTGAGTTTCACCAGTAGGAGTGTTATCGCTTCCAGGAGGTAAGGTGGTTTGAGCATTGTGTCTGGGAGAGCGTCGGGGGACATGATCCTCCTTTGCATTATTTTGGCCAGTTTTTTCACCTTGGATAGTTTCGGTGGATGCATCTGGGTCGGTTGCTTTTTCGACCTTCTTTGACGCTTCTTTCTTGCTTCTTTTATTGGCAAGTGTCTCGTCTTTCTTGGGAGATTCGTGACGACCCTTAGCAATGTGATTCTTTCTTTTGGTTGTGACAGTAGGTGGGTTCTGAGTTGATTCAGTCTCTTGAGTCTCAGATGGTGTTGTTTCGATAGCAACTGTGCTGCTGGAAGTTGCACCTGTTTGTTTAGAGGTAAGTGCTGCATCGGTGGGGCTAGCTGTTGGTTCAAAAGTTAAAGATGAAAAATCTCGCAGTTTCAGTACGCCTGACAGATGCATCTCTGGAAAAAGTGATACAAAAATAAGTTAGTTATGAGTAACATTGCATTCTTTCTTTTCCTTTTTAAAAAGGAAAATAATAAAAATAAATGTATAGAGTATGTAATAAAGCGAACAAAGAGAAGAATGTAGAATATGAAACTCACTAGCGCGCCTTCGTTAAAGAAGGAAGGTCGCAAGTGAGGGTCAGACCAGTATGTGCTAATTTGTGCAGCAACCAAAATCTCTTCAGGAAGTTTGTGAACCGGGAATGAGAATTTGCTTATAAGTGTGAAATACTTTTGATTGACAGTTTCCTTTCTGGGGGGATCATCGTGAATAACGAACTTTGGATCACGCCAAATCATGGTTGATGGTACGCATGTGTTGTCAAGATAAAAGACTTGATTTTTCCAAAGACGGTTTGTGGCAGGCTTACTGCTGCAAATTGGGTTAAGATCGCGCCGCTTTTCAAATGTGTACCAATTTCCACCCATGGTTAGGCGATAGAAAGCACGGAACAGGGTAACGTCAGGGGAGATTCCAAGGGCTCGGCAGGATAATTCAAAATGATTTAAAATAGACAAGCCTGGTGGGTTGCACTAAGCAATATGAATTCCGAAAAATTCTAGGGCTTCAAGAAGAAACGGGGTGAAGGGGATCCTATAATTTGCCTGCTTAAAGAAATCAAGGTACAACCCTATTTTGCCCTTAGGAAACAGGTAGATAGGTTTTTTGGGACCAGGCAGTGCAGGATGGAAATTTGAAGGGATATGAAAGTCTTCGATAAAAGTATCAAGAACTTCTTGAGAAATCAAACAGTAAGAGATGTCGAGGTTATGCTTCGTTGGAACTTTTTCAGACTTGGGATTCTCAGAATTAGAAGCCATTTTTGAAGTCTCAGTTTTAGAAATTGGTTCAGGGTTATCAGTCTCGAGGACTGGTTTAGAATCAGATGATTTGGTGGGAGTAGACATTGCAGAGAAATTAAAGCAGAAAAAGTTGAAAGAAGGAAAGGAGGTTATAGAAGGAAAAAACTGACCTGCAAAAATTATCGAGGATGAAGAAGATGAAGTGGTAAAGTTTTTTGGATGATCAGAGAGAATCGTGAGTAAAAAGATTGAAAGTAAAGAAGTTATAGGGGTTTGATGTGCGCATTTATAGGGGAAGTTTTTTAAATAATCAGAGACAATTGATGGATGTGACATAAAGCGCAGAATGGTTGTACCGTACAAGCAAATAAAGCAAGTTGTCAGTTGCGAAAGATGAATCGTCAAAATTAAACAGATAGGTGAAATTTTCAAATTTGCTTTTTTGAACGTCAAGTATATTAATCCTAAACATTATACTTAATAGACTTGGGGACTTGATGAGTAGATGAGATTGTTGTGTGTCTCCATATCCGACCATCGGGCATCTAAGTCCTCAAGATATCGTTAGTGATTTTACAGGTATATGCAGGGCGAGGATCTGCGTCAAGATCCGAGCTAAAGGTCAGAGAAGCGAAGCTGGTGGCCTATAAATATCCAAGTTTAGACCTAGATTAGGGACTTTTGTATCTTTCGACTAAAACACTTGTAACTTTCTGAAATCAATAAATACTACTTTCTCTCTCTAGATTCAAATCTCATTCACTTTCTAGTTCACCTTTCTGATTTGGCGGTAATTGTGCTTCATGTGGCACTTTTTCCTTTTTCATATATATATTACGGATGAAACCATGTCTCAAAACTTTTTATTTATATGCATAGATGAAGATGATAGATAATAACGAACCCGATTAGTTTGAAGGGACCGTGTTGTGTTCACTTATATGTATATGCGGATAGTTACGATGCACACATCCTAGCACGTGCCCTTTGAAGGTCTATGAATCATTATGTCATCACATCCGAATTCCTTGGTTTCACAATTGTCAGCTATTCCATAAATTAAGCAATGTTATGTCGATGTAGTTGTTAGTAAAGTGAAATCAGCTTAAAATGTTGCTTATAGTATCCTCAATTTAGCCTCGGTGGCACATAATTTTGTCTTTGATTTGGACCAGTGAGTGCAATACAGTTACTTTAAATTCAATTAATGTTGCTGGGCTTTTCTTATACTTGGTTCTGCTATCAGTGTTACAGAGATGAATGATACGCTTTACTGAAATATATCCCATACAAGGCTTCAATGACTATTACTATTATAGAGGCGTATGACATGGTTTACTGAAAAATAAGGTGCAACCCCTGGAACATGTGTTTCAGCACGTGTGTAACCAAAGGACAGAGACGAAAAACCAGACAAAAATATTATAAAAGTGACTGAAAGGAAACATATGCTCAAAATGTCATAGTTGATAACCAAATACTCCTATTACATCGATACGATAATTCCAGAGACATGTCTTATAACGGGCGCTTGACACAATCAAGGCATTGCCAACAAATCACTCTTCATCCTCCGAATCAACAATGTATGCACACCTACAACGTTATAAAACTGACTATGTTAGGAGGCACGCTACAAAACACGGCTATTACTAAAGAGCATTGCATGCCATATACCTTTTTTTCCCCATAGTACCGGCACCCGAATCCTCTCCATATCTTGTCATCAACATCGTCCTCCTGCTCAGAAAGGGGATCACTGCAGTACATGCGAAAAGTGATTACATGTCAACATGAGTGACACACGGTTATGCTGGAACAGTAAATTCGCTACTCACATTATCAGCTGAGGTGTGCCTTTCACTGGATCCTGTATTTCACTACCAGTTACCTTTCTCAACCTCTTTCCTGGCGTGGCATTAACTTCGAAACCCACGTCCGAATCAACTTCGACATCCATTGACAATGCATGTCCTTCTTTACCAGGGACACCTTCACTATCGGTACCGGTACAACCACTGCAGTACAACGCATCGTAAGGTACATCAATAGGGGTAGGAACTGTACATAAACTGAAAGTATGGTTCTAATACTCACAGGTTGGATGAGCGCTTGTCAGCACGTTTGTCTGGGGTCACAACACCAAACTGCTGAGCCTTTTTAACCGGTGAAGATAGAGCAGGCACAGTCGCAGGCTCCAAAATATCATCCATTGACGAAGAAGACGCACAGCTGGTTGACCCCGACAATAAAACCTGGGCGCAATTGAAGCTCTCATACTCACCATACTGGTAGTATGTGTGGGACCTAAGTTCAAACATATAAGTGCCTCCAATCAAACAACGGAGTGCATCGGGGAGCACCATATCATCGTTGTTTGTAGACTGGAATTCCATCACCATAATTCAGCACAGAAAACAACGTAAGTCGTCTCATTGTACAACGAAAGAAAAATTGAGAGACGTACCAGCTCCTGCTCATCAAGCAGGGATTTTGCTGACTTCTTCACCAACTGCTCGCCCGCTTCGTCAAACATGACAACCACAACATTGCATGTCATGTCCTTAACATCAACCATAAGCCTATACCTATTATTCCCATTGATATAGCATTGTTATAAACACCGAAACCCAGAATAGCGTAGCAAAAGGAAAACATACATGGATGTGTGTACGTGGCCAAGAGTGAACATTAGCAGTGTAATGAAGTACAGGACAGTAGCATGCATTTAAAATATAAGGGAGAATCCCTACAACCTACCTCGCACGCGGAAAGTACACGGCATTGTCACATGCCTCACACCAGAAACTCCCGTCTTTGCGGGTCACACCTTTGCGACAGCGGCCACCGGTACACGTAAAATTAAACCAGTTATTCTTTGTCCAGATGCCGGTGAGCTGAACGTTGTTCCTAAACACGACTGCCTGTTACAAACAGATGCCAGAATGTGAAGCGGACATGGTAGCATAAAAATGATGGCTGAAATTGCTTCAAATGTAGAAAAGCATCCAAACCTTCTTCTTGTCCTGCCGAGCTGACTGTAAGAGCTCAACAATTGTTGTCACAACCTGTGGGCCATCCCTAGCCGGCTGTGTCTCAGCTCGCAGATCAATCCCCCTACAGAGTGAACATATTTTCAGCCTACAACGCTAACTCTAAGGAAAACTTCAGCATAAGGTTATGCTCTAGTGACTACCTCAATGAAGCATTGAATGACTCCAACAATGGTATATTGTTGCTATCGATGATAAGAGTTGAGGAGGAGCTCGAAAGGGCAAGTGAACCTGAAAGCCTCAAATATTATTTACAGGGAACATGTATAAAGGACAAACAGGTATAAAGGTTAAATAAAATACCAAGATACTGCTTGACACTCATTGAAGACATTATAATTGTGTAGACACCTGCTTTCTTTGCTTTCTGCGCTATAAAAGACTCACCGAGCTTGCCCCACAAAGTCACTGCCACGTGACCACCGCTGCAAAAGTAATTTAATTCTCAACATACATGGCGTGCGAAGTAGATGCATAACTCATGTACATGCTATACCATTCATTGCGCAGGTTGAACTCCAGCATCCGTTTTCCGGTGGGCGTGGTGGATACATGATCAGCTGTAGTAACATAACCAATGACATCTGTACAAACATGGCATTTTCTTAAGGCCTTGCGAAAGGAAACATTATACAGGTACAAAGCTTTGTAATTATGTTTACACAACGCTTAAGCATGGGTTGTTTTGAACATTTCATGCATATCCTAACACCAATATTATAAAAGGGTGTAATAAGGAATAAAAATAGCAATCATAATACCAATTGTAATAATAACTGATTTAATAATTCCTTTAAGCATTGCGACATCTTACATAATAATCATCATTAGTTATAAAGATGAGGATCATACTATCAACCAAAATAATCACATGGAGACCCCATAAACATCTGATGTCTAAGAATGCATGATAAACATACAAAAGAATAACATACTAAATTTGTAAAAACAGTGACAGAACATGGAGATAGGCACATTATAAGTAGACAATTAAGAAAATAAGTTATAAGTTGGAAACATACCAACAAAATACTTGTTATTAGTAACTACCAAATCTTCAACTAGACTATCTGAAAAGGATAACGCTCAAAGCCTCCATGGTCTAAAGAAACCTTTTTAAACACTGTAGATCCCTGTAGCTCAATCATATACTGGCTATCCTTTAGGATCCTGTACGCAACCCGATTCTTCACAACATTAAAATTCTTCAACAGATACAAACAACCTTCCTTCAGCTTATCAACAAAATAATGAGCAATGTTGCTCCGAGCAGTGGCATGAATAGAGTCCCCCTATCAAAGACAACATTTTCGTCAAGACGATCTACAGCAGATAACCAAACAGTTAAAACAGTAAACATAAACAACACAAAGAGTTAGTAATCTACTGACATTCCTATCAGAAAAGATGTAATCGGTACTGATATAGCGCCCATGCACATTATCACAATCCCATGAACGACAAACCATAACAACGATAGACAGTGAAGACCCTACTTCAAGCTAGTCAAAATATAAACCATCATTGAAACATGTTTCCATAACACCACCCATTACAGCCTTGGACATCGTTAGAGGGTTCGTAGCCTGGTTATGGTTCTTAATTTCTGAAAGGTAACCAGTTCCAGTAAGTAGATATATACAGGACATAAATAAGGTAAGGTATATATAGATGACATAATGAATCGATACATATGCCTCCCTTAATTAATTAATCATTAACAAAAGAACATGTATAAAACGGTTAACAATCTAATAAATAAGAAGCTGAATAGTAAAGGACAACATCAACAACTCAATAAATGGATAACAATTACTGCATTAAGAACCATTATGAATGAGAGCCTAACTATTCTAAACAATTAACACACACGTAACAACAAATTGATTCCATAACACGGATCCTTGAGATAAAACACTAACTAACTATCAGAGTTGATAAAACTGAATTTGTCTCATATTAACACAGACATATCACATTATTATTAACTAATGAAAAGCATATGTAAACCTTAAAGTATCGGACCACTTGGGAAGCATAGTGCAAGGACTCGATACCTTAATAGACTGATGCCCGACTATAATTCACCTCCAATTACAGGGGTTGGTTGAAGAGACGGTCTCCAATTGGAGCTGTCAGTGACACAGACGAAGCAGGGGAACATGTATACCACGCATATGCCGTCGCCACGTTAACAGTTCTAATACTTTGGGTTAGAAGACATAACGGGTCGGCCCTAAAATATGGTTAGACGGAATCAATTTAATTACATGTATTAAATTTGCGTCACAAAATGCAATATTTGAAAAACCTAAAGGGTCAAAATGGGGCACATAATAATCACCAGAGGGCCAGAATAGTTCAAATTACGAAACCAATTTATACCACCAGAACAACGGTGGTGAAACATAACACTCTAAAATCCACCTTCTAATTCACGAAACCTTGTCAACGGCGTACCTCCACCCGACACGAAACACGTGGAATCAACACGACCAACCCAACGATTTAAAAGGCGATGGCATCTCCGAGGAAAAGGTGATCCACGCATACGAATACCCAACAGCAGAACGAATAAGTTTTGATTTCCAAACCCTAAAGGGCCTCAACACAGGTACAAACAACCATTTCTTAATCGGATCAATCAAGGTAATTAGGTCATTCTTTTGAACATTTCGATAACATGTAGTTGGGAAAATTAAGTGCATAATATCGATCTCCTGTTACAACGCAATTAACGACCTCCATCCCTCACCTTTTTAGTAGGGCGCATAAGGTTTGATTCGAAACCCTAAAATTTTTCAACACACACACAAACAACCATTTCTCAATGTCATTCTTATATACATGTTGATAACCTGTGAATAGGAAAACCAAGTGCGTAACATCGATCTTTTGTTACAGGGCAATTAACGACCTTCATCCCTCACCCTTTCTCAGTTAAATAAACGCATAACGAAGCCGAATTAGGAAAGTAAGACCTACTGGATTACGGGTTATAAGAAACAGGTTATAGGGTCCATACAGAAAATGTAGTTTTGACATTGTAATTTATTACCCGATGGATTACGGGTTAATACCAAAATGGGCCGGATATGGTCCGCGTTTAGTACTAATCTTTAGAGCAACTGGATTACGGGTTATAAGAGACGGGTTTTAAACAATTTCGGGCCAAATAGGGTCCGCGGGAGACACATAGCTTTCCCTTTGCAAGTTAATATACCCACTGGATCATGGGTTATTACCAAGATGGGCCGGTTATGATCTGCGTTTTCTCTTAATTCTTGTAGGTGATTCGTCCACATCTTTTCTGATTTCATTTGTTCATCAATTTCAAATTGTTTTGTTGTTGTCTCAGTTGAACTTCACTGTCAAATTTAAAACTTAGTCACGGGTTATTACAAACATGAGTCGCATAGGATCCGCGTTAAATTTATGGTAGGATATGTTTCTCTATGCAAATACCGTTACGATTACAGGTTAAAACCATATGAACCGGGTAGGATCCGCGTGTGTGTTAACTTGAGATAATATTTGGGTTTAAACCATAACTGATTTTCGCCACGTTTTCCCCTTTACATTACATGCTATGACAATCCAACAGAATGGACGATTAAAGCAAAATTACTCCAACTGTTCACACAGGTGCCGTTGCCCGGTCGGAGCTCACAACCACAGTTACAATCAACGTTCCTACTCCGCATGTAGCCGCCCCATTCACATATGAGAGCACACAGCAATCTTCCCGAAACACCCTCAAATACACGATAGTGAACCCCATTGATAGCAGGCACAAATTAAAGCAAGAACCTATAAATAAGAATGAGAAACAATTACTACAACAAACTCTCAAATAAAACATAAGCCAAACGGGTCATAGACGACCTTTCCGACGGTACATTTTATTCCCGCCGGAATCAATGTCTTCATAATCGATTAGTACCTTCCAGTGGTCTATTTTCTTCCCACCGGAAGCAGGTATATGGTCCATAATAAAAATGAAATAGCAATATTAAAGTTTAAATGACCAAAAACACTTACACGATTAAGAAGATGGCGGGTAAGACGGCGATGGGGCGAGGGGAGGTAAGCAAGGGAGGGTCACATGAGTTTATATAGGATTACAAAATCAGGATCATGATTAAGACAACATTTATTACTTTGTAGTTCAAACAACCCGATCGTTTTATATGTTTATTATCTTCATTATCTACGGTTGTTTATGATGACTATTAACATGATGATGATTATTAACATGACATTAATCGGTGGAAGTTGAAAGAAGGTCATGAGTCGTTCTTTATCACGTTTATGATTATTATTAACATCACATAATCACATTAATTAATCGGTGGAAGTTGAAAGAAGGCCATGAGTCCTTCTTAATCACGTTTAAACTCATGGTTTTCCTCTATTGATTACATTTTTACGAATTAAGAATTATATTATGATGATGATGATGATGATGATGATGATGCATCAACATGTATCATCTCTTTTAATTAAACACCATGCTTATGCATGTAGTACCAAATGCTTGTTTGATGAAAACCGTATTTATGATTTTGCATTTAATATGGTGTCAAAATAGTGCCATTGCTTAACTTTTATATATACTAGTGTGCAGGCCCGTGCGATGCACGGCCGAGGGGAACTTTGGCCGGCTCTAACATGCTCAGTATGTTTGTATATGTGAAATGGTTTTGATTACACCAGTGCTTGGAAAAAATATAACAGTGTAGGTAAAGAAGGGCTCTACTTATTTTTTGGCATTAGCAATAGTCACATATTTAGTGTATTTGCTAAAGATAATATACACCATCAATTCGCCAAAATTCATGAAAGTTTAATAGAATACAATTACACGTTATATGACCAATCCACATAACGTGATCAAATATGGATGTCAAAAGATGATATTAAGGAAAAAAAAACACCAAACGACAACTACATGTTTGGTGGGAATATCCATTCCACACGGCGCTGCATTTCACGTTCCTTTTCTTCAGCGTCCCTGCGTAGTGCTTCCGGCTTCCGTAGTGTTGTTTCCTTCGCTTCAATCTCATCCCGTAGCAGGAATGCAGCAGAATATCGGAAGGGGGAAATATCTTGGTCAAGGAAAGTGTCTGGTACTCTTCTATTCTCCTCCAGCAAGCTTTTGACCATGTGGAGCGACAGATTGAGCTCTCCGATGATCTTGTTATTGTTGTCTGCTAGGAAATTGCGGAAGTAATCTTCCATTGTGGTTTGTTGTTCTTAAGCACTAACAATATATATAAAATAGTAAAACTCTAAAATAGAATTGAACATTCTTTTATGTGGAAATCATTCTTAAAACGGCTCAATCTACATAAATGAAATAAGAAATGCATATAACTCCACATATATAGAATGATTTAGGATTCTCAAATTGAATACATCAATTGGGGGCCATTTTAAACACCCTTGCAATGGATCTGTGGGTATTAAACAGTGGTCTTATTTTCTTCATTCATATATTCAAGCAACTTAGAGTGACTACATATTTGTGCTAAAAATGAAACCAATAATTTTACCAAAAATAAAATATAATGTAATAGTATTTAATTGATTCAGAGAAGTAATATTTCTATAGCATGTTAAGTATATGAATTTTCTTTTGATTCCAACATAAAGAATCAGATTTTTAATACAGATGTATGTCTATAGTTCAAGAATAACTTGAAAAATAATTATGAACTCTTTATACACAAATGATGTATCGCTACAGTGTTAGCATGAAACAGATCAACATTGAACTTTAATCTATAAGCAATACGCATATAATCCTATATATGAACCAAAAGGTTTCATTATTCAAAATAGAATGAATATATTCATAAAACAGAGGCTTTGATGTATTGATTTTCAAGTATATGTAATCCAGCAAAGCAAAAACGCTGGTATATACGTATTAGTTGACAAAAATGATGTATAGAAGTTGGGTTTATTACCTTTCACCGGCGAGATGAAGGTTGTCTCCTGGTTTTCCGACGGTTGTGTATAGAGGAGATATGTGGGTATATTTAAATAATGGTGGGTTAAATGAGTTGTCTGTTCAGTATCTTTCTAACCGTCTTTTGATGTCCTTATTTTGTGTAAGCAACTGGATTGAAACCCATTGTAGGGCGGGTTGAAGTTTCAGAAAATAGAAGCCTAGATGGGCTGGCCTATACCATATAATTATTGTTTTATAAGCATGTAGGCATAGAGTTTGAAAACTGATTTGTTATTTTACTAAGACACATTTCTTAGATTTCACACATATCATAAAGTTAGTCACATGTATTTTTACTAAAAATCCATAATATATGATTTGTAGCATAAAAATTCATCATTGTAAATTCTTTTATGTTTAGTGTCTATTATAACAAATAGCATGGTATAGGTTCAAAGTCACTATTATATTTTATATATATATATATATATATATATATATATATATTGTAAACTGTTATGAACGGATTTTATTGAGTTATATTTCCTACCTTAGATTTGATAAATAATTGTTGTATTAAATATACTAAAAGTTATATTATTAAAAGATTTTGTATGAATGTTTGCAAACTTATTTTTATGACACGCATTTTAAAGTGTCATGTTGACCATCTTTTGAAATATATACATATTGCCCAAATAAGTGTTATGTTTATTAACACATCTTATTTCATCAAAATATACCTGCTAATACATTGAGAACCGCATAGTTCCTAATGATTTTTGAAGTGTTGTTAACACTTGCAGTTACTTATGTTAAAAAGATAACTGTACATTATTCATTTTGTGAAAACCATATAACACAAATGACATAACATGTTTGTTAAAGACAATTAAGGATACCAAAAAGAATTTCCAAATAAAAGACCAAGCAAATCTGTTATGTAGAGAATAAAATAATAACATGTGAAGTAACTCTAAAGGAATGAAAATGGGACAGATCTAACCTATTGGACCTTTAATGGATATATCTTTATCTGGCTACCAAGCAAGAAAAAGGAATAATACTGCAAGGATCGAATTCAAATCCCATAAATCCTCATCTAAATCTAAAACCCAACCACATTCTTAGCAAATGAATCCAAAACTGAAGGTAACTTCTTGAATTTATAAGTTATAGTCAAACAACTCTTAGTAATGTAAGTAAAAAACATAGAAATATGAGATTAGGCAGAATCGACAACAATAAACAGAAAGATATTAACGTGGGGACATTTCATTCATATAGTTAGTAGCACCGACATGGTGAAGATGATGTCAAAGTAGCATCAGACAAAACAATTTCTTTACATAACCAAAAAAGCTGAGATGATCAGCAATGTTTCCCCAACAAACATATCTACAAAAAACAGGCAAATGCATGGCCGGGAGAACTTTGGCCGACCCTAACATGCTTAGTATGTTTGTATACGTGAAATGGTTTTGACCACACCAGTGCTTGGGAAAAAAAACGTAGCAATGTAAGTAAAGAAGGTCTCTAACTATTTTTTGGCATTAGTAATTTTTGTTTTTCCATAAGTTTTCATGTAAATTGGGTGAAAGTTGACTTCTAAATTTAGTGGTAATGCGGTTTAATGTACGGTTTTCTACTTTTCTTAGCGAATATATTTAAAATGTGGCTATTTTGGTTGGTTGTTCTGTACTGATACTCCTGATCTGTAACTTTGGGAATTTTGATTAATGAAAATCATTTTAAGCTTCTATTGTAACTTCGCATTTGTTTATTTTGAGGTGATTTGTATACCGTCAAGATAACTCTGTACAACCACATACAAAATTGTCTACTGGATCAACATCTTGAATTAGGTTATGTTCTTGGGTAGTGTTAATTTCGTAATTCTGTAACCGAAAGCGTTGTAGTTATCAAGTAAGCTCATTAATCAAAATTTGAACCTTGAAGATTGGACAATATGTTAATGCATTTCGCAAGGCTAACATTGTAGATAAACTTGTTTGAGACAGCTTACTTTTCTAGAAGCCCGATTCTAGAAGATAATTTATGGACATAAATTATATAAGCTCGGGAATAATTTATACCGCATTGGCGGATTTAAGGGGGGGTCAAGAGGGTCAATGGACCCCCCGGTTGGCGATATTTTTAGGGAATCGGAGTACTCGACGGATTATTTTTTAAAGTCTGACCCTCCATTTTTTCCAGCAGAGCATTTGAAATTGACTAAAAAAAGTAGAGATGCTTGGAAATTTTCCGGCCAGCGACGCACTCCGGCAAAGTTCTTGACTGTGTGATGAGAAGCAGAGAGAAGCAATAAAGGAGAAGAATCAATTAAGATGGGCCAGATATATTTATATCTAACTTTATTGGATTGGTATGGGCTTTGTCTAAAATAAAAACCCAACTCATTACACTCTATATAAAAGAGCATTAGATCTCACAGTGATTTACAAGTGAGTTAAGCAGACACGTACAAGTCTAGCAGCAGAATAAAAAGTTACAAACGAAACTCACTTACCATCTCTCTATCTACACGCACATCGTTCTCATTTAGGGTTTTGATTAAGAGGTCGTCTGAGCTATTTATCGAGAGAAATGCAGCACCCGCAAAAGATTAGTCGGATAAAGGACACCGCTATTAAGTGTGACGATCCGATGAAGAAGAAAATCAAGGATAAAAGAACAGGCAAGTCGATTTCTTCAATTTAGGGTTTTGAAGTGAAATAGTGGGTGTCCACGTAGTTTCTTGGTTTGATTTAGGGATAGATTTCTTTATCACATCGATTTCTTATAAATTTATGGTTTTTCTTTCGATTTTGTTTGCTTTCTTCTACCCTCCGTTAGTTTGTTTAAGAGGATATTTTCTAATGGTGGTCTCTTTCCAACAATTTCAGGCACAGCGTTTGGTTACATCGTCAACTCTTGCTCACCGGCGTTATCTTAAGCATATGATCATCTCAGGTAACCGATTTGTCATTTATCTTTTTTAGGGTTTTTCCCAGGGGTTATTTAGGTAAGTATCATCATTCATCCATCTCTTCTATCAATTTCTCAGTGTTTTTATTGTCTACTTTGAAGAAATTAATTTATGTGTTGGTTCATCAATTATCAGCTCTAAATGATGTTGTGATCCAACATCAATTTCCTGGCTAATTCTTATTGAATTTCTGCAAGTTTGTTTGTTCTGCGTGATTTGTAGCCTTGCGTTGCTTCAGCAATCCAGGTTTGATGCTGCAGTTTACATTGTGGTGTTATAAAAAGCATACCCTCATATATTTTTTTCATAAAATTTCCAGGATTCTCTTAGGTCATCAATTTTATACCTTAGTTCATTGATGTGCAGGTTTCTTTAACTCAGTGGTCAACCATAACTGAAGTATACCTGCATCAGACTATGTGTTTTCATGAATTGTAGCCTCCAGTTGTGTAAAAACTTCCTTGCGTTATGACGCTGTTTTTATGTGCTTTATACTCCTTTACATGGGTTATGTCGTTTGTTATGCGTTATGCTCCTTTAGATGTGTATGAATTTCTGGGTCCAACCTACATATCAGGTAGTGTTGTGCTTTTTTACAGTTAGATAACACTGTATGTGTTTTTATAATACTACTGATTCTTAAGGTTTGAAATCACATTCTTATGTTTATTTTTTATTAGCGTTCTGCTGTGATATAAAATGTATTCTCATTGTAGTTTTCTACCAAAATCTTTTTAAGGTTCTTTCAAGGCATAATGTTTATTTGTTGGCTCATAAATCTGCAAGTTCATTTGATTAGACGACCAACCGTCATTTTTCTACCTAATCCCCAGGTACTTAATTTCTCAGTTTTCTTTACCATTAAACATTTGTTTAACATGTACATTTGCTTCCTGTGATCCTTCATGTAGCAGTTATTTTGTTCATACATAATATAATACAGTTAGTGTTCCACCAATTACTTTATGTATGGTTCTTTATGGTTCAATGTACTAATAGTTGATGATGGGGCATTAAGTTTATGTTGAATTATTCTAAACCCAACTGCTTATATTATGATTCTGTTCTGTTCTGCTGTGCATTTGAAGATAATACACCATTTTTACATAGAAAGCATGTTATAGCTTACAGATTCGTTTTAAGTTGTGACTATAATTTTTAATTTTTAACATTGAATCATTGTTGTCTTTTATATTTTTGTATGTATGTTCCTACACCGTGAAACAAAAATATAAATGACGAAAACAGTTTTTATGGGTAACTTTTAGTGGTTTTTGACAGTAGACCTCTTTTTTCTTTGGGTGTGCTGAAAGTACCAATTTGACATCAATCCTAAAGAAGTATGGAAGCAAGCATTCTACTCTAACTATTAAGGGATGTTTGGATTTATGGTATGGAATTGAATATTTGATTAGTTGTTTGTGTAGCTCTGATTATAATTATATGATCTTTTTTTATGGAACAGATATTTAAATAATTTGTTTCATACAGGTTTTAAAAAATAATTTTGAATAATTTATTATTCTTGATTGCACATATTTGAACTTTCGAGCTTGACTTCTCTGCACATCTTTTCTCAGAATCACTAAATGGGGTTTTCAATTGCAGGTGTAAACTCTGATTATTCGCGTCGTTGGATGGTAGCTCAACGGCCAAGATCATGTAACAAATACTTAACTAAAAAAACCCGCCACAACTTGCGGTGGGAAAACATCTAGTTTATTTAACAAACCAAAATACGTACTCAACCCTAGTTTTTTATTGTTTCTTTTTCTGAAATGTGACCCCCACTCCCAGTCTTGGCTCCAGGAGGGGTCACGTGTCGGATTTACTCATGAACACATGGTACAACAGAGATAACTAAGCAACGAAAATTTAAAAACTTTTCATTTATATATATAACAAGTTACAACAGTAAGGAAGATAACAACATAATCTAATAACTAGATCTTATCTATAGCTATGCCAGTCTACTACCGAGTCATTCCTGATAGCTTGCCCATCTAATCTGCCCTTGCTAGAGCCCTTCCCTTGCTACTTTAAACATCACCGATACCTGACATACATGCTTTTAAAGGCCAGCTTACGCTGGTGAGTTCTAAGTATTTAAAACTTTTACCTTTACCGTGAAAGGTTACTTCAAACATTTGGTCATAACGGCCCCTTTCTTTATAAACATTTAATAGGTATAAAACATGACAGGATTATACCAAAACATTTAAACATTTAGTATTAAAAATTATTTAATACTCTAAAACATAGCTCAAACATTTGGGCCTAACGGCCCCTTCTTTATAAACATTTAACAGGTATAAAGCATAACAAGATTATACCAACACGTTTAACTCATCAGTATTAAAAATCATTTAGTACTCTAAAATACCTTGGGCCTCCGGGACCCATCCTCTGTGCAAATAATCATTACGTATAATAAAGTCACACGAAACATTATAAGCAAAACATCTTTTTACTAAGCATTGTCTATCCTCCGGGACTACGCTTAGTCCCTTCGGGCGGCCGTCGCCTCCCGCCTCCTGAGTAACCGTCGTTACTCCAGTGGCTTCAATTCCACTGCTTGAATTGTAATTCCCCTTAACCAGACAATCTTTGCTTAGATTAAAACTTCTTTAAAATAACCCCAAGGGTCATTTCCTTTATCCTCAAAAAACTCATTTTCCTTTTTTTTTATCTTTTCGTTTAGAAGTTTAACTTCTTTATTACCCGTTTATGATAACCTTCCCGAAAAGAGTTTATAACACGTAATAATAATTTAAAACAGTTAAAGGCATAACATTTTCATGTATGTGTATCAACACAAAACACGTAACAACATTTAACTCAAATACTTTTCAAGTAAACAGTTGAATATATATCATTGCATTTATATCAGCCCGAAAATATTAAAACATTTAAAACATTTAAAAGTGGGCTCATAGAACTCACCTTATTCTCTTAAGCAGTTAATTCAGAGAAAACTTCCGCTATGCCTTCCAATTAAACCTAATCGCGTATTGTACGGTGTTAACGCAAGGTTTAATACAATAAACATTTATTATGTTTATTTTAACTCTTTATTAACTTAATAATATTAAATTATTAAGTTCATTCCTTTTTAAAGGGTCAAAATGACAAAAATGCCCTTTAGGCAGTTATTATTTTCTTTTGACTATAATACGAAGACACGCATTCCTATAAGTAAACGCTCACTCTGGGATCACCTGGTGAGGGATGCCATTTCCCAGTTGGGATTTATGCGACACCCTTGCTTTTTCCAGAAATCTCAGTGTACAGGCGTTTACCCTTCCGGTCCGCGCGAACTTCTAATATCCGATTAACTCGGTATTTTAAATATTTTATCATTTATCCATTTTAACTTTATATATACTTATTATATATATAAACACAGTTCAATGTCAAAAATCAAGTCTCCATATCCTTTGGATTATTTTATATTAAACAATCATATTCCGAAACCCTAATTTCCCGTTTTTCTCATTTCTTTATCAAAATCCATTTATATTCAAAACTGACTTAGGGTATTATCTGTTATAACATTTTATAACATGCTTTAAAATTTTAAAGCTTAATTCATTACCGTTTACTCGGGTTTGACAGAACAGTGTCTAGAAAACCCTAATTTCAATATTAACACTTTAAATATATATTAACATATTTTTAATATGTTTTAAATATATATTAAACATATTCTTTAAATCGATAATAACTTTATCGTTTATATTAAATATATATATACATATATATTTAATATTTAAATACGAAATATCCTTTAAATCAATTTAAATAAAAATTGATTAATATAATATATATATTTATTCGTTTTAAATATATATTTATATCATTTTAACCCGTTCTATTATGATTTTATATAAACTTTAACTTAACCATAATATTTATAATAATAACAAATATATAACGGGATTACCTCTTGACGGGTCGTGAAACGAGTCCGAATAATAACTAAATAATAAAGTTATCCGTTTTAGATAAACGGATAGTCCTTCCCGAAAAGTTCCTCGCCACGAGCATTTCCCCTTTGTCGGTTTGTCGTTTGGACCTCGTTACGCCACCGAAACATTGTCCGAAAGTGTATACGGGTTTTATTAACGTCACTAGTTTACACCCCGTTTTCCGCCACCGTGGACCACCTTCAACGACCGTCGACCACCGCAACCATTCTTTGTCATCTTGGTAGCTTACTTACCGTTGCCGGCATCGCCCGCCGTCAACCGCTCGTCACCGAATCTTAACCGATAGAGAGGACGGTAAACCGGGTTTACCGGGTTTTAATTCTCGTTTTATATTGTTTAAGCCACAACCACCGTCGTCTACCACCACGTACAACCAGCTCCCACCGTCCATCATCATTCCGCTCGTCGCTGGCGATGGCGATGGCCCGATAGCCCGCCGGGTGTTGCAGGTCGTCGAAGATGGAGGAGGGAGCTTCGCCGGAGGTTGCTGGGTGCTCCACTGGTAATAGCAGCAGTAGGTCGCTGGGAAAACCGAACGGGGAGGAGAGGTTTGTTTGCCGTCGTGGGTCGCCGGTGGAGCTGCTGTTGGGTTTATCGGATAAACGAGAGGGAGACGGGGTGGTACGGCTGTGTCGTCGGTGCAGCCGGAAAAATAAAGGAGAGGGGAAGGAGCTGGGTGGTGCTTACTACGGTTGGCCGGAGACGGAGGATGGAACGGCGGGGTGGCCAGATTTTGTCGCCGGCAAAACGAGAAAGGGAGAGGAGGTACGGCCGGTTTCTTCTTTCTTCTCTCTCTCTTTCCTTTTCTTTCTCACGATCTCTCTCTCTACTCTTTTCTTTCTTTTCTTTTTTGTAATGTAGTAAGTTAGAGCATTCACAACCCACCCCCTAAAAATATGTGTGTATATTCCCTAAATTTTAGGGTGTGGTTTTGAGTGGTTGTGAGTGGAGGAGAGAGAAAAAGTTACTGTTCATCCCTATATTTGAGGGAAAAACTGATGATTTTTAAAATTTGTGGTTTTGTTGTGATTGAAAGAGAGAGAAAAAGTAATAATAAGGGTATAAAAAGTATTATTTAATTATGGTTGTGAGTGTAAGAGAGAGAAAAAGTAATGATTAAAGTATAAATTATAGGGATGGGGATGGGGAACGGACTGTGAATGCTTTATGTAAACTGTGAATGTGATTTGAAATACAAATAGAATGCATGTATATGTATTTATAGTGCGTATGGATTCCACCGATATAAAACACTTAAAAACGATGAGTAAGCTTCTCAAGTGTTGAATCATATTACTCATATGACATGTAGAATTTTAAGAAGTAATGATCAAGTAAACTTTAAGATATTTTTTTTTAATAGGGTATAATATTAATAAGGAGGTATTACACCCGTAGTCTAAACTCGTTAAATATTTTAATATTTCATTAATGGTTTGTAAAAGTTCCTGAACATCTAAAATATTACGGAAGTCCACTAAATATACTCGTAATATTTATTCTTCGGTAAAAACGTTAACCGGTGAATGTTTATTTAACTATATGGTACAAGTGCGTAGCGATCGTGACCGTTTCATAGATCGGATACGTTCTTTCGACCGAAATGCTTAATTATTATTATAATAATTATTTATATTTTGCCGAGTCGATAAAACAATCTCGAACGATTAACCGAATTAATTTCGTTTATTATCGCGTAACAACACCGGTTACTGATTCCATCGTCTTTCTTGCCGAAC
>JBCNJP010000008.1:59757442-59852269 GCA_039602395.1 Deinandra increscens subsp. villosa | reverse complement strand
ATGGGTGTTAATTGTGTTGGGGGAGGGGTGTGTGTGGAATTGGTGATTGGAAGGTATGGAAATCCATCGGCAGTTTTAAGTTGGATAGGGGCTCAAATTGGGTCAGGTGCAAAAAGAGAAAAGGAACTGGAAGTACTGCAGGAGCTCATTAGAAGCATTTGAGGTGATGAAAATAGGGGGTACTAAGAAAAAGGATTAGCAGGTACCATGGTGAAAACGCGGGGGGGGGGGGGGGGCGACAAGAAGGTGGTAAAAAAGAAATGAAGATGGATGTGTCTTGGGTATGCAAAGTGGGAGCATAAAGTAAAGTGAAGGATGGGGGGGGGGGGCAAGAAGGTGGTAAAAAGGAAATGAAGATGGATGTGTCTTGGGTATGCAAAGTGGGAGCATAAAGTAAAGTGAAGGATGGGCGAAGATAACAGCTGGTTGGGATGGTCTACACGTGAAGATAAGGAAGGCATGTTGGGGTTGTGAGCAATCTTGGTTATTTTGTTATGCATATTTGATTGCTGTCTTTTTTTCATTGTTCTTTATAGGCTTAGTTTTGTGACTTCTGAGTTTTATTTTGTTTTTGTTGTGTTATTTGGACTATGTATGTCGTCTCGCTCCTCCCTAGCTCCTCGCTGGGGTGGTGGTATGTGTTGGTTTTATATAATCTTGCCGTTTAAAAAAGAAAAACTCAAGTTCTGCATTCATTTCAACAACTTTATGTCGTTGAATCGCCCGTTATTCAGTTGGTGTCTTAATTTTGGTGCTTTTGGACCTAATAAACTTAGAATTTACGATCGATTTCTTATTCTTTCAGTGTTCATTAAGCTTCGCCTATGGCTTCACTAAGCTTCGCCTATGGCGATGAGGGGAGACTTGGGGCTAAAAGGTCACAAGTTCGATCCCTGAGCTCCCAGGTTTTACCACCCGGCCGCTCGCGGAGGTGAATTTTTCCTGGAATTAACTCAATTGGTGTAAATAGTCCCCGAGTTTTCCGGGGCATTCGTTGGCCGTTCAAAAAAAATGTTATTTTGAGATTAATGAGCAAATCACATCGATTTTTGGGTTCTGTGATTCCTCTTTCGCAGAATCACAGGTAGTCTCATTTTTCAAAGTTAGAGTCAAGCAAATGATTACATTCTCATTTTTTTTTGTTATGGTTCAAATAATTTCAAAGTTAGAGTCAAGCAAATGATTAGTTTGGATCTTATCAACATAAATAATAACTTGAATCAGAAAATTCTTATCGCGGAATTCGTTGGAATTTGAATTGGAATTGGATTTGGAATTAGAATTCAAAGGAAATGGAATTTAAAGAAATTGGAATTAAAATTAAAATTCAATAAAAACCAGGACCCGTCTCACGGACCAGTCCGACCCGACCAGACCCCCAGACCGACCGGACCTGACCCCTTGACCAGACCGACACCCAGACCCGACCCGACCCGACACCCGGACCAACTGAACCCGACCCGACTCCCAGACCGAACCTGACCTCCGAACGGACCGAACGAACCAGACCGAAACGCCGAACTGGACCGACCGGATCCGATCCGGTCCGGGGTTCGGGTCCGGGTTGGTCGGTCCGAGGGTCGGGTCCAGGGATCCGGTCCGGTTTGGGGGTCTGGTGCGGTCGACAGTCTGATCCGGTCGCTCAGGTCCGGGGGTCGGGTCGGTCGATCGAGTCCGGGGGTCTAGCTCAGTCGGTCCGGGGGTCCAGTCCGGTCCGATGTCGATTCGGGTCCGGTCCGGGAGTTCGGGTCCGGGGGTCCGGTCTGGTTCGGTGTCGAGTCGGGTCTGGTCCGGTCCGGGGTTCGTGTCCGGTCAGTCGGGACCGGGGTTCTGTTTCGATCGCTCGGGCTCGGTCGATTGGGACCGGGTGTCGGTTTCGATCGCTCGGGCTCGGTCGGTCCAGTCCGGTCGGTCGGGTCCGGGGGTCGGGTCGGGTCCGGGGTCTGGTTTGATCGCGTCTGGTCCGGTCCGGTTCGGGGGTCCGGTCCGGGGTTCGTGCCCGGTCGGTCGGGACCGGGGGTCAGTTTCGATCGCTCCGGCTCGGTCGGTTGGGACCGGGGGTCGGTTTCGATCGCTCGGGCTCGGTCGGTCGGGTCCGGGGGTCGGATCAGGTCTGGGGGTCCAGTTGGGTCCTGTCGGTCCGGTCTGGGTCGGGTGAGGTCCGGTCGGTCTTCTCCGGTCCGGGGGTCGGGTCCGATCGGTCCGGTCCGGTCCGGGGGGCGGGTCTGGCGTGGGTCCAGCCGGTCCGGGGTTCGGGTCCGGTCAGTCCGTTCGGGGGTCGGGTCGGTCGGTCCGGGTGTCGGGTCAGGTCATGTCCAATCGGTTCGGTCCACGGGTCGGTTCGGTGTCTTGATGTGGAAGGAATGTGAAATCCTTTATTATTATGAAGTAATGTGAAATCCATTAAATGAAGGAATTTGATGGAATTTAATCAAATTCCAATTCCCATTCCCTTATTAACCAAACACATTAAATATGGAATTCAAATTCCAATTCCATTGAAGTCTGCGAACCAAACACACTATGGAATGGAATTCGAATTCCAATTCTAATGAATTCCCACGAATTCCATCATACCAAACGCCCCCTAAATTTTTTACATGAATTATATATGCCTGTCATGTCCTAGTTTATTTGTTTTATGGGCATTTAATTTTTTCTATAGGATGATCAAATGTGGTTATTTTAGATGGTTTCAAAGAGTTACCCCTTCAATCCCTTTTATTTTTTACTTAATGTTGTACTTGATGTCTTATATGTTTTAGTTTGGGACTTTAGGTATGTTGACCTTTACGAGTAAAATGGAGGTTGTGATGATTTAGAAACTCATATCTGAGCCTAAAACTGAAACATACTTTTTAGATGATGGTTTAAAGAGACTTTTACTTGGTGGCCAGGTGGCGTTCGTCGAGTCTATTGCCAAGATCCGACCCTTTCGAGTGTGCATTGGGACGCGTACGGGATTTACTTCCCGAATTCGATTTGGGCGGGTTTTCTTGCAAGGACACCCCCCCCCCCTTAAATCTCAGGATACTTTGGCGAGTGCCCTGTTTAGCAAAATTTCCCAGAGTCTGGAAGTGAATTTTGCCCTATCTCCACGCCAAAAGGCTGTGTTGGCTTGTCTTCGTGCCCCCTATGCTCAAGACTTCCTATCCGTCATCCCCATCGAAGGTTTGGGCCAGCGCATGTCCGCAGTCGAGTACCAGGCTATCCTTAAGTACATGCTCATGATCCCTATTTTCCCTAATGATGAGTCGTGCCCCGTATGCCGCAAGGCCTGTCTGGACTCCTTCGGTGAGCATGCGGTCCATTGTAAGGAATAGTCGGGGTTCAAATACAGGCATGACTGGGTCAGAGACGTGTTGTTCGATGTCCTGAAGCGTGCTGGTATCTCTGCTAAAAAGGAGGCTCCTGTTAATTTTCTGACGGATCCGCTTGAAGGGAGGTCTACCTTGCGGCCGGCCGATGTGCTGGTGGTTGGATGGGCAGGGGGGAAACACGCTTGTGTTGACCTTACTGGCGTGTCTCCTCTTATGGGGCTTAGGGACAATGGGTTCGTCGCGGGGCAAGCAGCGCGGAAGGCCGAGGCTGACAAAGTTGCTAAACACGAGGGAGCCTGTCTTGAAAATTAACACGTGTTTATCCCCTTTGCCTTTGATACTTTTGGGTTCCTTGCGCCGGAAGCGGTTGATTTCCTACGACGGGTTCAACGGGTCGTGCACAGCAATTCGACATCTCCCAAGGCGCATAACTTTGTATTTAGTAGAATTGGGTTTGCAATCCAAAAAGGGCTTGTGGCGCAGCTTGTTGCCCGCTTACCCGCCACTTCTTTGTAATTTATTGTTTTTAATGAAGCAGTATACCTTGATACTAACGATCCAAGCCTAAAATTTGGGATTTGTTGTATTTTGAAAGAACAGTTAGCGGTTTGATTCTGGTTCACATGAGTTTATTAATAGTTTTGGGTTGAAATCCATTATTTGGAGAAATGAGAATTATATGAATTGGTAGGAGTTTTTGATTTGCAGGTGTTTAGAGAGAGATGATGGATCGACATGCAAGATTTGAAAATACAAAAGGCAAGCGATTAAAGCCAAAGGCAATATCAAGAATTCTGGTTCTTTATATAACAGTTGCCATGGCTAGGTAACATGATTGTGCTTCAGTAACAAATTTTGGGTGTATTACAAGTATTTCTTTAGTATTAGCTTCTGAATGAATGAATTTGTCTTTCTAATAATGTATACTAGTCGGCAGGCCCGTGCGATGCACGGGCGGAACCAATGGCTGCTATTATTTAAGCGTTTGTCGTTCAATGACTGTCATTGTTTTTGGATTTGTATAAATGTTGTCAGTCTTTTGCCGAAATGTGTGCTGATCCTGCCCTTTAATTTCTTTAAGTGTTTGTTTGCTTATATAAAATTGTAAATCAAAGACATGCTGATCAGAAAAATATAAGAAAGGTTTATAAGAATTTATGTACTAAATAGGGTTGTTAAAGGTATTTGTTTTGATTTGGATACATGTTTATTACTGTTAAAGAGGCATACCATACACAGTCATTTTGAAGCAACTCAGATATTCAAAATAAACTATTATATTCATTCACATATATAAAGTTTATCTCAAGTTTCTAATAAAAGAAATTTAACAATCTGGTAAATTTCCATCCATACTGTATATATTTAAATCTTTAAATCTTAATTTCTACGATGTTAATCAATTTAAGACATAATATAACAAAAAATATTGGGTTATGACACACCCAAATACCTAACCCCGCATAAAATCAAAGAAAACTTAAAACCCAAGTGAAGAAACCAAAAATCAAACAATACAGAAATGAAACTCAAGAAAAAATGAACACTGGCGTCTAATATCACAAAACAAAATAAAAACTACATAAAAACCCAGGTAATTAACAGAAATTGAACAATCATTACAACAACAAAACTCAATTATACAAACATTAAACAACCCAGTTGCGCATCAAAAAACAAACTTCATTAATAGAAATTGAACAAACATCATAAACAAACAACCTCAAATTGAATGATTTCTTCGCGGTGATATCAGATTCTTCCGAGCAGGGAGAGCATATAGAAGAAAATTAGAAAGCAAGAAACCCTAACCCCCAAGGTTGTGTCGTGCCGGCAAGCTAATTAAGAAGAATGGGGGCACTCTGATCCTACCACGATGAGAGCCAAGGAGAGGATCAAAGTTTGTTGAATTCTCTGCTTCCTCGTAGGCACTCTGATCTCCTTTGTTTTTTGGATCGATTAAAGATCTGGATCCGAGGCTGGTCTTCGGTCTTCGACGGATTATGGTTTGTGGGAAATCTGAAATCGGCTGAAGCGAGATCAATTTATAGCAGGAATGAGGAACACTCGTGGTTTCAACTGCATCAGGACATGACACATGGTTTCCACTATCAAAATACATCTCATTGCACCCTCTCCATGCCCACCCACGTTCATAACCATCTTAGTCCACACTACTTCAAACACTGACATCCCACAACATGGAGACCCAACTACTGGTATTTTTCCAGGAAAAACAATTATTTAGTTATATCTTTTAATATGTAACTATGATTAATGGTTCACTTATATCTTATAATAATAACTTACTGTTGCAGTCCATTTCTAAAGCGCTGTTTCGGAACTACAACATGCTTATAATTCCAAATGTTGCAATATCTGCAATTCAACAATATAGGACACCTAAAATAAGACTCATGCTACATGTCAGCAGTGCTAAATGAGGTATAGTTTTTTTATTACACAACATCTTCACATATTAAAGTTATGAATTTTAACATATAACCAATACCACGACAGAAACTGATTAAATAACACACATGAAGGAAACGACATATACCCATGAAAAGATTCAGACTTCACTAACCATTTCTATAAAATAACACTAACCAAAATTAATGGAACTTAAAGAATAAATGTAAATAAGACAACATAAATGATAAATTGATAGCCACATTAAAGGCATAGTTTTTTTTTTACTGAAGCTGGTGTCCCTTTGCTAACAGGTTTAATTGTGAAAAGATAACTTGAATAATGTGGCACTTAAGAACTCATACGTCTCGCTGTGACCTTCTCTTGAATTCTCAAAACTTCTGTCACTCCATCCCCAAAGGGGCAAAGAACCTGTCGTTGTCTCGGCTTTGCTACCGGAGACTCTGGGGAAGTCGGAATAGGAGAGCACTCATCTGATCTTTCTAAAGGCATGTTTGGAACTGCGTCTTTGATCACAGCAACAATAATGTCACCATATCGACGATTGCTAGCCCCTATGATTCGAATACACATCAGTTTTCGAGCCCCATTGTTATCTACTATATTGAAATGGGGCTGGGCTTGAATCGTATCATTTTTTATCTGTCTTTTACAATTCAAAGGTCAAAGAAAAAAAGAAATATTGTATGTTCAAAAAAGGAGACCCGCACCCGCTATTTTTAAGGCCCCTTCTCTCCCACTTTACACCTCGGAATGCGCCGTTCTTATATAGATAGAGTAGAGATAAAAGCGCTTTGACATCTTCTTAACCCGAAATGCTAGGGAGAGCAAAGGTTCCCTTTTTTATGGTACTTCCGGGAACAGATCCAGTATAGACGCAGGGGGTAACCTCTTGCTGCCTTTAATTTGTTAGAGACTGGATTAGCACACATTGATTTTTTACTTTGAAACAACTATAGGCTATAAGTAACATGATCATCTACACTAACACAGTTGTTACATGGATATTCATGGTTTTGACTTTTCTTTTATATCACCTATTCAGTTTTAACAATATGTTACTGCAAAAGTTAAAAACTTGTTATTATACAAACCTGATAAAACACATATAATCTGTTGGTTTGAGTCTCCATTTGTCCAAGTTGCATCCCAATCCTTAAATCCAAATATTCATCAAATCACTACGACTTGGTTCAATCTTATCTAGATCTAAATCAAAATATGAATCAAATCCTAAGACTATCAACGTTATCATCTTGGAATATAATGACGAGCTTGCTTGCTTGAAGAGGTCACTGAATAGTAATCAAGTTGATTTTTACTTCCATAGCAACGCAGATGAGTCGTCCATACCTTTGAAGAACCAAATTCGCACAGACCATCATGAAAAGTTGTACCTTCTTCCATGAGCGTAGGGCTACAGTAGTAATCATTGACATTGCACCCTCTTTTTGTTAAGTTTTATACAAGTGAAACTCACAAGAACAGAAGCAAAAACAATACAGAAAGGAAGAAAACAAATCTGATGTATTGCTATAAAACTCACAAAAGTGATTCTCGGTTTTTATTGATGCATAAAACTCAAACAAAGACTCCTAATATATAGACTCTATTGACTTGCTCCCTAAGCAATACTAGATAAACATAGGAATTTAAATATTATCTTTTATTCTAAGATTACAACTACTAAAAGATAAACTAAAATAATAACTTTTAGATTATTATTTATGTATTCCTTGATCTCCTCCAACCACCCCTTGAGACCGACCTATCCACCCAATGATGTTGTACGTTTAATACTCCCTCTCAACATCATCTTCTGTTGCACACATACTTATTTCTCCACACAACTTGACCAGCTTATCTCTTGCTAACGGTTTAGTAAACATGTCTCCAGCTTGATCATTAGTGTTCACATACTTCAAGTCAATTTCACCTCTCAACACCTTTTCTCTGATAAAATAATAATGTACTTCTATGTGTTTCGTTCTTTCGTGGAATGTGGGATTCTCGGCTAGTTGTATTGATGACATATTATCACAATAAATCACGACACTCAAACCAACCTTCTGATTAAGATCCTTTAGTAACTGCACCAACCAAATACACTCTTGAGCTTCCATAGTTGCAGCTCGATACTCGGCTTCGGTTGTGGACAACGAGACAGTTGGTTGCCTTTTACTACACCATGATACTGCACCTGTTCCGATCATGAACACATAACCAGTTGTTGAGCGACGGGTAGACAAGTCACGAGCATAGTCGGCATCACAATATCCAACCAATTCAACTTTTGTCTCCCTCTTGAACATGACTCCATGAGTAACAGTTGCCTTAATATACCTTAGCACCCTACGAACTGCATCGAGATGTGGCTTCTTTGGACTTTGCATAAATCGACTAAGTACTCCCACGACATAAGCTATATCCGGTCTTGTAAGCGTGAGATATATCAAGCTTCCCACTAACTTACGATACATGGTTGCATCTTCCAATTCTTGGCCTTCTTCTCGTAACTGCATGCTTGCTTCCATTGGAGTCATAATTGGTTTGCATTGTTCCATGCCAAATTTACTCAATAAGTCAACTGCATATTTACGTTGGTGTAGAATAATCCCATTTGAATTATATTTAAGTTCCAATCCAAGAAAGTGACTCAATCTTCCCAAGTCCTTCATGTGACACCGGACACAAAGGTTTTCTTTTAACTGATTAATCACACTGATTAAATTACCAGTTATGATTAGATCATCGACATACACCAGTACAATTGCAATTCGTTCTTCTTCAACTCGTACAAACAAGCTGGTATCCGCAATTGTCGATGATGAACCACAAAATCCCACTGTATGTAAATGAGAGATTACAATTCAACTAGGAATAAACTAATCCAAGAAGAATAACCGATGAATCAATGGATTTATTAATATCTCAATTATTCGGGTACAAACAAGGAAAACACACAGTAAATGTGTGGTTTTCGGAATCAGAAGTTACATTGCTAGTGACTGAATGAGCTATTTATAGAATTATTAAAATCACATCTTCCTAGGTTGGCCGGATACACTTGCATCTTGTTCATCCGCAACTGCATCGCCCCCAACTTATCCTTTGTATGACACTTGCTTTCGAGGTCTTTACCATCGGAAATGATGATGCTGGGTCATTTGCATGTCTAGTCTTGACCTATCCTCATCAAGTCCCCCTAGTCCATTGATTATTCGAGCAATAATTATTGGACTAGAAGTTAAAAGTGTCTTGTACTTCCGACGAGTTTTGGGAACTTTTTATTGATCATCTTCATTAAGCTTGCATATGCTTTTGATTTGTTACCACATTAAAAACCTTGTTCGGAAAAACCCTGTGGGAAAAAACCGAAACCAAGGGAAAAAGAGTGTAACACACATCTCTCTTTTGTGTAGGTCATAGGTTTCAAAGATCAGAAATTTTCCAATTTTTAACGATTTCATAGATCTGGTCATCAAGTCCCCCTAGTCCTTATGTTGTTTTGTAGAAATGACTAAGGACTAAGGTACAAAGATCATCATAGGAAATGCTTGTGAAGTCAGTTCTGATAGATCAAAATACTTTATTTGTCTTTAAAGCAGAATGCTTCTACAAATGTAATCGTCACATCCTTACGAAAATATTAATGTATTTTTGCAAAAAGACGCTTCTGCAAGTGTAGAATACTAACTGACTTGTCAGGCGTGTTTTGCATGTTGATTTGCACTCGAGTACTTTTGATACCTGCCAGTACACGTGTCAGTCGAGGATTAATTGACGGGACAGTTTTTGCTTTTTGTTTTGAATTTTCTAAATTCAAACGGTTATTTCTATCCAAGATTTTTGCCCCATATATAATCCTTACTCATTTTCCATTCTTTACATCCTTCACTACCGTCGCTCTCTTTCTTCTTCAAGCCCTAATTTTATCTTCGAGCTTTTCTTTTTAAAAAAGGTCAGTCGATTTCCTTCTTGCTTTTTTACTGCATTTTCATGGCATCTCCTTCAGTTAGGGTCGATGACGATTCGAGTAAGCATAATATGCATATCTCGTTCTCATCTATGTCGCCTCGCGATCTAGATGAATTTATTGAGCGGTACCATATTCCTCTTTCACTGAATCCAACTCTTCCATTGCCAAGAACTCCCATTTCTCCTTTTCCAGATGGTAAAATTGGGGTTTATGTCGATATGTTCAAACTTGGGAATTATCGTCTCCCTTTTACCAAGTTTCTTATGAGAATTTTGATGTTTTTCAAGATCCATATTTCTCAGATGCATATCCAAGGGTTTTCACGTTTAAGTCATTTCGAAGCCACTTGTAGGGCTGTTAATGTGTCTCCGAGTGTTAATCTTTTTAGGGCTTTCTATAGAATCACGATGGCTGGTGATTGGTATACTTTTGAACGTAGAGAGCCGTTAAGAGAACTAGCACTCATCTCCCGCCCAACCCTCGTTCTTGGAAATCCAACTTCTTCTATATCGATGATCGATGCATCCCCCTTCAGATGGAATGGAGGGATGTGGAAGATGTGATTCATGATCCAAACCCAAGCGACGGTGATTATAGTCAGGAGTCTTTTGATAAGTTAGTATCATGTGCAAGTCCTATCCGAGAACTCCCGGAAGCCATTCTCCTTTTTTGTAGAATGAGTAGGGCTTGGTTTACCCCTGAACTTTGGCCGATTCTGACAAATCAAGGGAAGGGTAAGGAATTACCCTTTCAATCACTCGCGATCACACCCTTAGAATTTCTCAACAATTTTTGACAAATTCTTATTTGTTTTGCAGAGATGGATCTTTTCGAAGCTATGCAATTGAAAAGTTTTGATGATATCGACCTCAGTGCTGAGGTTATGGAAGAAGGGTCTATGCCATTTCTTCGGCAGACTGCCAGCTCTTTTTTGGATTATCGTCCCGAAAAAACATAGGATCAAGTTGAACCGCATGTGGATGTGCAGTCGGATGCCATTGTTTCTGAAAAAATGCCTGAGGTCGAATCTGGGGGTAGTGATGCTGTTGACGTTGCCAAAACAATCAAGGGTGGTACCGGAGGAAGTGGGTAAAGTATCCTCAAGGGTAGGAAGAAGGAAGTTGTTGAAGGTCATGTTAATGCGCCTTCGAAAGCACCACTACCGCCCAAAGGTGGAAGCAAGATAAAGAGATCCGCTAAAGCATCTGTTACCAAGGAAGTGAATGAGCCCCTTGTGTCCAAAAGGAAGTCCCCTCGTTGGAACTTGCAATCTTCACCTCATCAATCCAAGGTAAACACTTCCGAAACCACTGAAGTCACCTCCGATTCTATGGAGAGTTTTGAAGTGAATGAACAGCTAGGAGAGGGTGTGCAGTCAGAAATTGATGTTGCGGTAACCCCTCCTCCTACTGATGATTTTGATATTGATGACTATTTATTGAATTCACCTGATATGTCACAAGACCCAGGTTTTTCTGATGTAAGTATTTTGCAGAAAGGTACCACATCTTTGATCAACTTGGCCAATTTAGCTCATGCGTCCTCTTCTTCGCAGAAGGATGCTTCGAACTTTGTTGTGCCCACCTCTGAATGGTTGAAGAAGGAGATAGATTTGGTCACCCTTAGAAGCAATGTTGGTAGGGGTTTAGATTCTGTTGATGTGAATTGATGAACCACAAAATCCCACCGTATGTAAATGAGAGATTATAATTCAACTAGGAACAGGCTAATCTAAGAAGAATAATCGATGAATCAATGGATTACTAATATCTCAATATTTGGGTACAAACAAGGAAAACACACAGTAAATGTGTGTTTTCTAGAATTAGCAGTTACATTGCAAATGAATGAAAGAACTATTTATAGAGCCTCTGAAGTCGCATCTTCATGAGTTGGTCGGATGCACTTGCATCTTGTTCATCTGCAACTGCATCGCTTCCGACTCGTTCTCTGTGTGACACTTGCTCTCGGGATCTTTACCATCGGAAGTGTAGATGCCAGATCACTTGCATGTCCGGTCTTGACCTATCCTCATCATGAATGCTGTCTTTGTCCCTCAATGGGAGATCAGAAATGGTGACACTGCACCGAAAGTTCAATCGCTAAAAAGATCACCCTTCTTGGAAGTACTCCCACCAACATTTTTAGCCTTCAAAAAATTCCTAATGAAGCTTTTTCAGATGAACTCATGCATGCACAAGCGAAGCAACAGAGCCTAGTAGCAGATGTGTATGGTCGATGGATCATTGCTGAGGCGAGAGTTGAAGAATTAACCAAGAGGCTATTGGCACATAAGGCCTGTTTTGGTTCTGTAAGTGATCAAGTGAAGATTAATGATTTACATGCAAAAATCGAACTCCTCACAACCAAGAATCGGAAGCTGGTGTCGCTTGAGCAGGAGGTGAAGAGAGATCTCAAACAAGCGCAAGATGATGCGATGGCTTTCAAAAGCCAGTTCTTGGATCAAAAGAAGATCTTTGATGAACAAGCCATCAAGATGTTGGAGATCACCTCTCAATGCGATGCAAAAGTTGAAGCTGTTAACAAAGGTACAACTTGTATTTCTTTATTTTCATAATTTCCCACTTGCACTTGCAGAGTCTTTTGTTATTTTTAACATTTGCGTTTTAATTCTTCAAAGAAAATGCTACCCTTGCTGAGACCGTCAAGGCACTGACCGAGGAAAGAGAGCAAATGCAGAGGGAGCTAATATCTGTGAAGGAAAAAAGCAAGTGGTTGATTTAGGAAGGTTTTGGTTTGGTTGCCAAGCGTGTGCATTCCGAAATGATCCCCATGACTCTCAAAGTTAATTCTGCTGCCAATGCTATGGGCTATAATGAAGGGATCAAATGCGGGTTAGCACATGCTGTGAAAGGTGAAGCCAATTTCCTGTCTTTCAAAGAATTTGATCATAAAGCCAGTGAGAAGCTATTGACGCAGTTGGATGCCCTGAAGTCAATGACGTTCCATTCCATTGACGAGGTTTCGAAGTTGAGCCTGGATGATACAGAAATAATGGGGGATATGCTGGAACCAATTTCCTTAGCAAAAGGTTCTGCCACCCCAAAGACTTATGCTCCTTCAACTTCAAAGGCAGATGCTCCAACCACCACTGGTAATTGATCCTTTTATTAATTGTGATCTTTTGTTGAACAATTTGACCGTTTCCCAAAGTCCACTTATGCTGTGGCACTAAACAGTTTACTTTTTATCTCGCACTTGACATTTTCTAGTACTTTTCTTAACCGTGGATCCCATCGGAACTGCATCTGTTTGCAGTTTCGATTATGTTGGCGTATATGATAATGCTTGTGGATGTTTGCTTTACTTATTTTTTGCCTTGAGTTTTTGAATTGTGTTACCACCTTATGGTTCATAGGATATGAGTCATGCTTGATTATGTTTTAGTATGTCACTCGCGACTGAAGTGTATCGTTGTTTGCACTTGCAGTTGTAATAATAATCATACACAACTTTTTATACTTTGAATCGCTTGTATGTTTTTCCATTCGATTCTTGACATTTTTCGTTTAAACTTGTGAAATATTTTCTTACAAGCTTTTGAGCAACTCTATGAGTTCTCCTTCACAAGTACTTTGACAAGATTCTAACAAAATCATTAACTTTTAAAGAAGGCTGTCATATGCGTTTCCTCCCTATCCAATGCGTCCATCTTCAAAGGGTTTTAACAACATAGCGTCAATACCACTTTAAAATTAAGTATTTTTTGTTTCGAATATGAATCTTTTCCTTGTGGTATATAGAGTCCTTACATCTTTTGGTAATGTTCAGTTGATCTTTTTCCTTGGAATGATCAACTCACAAGACCACTTTATAACATTAGTTATTTGGCAGCACTTGCAACCCTCAGAGAGCTTAAGTTGGAATTTTATTAATAATCATAGCATACCTTTATCCACTTAAGTTTGGCCATCTCTCTTTTGGGCTTTTGTTAGCAACCATTGTACTAACAAGGTGTCCGGCCTGATCACCTCTTCCCAACATGCACTCTTTAATCGTCAATGAGACAGTTGAGGACAAGAAAAGCATTTTTACTTTTTCTTGGGTTACCCTTTATAAATAAAGGAATTACAGCGATACTGCATTAAGGTATTGGTATGTAATACCTTTTGGAAATGCACCCGCTAATGACTCATGAACCATATTATAGAAAGTGAATCATATCCCATGTGAATCTTGTACTATTTAAAGAGATCATTTGTATAGCATATGCATGTGTTTATTGACAACACTTTTAAGCAAACATTCACACTAAATATTTTGCACAAAGCGATCAAATACTTGTATAACCTTTTCATTCAAAATGAAATAAGTATCTCCATGGATCTTTGTAAGTACTAGAAGCAAAAGTATCTTATTCTTTATCAATTTATTACAAGATCATAAATGCAGAAACAAGAACATAAAGATCAACATTTTCTAACATTCATTTGAATTTGCATTTGCAACTTCACATGTAACATTTCCGAAGATGAATTCCATTCCAGGCTCGCACTAGTTCAGTTCCATCAAGCTGCTGGAGTATGTAAGACCCATTTCCAATCGCTTTTTTGATTATATAAGGTCCCTCCCATTTGGGAGACATCTTTCCAAGCGGAAGTGCTCTGCTCACTTCATTACTCCTTAGCACATATTCTCCTTCCTTATACTGCTGGGTCTTGACTTTGGCATTATAATATTTTGCCATCTCTTTTTTGTATCTGCTTTCACGTATTTCCCTTCGCTCTTCCAAAAGATCCAGATTAGTTCTTAACTCCTCATCATTATCCGTCACCTGCACCTGCAAGCGGTGACTAGGTATTCCAATTTCAGCCGGAATGACGGCTTCAGTTCCATATACAAGACTGAATGGTGTTTCTCCATTGCTAGTTTTAGGCATGGTTCGATGCGCCCACAAGACATGCGGCAATTCATCGACCCAACTACCCCCATACTTCTCCAATCTCATTTTTATACCTTCCACCAAACTCCGATTTGCTCTTTCAACTTGGCCATTGGCCTGTGGATGTGCAACTGATGTAAAGATCTGATTTATGTGAAGCTCTTCGCACCATTCCGCGAATGGGTTCCCAGCGAATCGCTGTCCATTATCTGTTATGATATAGAGAGGTAGACCAAATCGGCATATGATATGTTCCCACACAAACTTTTTGACTTGTTTGCCAGAAATACAAGCAAGTGGTTTTGCTTCAATCCATTTTGTGAAATAGTCAATCGCAACCAATAGAAATTTTACCCCTCCACTTGCTGGTGGAAAAGGTCCGACTATGTCCATTCCCCACTTCTGGAAGGGCCACGCTGACGTAACAAGGATCAATTCATTTTTTGCTCGCATACTCACCGGAGGATGTGCTTGACAAGCTTGGCACTTGCGAAGTTCTTCCCAAGTGCTTCGATACATGCCCGGCCAAAAGTATCCAAGGCTCATAATTTTAACAACTACCATCTTTGCACCAGCGTGAATACCGCATATGCCTTCATGTACCTCCTTAACGATCTTTTCAGCTTCACTTGGGGTTAAACATCTTAACAAAGGTCCCAAAAAGCTTCTTCTATACAAAATATTATTTTGCATTTGATACTGAAGCGAATTTACTCGTATCTGGTAAGCCTGCTCTTTATCACTTGGAAGTTTACCCATGGTCAAATATTGTATGATCGGTGTCATCCAACTGTCTTCCTGCACTTGCACATCTGCGGTCATTTTTAAATTGACAGTTGGAGCTTCTAACAATTCCACTCGAATCTCCTTGGCTAAATGTTCAAATGCGACAGAAGCGAGCTTGCTCAGCGCATCTGCCTTTCTATTTTGAGCTCTAGAAATATGTAAAACTTCACACTTGCCAAAGGTTTTAATTAACTCTTGGACTTGTTCCAAGTACAAGGCCATGTACTTGCCATTTTCCTCGTATGTTCCAGCGATCTGACTAGCTACTAACAACGAATCCACATAAGCGGTCACTTGCGTTGCACCCATTTTTTTAGCCAACCTTAAACCTGAAATAAATTTCGATGTTTTAGGCCTTCCAACTTATCCATACTTTTATAGGGCAAATGCATTTGAGCTTTGTTTATGCATACCATATACATTCGTGAAGCAAATGCATGTGTACTCAGCATATATTTGTTTTTTTTTGTTTTTTTTATCGAATAAACACAAAAACTTATAAAGTTTGAGTGTTCATACCTGCTAGCAATGCCTCATATTCTGCTTCATTATTAGAAGTTGAGAAATTGAAGCGGATTGCATATGTTAATTCATCCCCTTCAGGACTTTTCAAGATCAAGCCTGCATTTGCATATTAAAACTCTTAATACTTTGAATTTCAATTTCTTTTTCAAAATGAAAAAATTTATAATAGATCAAACCTGCTCGCGAACCATCAGAGTTAGAAGAACCATCAGTATGCAGGATCCATACTTGTTCTTTAACTTCAGGAATGGTAATAACATTTACGCTTGCACCATCTGGCACTTCCGCCAGGAAATCAGCTACCACTTGACCTTTAATTGAAACTCGTGGTTTGAATTGTATGTCAAATGGCACCACTTCAATTGCCCACTTGATCAACCTACCAGACATTTCCGGCTTTCTGAAAATCCCTTGGATAGGATATGAAGTAAGAACATTTACAGTATGGGCCTGGAAATAACGACGAAGTCTTCTTGTAGCTTGTACAAGTGCTAAGACAACTTTTTCGATCATAGGGTACCTGGTCTCGTAGTCTTTTAGCATTTTGCTTATGTAGTAAATTGGGAGTTCTTTATCTTCCATTTCGACCAATAGCACAGCGCTTACTGCATTATTCGTTACCGCCAAATACATTATCAATTCTTCACCAATTTTTGGTGCAGTTAGAGTCGGAAGTGTAGCTAGAGCTGTTTTCAATTCTTCTATTGGCCTCGGAAGTCCATTCAAAACTTCCTTTTAAACTTTCTTTCAAAACTTTCATAAAGGGTGTGGCTCTTTCAGCTGCTTTTGACAAAAATCTATGTAAAGCCACCAGACGCCCATTTAGAGTTTGTATATCCTTAAGGGTTTTGGGCGGTTCCATTTCCATAACCGCCTTGACCTTCCTCGGATGTGCCTGGATCCCTTCTTTATTGACTAGGACCCCTAAGAACTTGCCTTCCTCCATCGCAAATGAGCATTTTTTGGGGTTTAACTTCATATTGATACCTTGCAAGTTTTTAAAGGTCTCTTCAATGTCTTTGATCATATCTTCCTCATGAGAACTCTTAATAACTACATCATCCACATAAGCTTCAAGATTTCTACCCACTTGCGATTGGAAGGTCTTATCCATGAGACGCTGGTAAGTTGCACCAGCGTTTTTTAATCCAAATGGCATCTTTTTATAACAGAATAAACCTTCATTTGTAATAAACGCGGTTTTCTCCTCATCTCCTTCAGCCATAAAGATCTGATGATATCCTTTATATGCATCAAGGAAACACTTCCATTTATATCCCGCTAAAGAATCAACTTTTAGATCAATTTCTCAAAGTGGATAACAGTCCTTTGGACATGCTTTATTAAGGTCTTTAAAATCAATGCACATTCGCCATGAATTATCAGGTTTTCGGACTAAAACAGGATTCGCGACCCATGTTTGATAAAGCACTTCCCTAAGGATGCCCGCTTCCACAAGCTTATCCACTTCTTCCTTGACTACATTGTTTCGAATTTGATCATAGATCCTTCGTTTCTTCTGAATAGGTTTTGCACCTGGATAGACATTTAATTTGTGTTCAGCAAAATGTCTAGGAACCCCCGTCATATCCGATGGTTCCCATGCGAAAATATCCACATTATCTATTAGTAACTGAAACAACTTTTTCCTTGTTTCTCCTTGCAATTGTGATCCAATTTCAATTGTCTGATCTGGAAACTTCTCGTTTATGATCCACTTATTCTTTTCCACAGTATCATTTTTAATATTTTTCAACCCTTCTTCCGATATCAGGGGTTTCTCAACCATGGCTACCTGTGGATCTGCATCTGTTTTTACAGTTGCGATCCCTCTTGGAGTTGGGAACCGAACTAAACCATGTGCCGTTGAGACTATAGCGCCCAAAACTTTAAGCCCAGGGCGGCCGATAATGACGTTGTGGGGAGAAGGAGTTGCAACCACAATAAAAGTCATCATCTCTTCTCGGAATAATTTATCATCACCAAAGATCACTGGGAGAGTTATTTCTCCCATGGGATGTACTACCTCTCCCGAGAAGCCAATGAGGGTGGAATTATGAGGCTTTAGCCTTTGTTGCACATCCAATCCCATTTTTCGGAAGCAAGACTCATACATAATCTCTGATGCACTTCCAGTATCTAGATAGGTCCGCTTCACTAGGAACCCAGCAATAACGACAGTCACAATTACTGGATCTTCTCTCGATTCTTTACCAATCAATGGTGGAAATGTAATCTCTTGGCTTTTCCATTTTTCTTCTTCAAACTTTGTTTTAACATTACGATGCCAAGTGTTCGACCCTCTTCGTATCATTGCGATCACAGCTTGTTTAGCAGCTGGAGGACGTCCCTCCTTAATATTCTTAACCATATGCGATAATTTTTCGGACTTAATGGCTTTTTCAATCTCGCCTCGCAAGTGTCTACAATTGTCTGTATCATGACCACGATCCTTATGATAATCACAATATTTACCCATGTCACTTCCTAAAGGATTGTAAGTCCTTTGAGGTTTTGAGAATTGAACGTTCTCTGTCGCTAGGATTTCACTTGGAGTTTTCGTAAGCGACGAGAAATCATTAGATCTGGGCTCCCAGGCCTTCTTGTATCCTCCATAATTACCCTCTCCCCTACGGTCGTAGGGTTGAGATCTAAATTTTTTCCAGGATTGATTTCGTGTTGGTGCAGTGGCGACACTTGCATTTGCATTCCGGTAATTACCACTCTTCTGAGACGGTTTTTGGGTGTTGATACCTTGGATGTTTCCGGAAGCGCTCCTTCCTTTTACATAGGTCCTAACGCGATCCATCAGCACCTCCATTGTTAGAGGCAGATCCTCATGCAATTTTTCCACCAAGTGTGTATGTCGAACACCATGGCAAAAGCCAGATATGCGCAATTGATCCTGCGCCCCAGATATTTTCATAGTTTCATTGTTGAAGCGCATAACGAAGCTTTCAAGGCTTTCATCATTCCTTCTACGGATATTATGCACTTCCGTCACCTCCTTTGTGCACTTCCGTTGTTGGCTAATGATGAACCACAAAATCCCACCGTATGTAAATGAGAGATTATAATTCAACTAGGAACAAGCTAATCTAAGAAGAATAATCGATGAATCAATGGATTACTAATATCTCAATATTTGGGTACAAACAAGGAAAACACACAGTAAATGTGTGTTTTCTGGAATTATAAGTTACATTGCAAATGAATGAAAGAACTATTTATAGAGCCTCTGAAGTCGCATCTTCATGAGTTGGTCGGATGCACTTGCATCTTGTTCATCTGCAACTTCATCGCTTCCGGCTCGTTCTCTGTGTGACACTTGCTCTCGGGATCTTTACCATCGGAAGTGTAGATGCCAGGTCACTTGCATGTCCGGTCTTGACCTATCCTCATCAAGTCCCCCTAGTCCATTGATTATTCGAGCAATAATTATTGGACTAGAAGTTAAAAGTGTCTCGTATTTCCGATGGGTTTTGGGAACCTTTATCGATCATCTTCATTAAGTTCGCATGTGCTTTTGATTTGTTACCTCATTAAAAACCTTGTTCGGAAAAACCCTGTGGGAAAAAACCGAAACTAAGGAAAAAAGAGTGTAACACACATTTCTCTTTTGTGGAGATCACAAGTGTCAAAGATCAGAAATTTTCCAATTTTTAACGATTTCATAGATCTGGTCATCAAGTCCCCCTAGTCCTTATGTTGTTTTGTAGAAATGACTAAGGACTAAGGTACGAAGATCATCATAGGAAATGCTAGTGAAGCCAGTTCTTTAATAGATCAAAAGACTTTATTTGTCTTTAAAGCAGAACGCTCCTGCAAATGTAATCGTCACATCCTCGTGAGAATATTAACGTATTATTGCAAGGAGACGCTTCTGCAAGTGTAGAATCCTAACTGACTTGTCAGGCGCGTTTTGCATGTTGATTTGCACTCGAGTACTTTTGATACCCGCCGATACACGTGTCAGTCGAGGATTAAATGACGGGACAGTTTTTGGTCTTTTTTATTTTTGAATTTTTTAAACTCAAACGGTTATTTGTATCCGAGATTCTTGCCCCATATATAATCATTTCTTATTTTGCATTCTTTACACTCTTCACTGCCGTCGCTCTCTTTGTTCTTCAAGCCCTAATTCGTTCTTCAAGCTTTTTCTTTTCGAAAGGTCAGTCGATTTCTTTCGTGCTTTATCACAAAATTGCCTAAATCCCTGAATGGAAATGGGAAGAGATATCCATGGACTTTATCACAAAATTGCCTAAATCCAGATCTGGATATGACGCTATCTGGGTGATAGTCGATCGATTGACGAAGTCCGCACACTTCTTACCGGTCAATGAGAAGGATAAGATGGATAAGCGAGCCAAGCTTTATATAAAGGAAATCGTCTCGCGCCACGGTGTGCCCAAATCCATCATATCCGACCGAGACAGTCGATTCACTGCACACTTTTGGAGATCTCTACAGAAAGCTTTGGGTACTCGACTCGACATGAGTACTGCCTACCATCCACAGACAGATGGCCAAAGCGAGAGAACGATCCAAACGCTTGAGGATATGCTGAGAGCATGTGTGATAGATTTCGGACCCAAGTGGGACGAGCACCTCCCTCTCGCCGAATTCTCTTATAACAACAGTTATCACACCAGCATCCAAGCCGCCCCTTTCGAAGCACTTTATGGGAGGAAGTGTAGATCTCCACTCTGCTGGAATGAGATTGGAGACAGTCAGTTGACTGGACCCGAATTAATCTTTGAAACAACCGAATTGATCTTCCAAGTCCGTGACCGTCTGAAAGCTGCCAGGGACAGGCAGAAGAGCTACGCCGACAACCGACGCAAACCCTTGTCCTTCAAGGTAGGCGATCGCGTCATGCTTAAGGTATCACCTTGGAAAGGTGTTATTAGATTCGGCAAACGAGGAAAGCTCAACCCTCGTTACATTGGTCCCTTCGAAATCACCGAAACCATCGGACCAGTAGCTTACCGTTTGAACCTGCCCGCCGAGCTAAGCAGCGTTCACAATGTCTTTCATGTCTGTAATCTTAAGAAATGCCTATCTGATGAAACCCTCATCGTTCCCCTCGACGAAATCCAAGTTGACGAAACCCTACACTTCATTGAGGAACCCATGGAGATACTTGACCGAGAAATCAAAAAGCTGAAGCATAGTCGCATTCCCATAGTCAAGGTACGATGGAACTCTAGGCGAGGACCAGAGTACACGTGGGAACGCGAGGATCAAATGCGCCGAAAGTATCCACGCCTGTTTGAGAATGTCGCATCCACCAGTAACCAAGACTGAATTTCGGGACGAAATTCTTCTAACTGGGGGAGAATGTGACAACCGGACCTAAAAACCAGGTCAACTCTCTCTCCGTTGACTTTTGTTGACTTTTTATTATGTGATAATTACGTGATTTAATTGTTTAAATTACATAATTAGCTGCGAATGAATAACCGATTAACCAACATGGAAATTCGCGTCGAAAAACTGTGAATTATGAATGTTTTATATTATTATTAATGGAATTTTAATAATAAGAAATTAAATATAAAATTTGACATTTTATATTTTATCAAACCGTTATAAACTGATAAAACATTTTACGAACTTCAAACAAGTGTTACGTTGTCAAGACTTAGCCAATTTCCAAACCATTTAGCCAATTGGGCCCGGTAAGCCCATTAAGCCCAAAAATGTCCGGATTGACCCGAAAACTTAACCGAAGGTTCGTCTCGACTAACCGAGTAACACCCGAACCCGGAAACCCGACCCGCGGCCCAGATCGTATTGGGCCGTAACTGGGCCAATCCCCCGATCCCTTTCTTTCCTCGCGGCCCGCCTGCCCTCGGCCCAACCAAACCCATAATGGGCCTCGGCCCGTTCGCCTACCCACTTGCCCCTTGGGCTTCGGCCCTCCTCACCCACGACAACCGAATGGGCTTCGGCCCATTCCCCTTATTTAACCCGATTGGGCTCGGCCCAAATAACAAACAAATTTATAAAATTTGTTTTAAGCCCACATGTGTTATAAGTTTATAAAACTTAACAAATTCTTGAACCACTAATATTTTTATAAAACTTGGATTGACAATGTTTATAAAAATAAAAACCACCTTTCAATGGGATAAAATATAGTTGGATCATATTTTAAAAAGTTATGATTTTTATAAACTCCTAAACACCAACTAATTTATAAAAGTGTTAAGACTTTTATAAAACACTTGAGGATTTATAAAAATAATCACCCAACTCTTGGATTAAGCTAGAGAGCTTGTAAGCTTGACAACACACTATAACACATTGGTTAATAACCTTAATCAAGGCTATAAAAGGGAGCTTAGGTTCAAGCATGTTCCCTTGCACCCAACCAAGAGACAACCACCCTCCCTCTCTTTCTCCCTAGCCGGCCACCCCCTCCGCCGCTGCCACCACCGTCCGGCCACCGTCCGGCCACCGTCCCGCCGCCCAGAGCCGCCGCCGGACCACCTTCACCCGCCGTCGGACCACCGCAAACCACCACCAACCGTCGCCCATCATCACCATCTTTTGTGAGTCTTTTAACTCACTTTTCCATCTCTTTTTCACCCTTGAACCCTTCAAGTCTTGACAACCATAAAACACTAACACTTATGTTATAACCTTTTGGAATGCTTGCTTGCAACAACCAACCAAACTCTCTTCTTAATCTCCTTTTCTTCTAAGATTTAAGATGGTGAAACACAATGGTGAAGCCTTATGGATAGTAACCTTGTGCACCTAGATCTAATGAAATCCATGGATTTCAAGTTGGTTGTTTGCAAACCCAAGCCCCTTCATATTAATAAAATGTGAATGTAATACTTGCATATTGAGTTAATCATCAAAGTCTCTCTTCTTAAACCTCCATTCTTCTTATGATCTTTAAACATTCTCATGGTGTTCTAGGAACTTAAAGTAGCCAAGAGAATGGGGTGAAACACTTGAAGAAATCTATGGAAAGTATTCAAGTGCACCTAAGATCATCATGATTACTCATATGCAATTTACATAACCTTGAGTTAAAAAGACTAAATAATGTTACTTGTTATTATTTGCTTTTGGTCCTAACACATGTAATGTGTTAGTGGATTTAATTACGTTTCATGTCCTAACATTTTTATGTTAGTAGATTGCATTTAAATATATATTTGGTCCCAACACATATATGTTGGTTGATTATTTATTAATTCATGTTATTTATTGAAAATGTTAACTAACAATATAATCCATGTTATATATATTATGTTAACTTGTTACATGAAATAATAATGGACAAATATATAAACTAAAAATCATGAACGTTGGAAATAAACCTTAAATCACCAAGTAACTAGTGATTTATGAAAATAGATCAAAGTATATATTTCCTCAAATAGCCATGTAACATATTTAATGTGTTACAAATGATTAAATGATTGGACAAAAAGAATAAAAATAAATGCTAAATTTGATAAGAATAATATTTATGGCAAATGATTAATTTGACATAAATACTTGGATTTATTACAAGTTTTAACCTTTCTTGAAACTTGCTAGAAATGGACATTTTTATAAAAAGATTAACATTTGAAAATAAATGTTTTCATAAAAGATTTTTATAAAAATAAACCAAGACAAATCATTGGTTTAAAAATACTTACAAGGACTTTTAATGTTACTTGAATAAAAACAAAGTAACCAAAGATGGACTAACGTTCGTCGGAGATTTTAAATAAAAGTCAAGTTTTATAAACTAAATGTTATAAATCCAAGCGTCGTCATAAATATTCTTATCAACGTTTTCCATATAATATTTCATGAACTTGAAATATTAATTTACCTTTGAAAATGATTAAACGTTTAAAACTTTAAATGTTTTTCCTAAAGATTTATGTTTTATAAATAAAACAAACGTTAATAATTATTTTTGACAAATAATTATTTACAAGGGACTTAAGCTTTGTTTTATTCACCAAATAATTGTTAATCGTAATTATTTAAAATATTATAACTTGCAAGATTAACAAATCGAATAAGTAATTATTTAATTAAAATAATTATTCGAACTTGTGAAAATAATAATAAACATTATTATTTCTTCTTTTACTCGATGTTCAGGACTTGATTTAATTATTGAAAATGATTATTTGTTTATATTTATTGGACATAAATATAAATAACCATGAACGTATTTAGTTAAATAAATGCAAGTTAACGAGTTTTCAATAATACAAACGGACTTAAAACGTCAAGACTTGACCGGTATCACTTGGGTGACTTATGTTACTCAAATGATCATAGACCTTATGCATATGTTATTTAATTATTTAGGACGTTACGTGCTACCGTCCTTCGCTGCTTAAATTCCGATTATCTGCTAAAACAGTGAGTTTCACGGCCCCTTTTCCTTTTAACTGTTTTATACTTGGGGGAGAAATCATGAAAACTGATTAAATGCTTTTTACTTAATATTATGGTTTACTTGTTAGCCGTATGACTACTTGTTCTCTTACTGATTACCCAACTTGGTACATTATCGTTATAAACGTTTGTACAACCGAAAATCCCATCATTAATTGATTTCAATTAGTTCTGTACGAAACGATAGCTAGTGAATAGATCTATTTGGGTTGACAACCCTACCCTAACTGGTAGCTCCAGTTCTGACTCCGGATTGTCTGGGGGTACACGTCAGTTATTCTGCACTGTTTAACATCTCTGGGCAAGAGGTGCCGGGTGGGTAAACCGTTAGTATTTGAAATCAAGGTTCCGGTGAGATCATACAACCACAACAATAAACCCTGATAATATTTAAGTATACCGAAACTGTTTTACAACTGCTTTACAACTGTTTAACTATCGAGTCCTAAACCTGTGAACCTCACCAACTTTATGTTGACCCGTTTTATATTCATGATTTCTTAGGTAATTGACAAGACTTTCTGAAGACATGCAAATGGGGCTTACAAATGCTATTGGACCTGTTCTTGGAGTCATAGTCCCGACTATCCAACTTAACCGTTTTATGCTTTTAATAATCGTTTAAGACTTATGTTTTTAAATTGTAAGACATTAATGTTTCCACTACTCTTTCCGCTGCAATGAAACGAATTAATGTTTTATGAAGTTTTTAAATTTATTAGAAGTGTTCTATGTATCCTCGACTATGATTCCATTCTGGCTCACACCCGATTCCGTTGACCGGGGTGTGACATTTTGCTTCAATCCATTTTGTAAAGTAGTCAATTGCAACCAATAGACCACTTGCTAATGGAAAAGGTCCAACTATATCCATTCCCCACTTCTGGAAGGGCCACGCTGACGTAACTGGGATCAACTCATTTTTTGCTCGCATGCTCACCGGAGCATGTGCTTGACAAGCTTGGCACTTGCGCAATTCTTCCCAAGTGCTTCGGTACATGCCTGGCCAAAAGTATCCAAGGCTCATGATTTTAATAACTACCATCTTCGCACCAGCATGAATACCGCATATGCCTTCATGTACTTCTTTAACGATCTTTTCAGCTTCACTTGGGGTTAAACATCTTAACAAAGGTCCCAAAAAGCTTCTTCTATACAAAGTATCATTTTGCATCTGATACTGAAGCGAATTTACTCGTATCTGGCGAGCCTGTTCTTTATCATCTGGGAGTTTGCCCATGGTCAAATACTGTACAATCGGTGTCATCCAACTGTCTTCTTGCATTTGCACATCTGCGGTCATTTTCAAATTGACAGTTGGAGCTTCTAACAATTCCACTCGAATCTCCTTGGCTAAATGTTCAAATGCGACAGAAGCGAGCTTGCTCAGCGCATCTGCCTTTCTATTTTGAGCTCTAGAAATATGTAAAACTTCACACTTCCCAAAGATTTTGATTAACTCTTGAACTTGCTCCAAGTATAAGGCCATATATTTGCCTTTTGCTTCGTATGTTCCAACGATCTGACTAGCTACTAACAATGAATCCACATAAGCAGTCACTTGCGTTGCACCCATTTTTTTAGCCAACCTTAAACCTGAAATAAATTTCCATGTTTTAGGTCCTCCAACTTATCACATGCATTCGTGGAGCAAACGCATACCATATGTATTCGTGAAGCAAATGCGTATGTATCCAGTCATTATGTGTTTTTTTTTTTCCGAATAAACACAAAGACTTATGAAGCTTGAGTGTTTATACCTGCTAGCAACGCCGCATACTCTGCTTCATTATTAGAGGTTTGGAAATTAAAGCGGATCGCATATGTCAACTCGTCCCCTTCAGGACTTTTCAAGATCAAGCCTGCATTTGGCATAATAAAACTCTTAATATTTTGAATTTCAATTTCTTTTTCAAAAAGACATAACTTTATAATGGATCAAACCTGCTCCTGAGCCATCAGAGTTAGAAGAACCATCAGTATGCAGGATCCATACTTGTTCTTTAGCTTCAGGAACGGTAATAACATTTACACTTGCGCCGTCTGGCACTTCCGCCAGGAAATCAGCTACCACTTGACCTTTAATTGAAACTCGTGGTTTGAACTGTATATCGAATGGCCCTACTTCAATTGACCACTTGATCATCCTACCGGATATTTCCGGCTTTCTGAAGATCCCTTGGATAGGATATGAAGTAAGAACATTTACAGTATGGGCCTGGAAATAACGACGAAGTCTTCTTGTAGCTTGTACAAGTGCTAAGACAACTTTTTCGATCATAGGATACCTGGTCTCGTAGTCTTTAAGCATTTTGCTTATGTAGTAAATTGGAAGTTCTTTATCTTCCCTTTCGACCAGTAGCACAGCGCTTACTGCATTATCCGTTACCGCCAAATACATGATCAACTCTTCACCAACTTTCGGTGCAGTTAGAGTCGGAAGTGTAGCTAGAGCTGTTTTCAATTCTTCAAATGCTTGATTGGCCTCGGAAGTCCATTCAAAACTTCCTTTTAAACTTTCTTTCAAAACTTTCATAAAGGGTGTGGCTCTTTCAGCTGCTTTTGACAAAAATCTATGTAGAGCCACCAAGCGCCCATTTAGAGTTTGTATATCTTTAAGGGTTTTAGGCGGTTCCATTTCCATAACCGCCTTAACCTTTCTCGGATGTGCCTGGATCCCCTCTTTGTTGACTAGGACCCCTAAGAACTTGCCCTCCTCCATCGCAAATGGGCATTTCTTGGGGTTTAATTTCATATTGATACCCCGCAAGTTTTTAAAGGTCTCTTCAATGTCTTTGATCATATCCTCCTCATGAGAACTCTTAATGACTACATCATCCACATAGGCTTCAAGATTTCTACCCACTTGCGATTGGAAGGTCTTATCCATGAGGCGCTGGTAAGTTGCACCATCGTTTTTTAGCCCGAACGGCATCTTCTTATAACAGAATAATCCTTCGTTTGTAATAAACGCAGTTTTGTCTTCGTCACCCTCAGCCATAAAGATCTGATGGTATCCTTTATATGCGTCTAAAAAACACTTCCATCGGTATCCCGCCAAAGAATCAACTTTTAGATCTATTTCCGGAAGTGGATAACAATCTTTCGGACATGCCTTATTAAGATCTTTGAAGTCAATGCACATCCGCCAAGATTTATCAGGCTTTAGGACCAAGACAGGGTTTGCAACCCATGTTTGGTAAAGCACTTCCCTAAGGATGCCCGCTTCCACAAGCTTATCCACTTCTTCCTTGACTACATTGTTTCGATTTTGATCATAGATCCTTCGCTTCTGCTGGACAGGTTTTACACCTGGATAGACGTTTAATTTGTGTTCAGCGAAATGTCTAGGGACCCCCATCATATCCGACGGTTCCCATGCGAAGATATCCACATTGTCTATTAATAACTGAAACAACTTTTTTCTTGTTTCTCCTTGCAATTGCGATCCAATTTCAATTGTCTGATCTGGAAACTTCTCGTTTATGATCCACTTATTCTTTTCTACAGTATCATTTTTAATATCCTTCAACCCTCCTTTCGGTATCAGAGGTTTCTCAACCAGGGCCACTTGCTGATCTGCATCTGTGGTTACAGTTGCGATTCCTCTTCGAGTTGGAAACCGAACTAAACCATGCGCTGTTGAAACTATAGCGCCTAAAACTTTAAGCCCAGGTCGTCCGATAATGACATTGTGGGGGGAAGGAGTTGCAACCACAATAAAAGTCATCATCTCTTCTCGAAATAGTTTATCGTCACCAAAGATCACTGGGAGAGTTATTTCTCCCATGGGATGCACCACCTCTCCAGAAAAACCAATGAGAGTGGAATTATGAGGCTTTAGCCTTTGCTGCACATCCAATCCCATTCTTCGGAAGCAAGACTCATACATGATTTCCGATGCACTTCCAGTATCGAGATAGGTCCGTTTCACTAGAAACCCAGCAATACCGACAGTCACAATTACTGGATCTTCTCTCGATACTTTACCATTTAATGGTGGAAATGTAATCTCTTGACTTTTCCATTTTCCTTCTTCAAACTTTGTTTTAACATTGCGATGCCAAGTGTTTGACCCTCTTCGTATCATTGCGATCACAGCTTGTTTAACAGCTGGAGGACGTCCCTCCTTAATATTTTTAACCAGATGCGACAATTTTCCGGATTTGATGGCTTTTTCAATCTCGCCTCGCAAGTGTCTGCAGTTGTCTGTATCATGACCACGATCTTTATGGTAATCGCAATATTTACCCATGTCACTTCCTAAAGGATTGTAAGTCCTTTGAGGTTTCGAAAATTGAACATTCTCCGTCGCTAAGATCTCACTTGGAGTTTTTGTAAGTGACGAGAAATCATTAGATCTGGGCTCCCAGGTCTTCTTGTATCCTCCATAATTACTTTCTCCCCTACGATCATAGGGTTGAGATCTAAACTTTTTCCAGGATTGATTTCTTGTTGGTGCAGTGGAGACACTTGCATTTGCATTCCGGTAATTGCCATTCTTCTGAGATGGTTTTTGAGTGCTGATACCCTGGATATTTCCGGAAGCACTTCTTCCTTTTACATAGGTCCTGACACGATCCATAAGCACCTCCATTGTTTGAGGCAGATCCTCATGCAACTTTTCCACCAAGTGCGTGTGTCGAATACCATGGCAAAAGCCAGATATACGTAATTGATCCTGTGCTCCAGATATTTTCATAGTTTCATTGTTAAAACGCATAACGAAGCTTTCAAGGCTTTCGTCATTTCTTCTTCGAATGTTATGTACTTCTGTCACTTCTTTTGTGCACTTCCGTTGTTGACTAAATTGCCTTAGGAATTTCGTCCTTAGGTCTTCAAAGCCACTTATCTGTGCATTTGGTAATGCATCAAACCATACTCTTGCAGGTCCAGTAAAGGTCTGTACCAGCATGTGACACCATGTTTCTTCTGACCATCGTTCAAGTCTTCCAGCAGTAATAAAATCAAATATATGATCATCTGGATCTGTTAGCCCACCATACTTCTTTATAGAAGTTGGCATCTTTAGCTTTGCTGGAAACTTAGCATTTGCGATCCAATTCTGAAACTTAGAATGCTCTTGTATTGAAGCAGGAAAATAAGGCACGAATACATCCTTTTCTCCTGATGTCATAAAATTTATAGGTCAGAATAAGATCAATGCCTTTTTTAAAAATTAAGGTCTTAATGTTATAATTCAATCATAGCATTTATAGCTCATTTAGAATTGATCACATTCGCCTCTTGTGTGAGGTTTTTCAGGACGACACTTCCATCACAAGTATTATTAGTTCGGAAGTATCATACAGTATTAATCTTCACAAGAGATCTTATTGCAATCACTTCCGACGCGCATACGTCTTACTCGGAAGTCTTCTCTTGCTATCATAATCACTTCCGACGCGCGTACGTCTTATTCGGAAGTCTTCATTTGCTATCATAAGCACTTCCGACGCGCGTACGTCTTACTCGGAAGTCTTCATCGTAATATCAATTTTTTGAAAGATCATATCGACACTACTTCCGACGCACACGTGACTTACTCGGAAGTGGACATCTGTATCTCATTCTCTATCTTCCTTTTTTTTTTTTTTTTTACAACTCAACTTATGAGTGTGCATTTGAATTTTCTGAAATTCAAATTTGAAGAAGGTTTTCCCGCCTTAATTGTTGTTCTTATGATTTTCCAGGTTTTTTAGGCAATCTTCATGAGAGCCTCTTTGAATCTTCAAATCTTCAGCCGGAATTCATTCATCGAATTTCCAGATTTCATAGTTCACCATATGATCCTCGATTGTGCATCCATTCATAAGGATTTCACATCATCATTAAACCATTATCATATCACAAGGATCAAAATGCATCAAATTACCAAATCAACAATTGATCATGAACTTTTGAATTAAGCAAATTCAAATTAATTTTTCCGATCCAAAATACGCGTATTGATCAAAAGTTTTCAAATACTAATTTCGCTACTCAATCAAAGCGTTAAAATCGATACCTAATGATTTTGACAGTTTGATAATTGTACGATCTTCATTTAGAAGATCATCCAGATCCTTCAAATCGGTAGTTTTTGCAGCATCCTTTTCTGGAGTGAATTTCAGAGTGGCGCGAACTTCCTGCAACCACTGCTCACGCTTCTCCTTGTCCCTTAACTGCTTCAGGATCTGCAAATTTCTCATCAGGAAATCTCGATCAAAGCTTTGCAAAATCTCTACAGCTTTATTCGGATCCACATTATCATTCTCGTCATCATGATCCGAATATGGATCATCATTAGAATGATTCGGTAATTGAAACACCGAGACTTTTTCACTAGGTTTTCCAGCTGATCCTTTCGAACTATGAATGTTCTTCGGTGTTCCTTCTAGATAAAAAATGGACTTCTTCTTCACTGACTCATCCGATTGCTTCTCCATTTTTCACCAATTCCTGAGAATACGGATGGCGCCAATTGATGAACCACAAAATCCCACCGTATGTAAATGAGAGATTATAATTCAACTAGGAACAAGCTAATCTAAGAAGAATAATCGATGAATCAATGGATTACTAATATCTCAATATTTGGGTACAAACAAGGAAAACACACAGTAAATGTGTGTTTTCTGGAATTAGAAGTTACATTGCAAATGAATGAAAGAACTATTTATAGAGCCTCTGAAGTCGCATCTTCATGAGTTGGTCGGATGCACTTGCATCTTGTTCATCTGCAACTTCATCGCTTCGGGCTCGTTCTCTGTGTGACACTTGCTCTCGGGATCTTTACCATCGGAAGTGTAGATGCCAGGTCACTTGCATGTCCGGTCTTGACCTATCCTCATCAGCTAAATTGCCTTAGGAATTTCGTCCTTAGGTCTTCAAAGACACTTATCTGTGCATTTGGTAGTGCATCAAACCATACTCTTGCAGGTCCAGTAAAGGTTTGTACCAGCATGTGGCACCATGTTTCTTCTGACCATCGTTCAAGCCTCCCAGCAGTAATAAAGTCAAATATATGATCATCTGGATCTGTTAGCCCACCATACTTCTTTATAGAAGTTGGCATCTTCAGCTTTGCTGGAAATTTAGCATTTGCGAGATAATTTTGAAATTTAGAGTGCTCTTGCATTGAAGCAGGAAAGTAAGGGACAAATACATCCTTTGCGCCTGATATTACAAAATCCATAGGTCAGAATAAGATCAATGCCTTTTTCAAAGATTAAGGTCTTAACGTTACAATTCAATCATAGCAATTATAGCTTATTTAGAATTGCTCATATCTGCCTTTATATGAGGTCTTTCAGGGCGACACTTCCAACACAAGTGTAATTGGTTCGAAAGTGTCATACAGTATTAACTTCGCAAGAATTAAGGTCTTAACGTTACAATCAATCATAGCAATTATAGCTTATTTAGAATTGCTCATATCTGCCTCTTATATGAGGTCTTTCAGGGCGACACTTCCAACACAAGTGTAATTGGTTCGAAAGTGTCATACAGTATTAACTTCGCAAGAGATCTTATTGTAATCACTTCCGACGCACGTACGTCCTACTCGGAAGTCTTCACTTGCTATCATAATCACTTCCGACGCGCGTACGTCTTACTCGGAAGTCTTCACTTGCTATCATAATCACTTCCGACGCGCGTACGTCTTACTCGGAAGTCTTCACTTGCTATCATAATCACTTCCGACGCGCGTACGTCTTACTCAGAAGTCTTCAGTCGTAGCATCAATTTTTTGAAAGATCATATCGAAATTACTTCCAATGCACATGTGGCTTACTCGGAAGTGTATATTTGTATCTCATTTTCTATTTCTTTCTCTTCTTTTTTTTTTTACAACTCACCTCGTGAGTATGCATTTGAATTTTCTAAAATTCAAATTTGAAGAAGGTTCTCCCGCCTTAACTGCTGTTTTTATAATTTTCCAGATTTTTTAGGCAATCTTCATAAGAGCCTCTTTGAATCTTCAAATCTTCATCCGGTATTCATTCAACGAATTTCCAGATTTTCGTATTTCACCAAATGATTCTCAATTTTGTATCCATTCATAAGGATTTCACATTATCATTAAACCATTATCATACCACAAGGATCAAAATGCATCAAATTACCAAATCAACGATTGATCATGAACTTTTGATTTAAACAAATTCAGATTAATTTTACCGATCCAAAATATGCGTATCGGTCAATTGCTTTCAAAAACTAAATTCGCTATTCATTCAAAGCGTTAAAATCGATACCTGATGATTTTGACTGTTTGATAATTGTACGATCTTCATTTAGAAGATCATCTAGATCCTTCAATTCAGTAGTTTTTGCAGCATCCTTTTCTGGAGTAAATTTCAGAGTGGCGCGAACTTCCTGCAACCATTGTTCACGCTTCTCCTTGTCCTTTAACTGCTTCAGAATCTGCAAATTTCTCATCAGGAAATCTCGATCAAAGCTTTGCAAAATCTCTACAGCTTTATTCGGATCCACATTATCATCCTCGTCATCATGATCCGAATATGGATCATCATTAGAATGATTCGGTAATTGAAACACCGAAACTTTTTCACTAGGTTTTCCAGCTGATCCTTTCGAACTATGAATGTTCTTCGGTGTTCCTTCTAGATCAAAAATGGACTTCTTCTTCACTGACTCATCCGACTGCTTCTCCATTTTTCACCAATTCCTGAGAATACGGATGGCGCCAATTGATGAACCACAAAATCCCACTGTATATAAATGAGAGATTACGATTCAACAAGGAATAAGCTAATCCAAGAAGAATAACTGATGAATCAATGGATTTATTAATATCTCAATTATTGGGGTACAAACAAGGAAAACACACAGTAAATGTGTGGTTTTCGGAATCAGAAGTTACATTGCTATTGCTAGTGATTGAATGAGCTATTTATAGAATTATTAAAATCGCATCTTCCTAGGTTGGCCGGATACACTTGCATCTTGTTCATCCGCAACTGCATCGCCCCCAACTTATCCTTTGTATGACACTTGCTTTCGAGGTCTTTACCATCGGAAATGATGATGCTGGGTCATTTGCATGTCTAGTCTTGACCTATCCTCATCAGTCGATGTGAAACCATTGTGTTCAAGGAACTCCGCGATCTTCCCAAACCAGACTCGAGGCGATTGTTTCAGTCCGTATATTGCCTTTTTCAACTTACAAACATAACCCGGGAACTCCGAACTCTCGAACCCTTGTGGTTGATCCATATAGATTACGTGATCAAGATTGCCATACAAAAAGGCATTACTTACATCCATTTGCCAGAGATCCCAATCTTGACTAGCTGCTATGGCGAGTAATACTCGAATCGTAGTAAGTTTAGCGACGAGACTAAGCGTTTCTTCATAATCAAGTCCATACTGTTGTGAGAAACCTCGAGCTACCAAACGGGCTTTATACCATTCAACCGAACCATCGGCTTTTCTTTTTATTTTGAATACCCACTTGCACGATACTGGTTTTACGTCGACTAGTTTCGGAACCAGATCCCACGTCTGATTTTTAACTAGAGCTTTGACATCTTCTTCCATTGCTACAATCCACTTTCGGTTACTCTTAGCTTCCTCGAAAGTCTCTGGTTCAATTTCTTCATTCTCTACAATTGCAACATTAGCGTATGAAAAATCAAATTATCCCCTAAAGAACAAGGTAGAGATGATTTGGATTATCAGAATAGAGGAGAATAAGAGAGATCTTGAGAGATAGGATGAAACTAATGATTTTATTGATGCAGGTGTTGTTACAGACGGAAGTGTAGTAACACATAGTTAAAGGTATAAAGTAAAATATTCCGAAGATCCTTTCTCCAGCCTTGATCCCAGCTATTTATAGAGCATTCGACATGTTCCGACAGCACATGCACATTCGTCCTCGCACCTGTCCAGCACATGCACATCCGTCTCTAGCACCTGTCCTCATAATCATATTGTCGTCATCCTGTCAAGCTCGGTATAACATATCAGTTTGCAAGAGAGGACTTGATGAGACCGGGTCGGATGTGTAAACACATCCAAAAACCCTTTTACTTCATCAAGTCTCCCAAGTCTATTAAGTGAAAAAATGAAGTTAATAGACTTGAAGATTCAAAGTTACACATCCGACATCTGCATCTGTTTGCATTTGCTGTTCCGTATACATGTATAAGTCCAACTACAAGTTTTGGTCACACATCACTAAAACACATTCAACTTAAAACAAAAAGTTTTTAGTTATAGCCGAAGCTTTTGATATCATTGGAACTAATATTAACCATACTGGTTAAAACCTTTCCTCGTCTAGTCCCCTAGTCCATTGGCGAAAGCATTTGCTAAAGCTAATGGACTATAAGAAATCATACCTGATACACATGCGAAACTTTGTCTTGATAACAACCTCAACATTTCCACCTACTGCTTGCAACTGCATAACTTGTTGCACATCCACTTTTATTTAACACATGTGAACTATCGATTGTACCTCATCAAGTCCCCAGTCTAGTATGATGTGGTGTCAACTGCATCATGCTAGACTCCTAATCCACATTATAGCCACTAGGAAATTCGCAAATGATAACATTTGGGCCTTAAGGAACATTGAAGAAAGTACAAGCATCTTATTATCCCCCAAAGAAGACTCAGAATCCTGCAATATGAAAATCCCTAAGCAATAATGCGAAATCTTGTAAGGAGAATATAACAAACTTTCAGCTATCCATTAAAAACCTCCTTTAGCGTTTGTAACCTGCACATTTCTTCACACTTCTTTTTATAGAGAACGAAAAACACTTGGGAAACCTTTGATGAAGTGAGAACATGATTATGTTCACTTTCACATACGCTTATTCCTCAATGTTGTTCCATAGCACATCCACTTTTCCAAATCAATTGGATGGTCCTTCATAAACTTCTTTACAGGAAAAGAGCAAGCGCTTACCCAAGAAGAAGAGAATCCTTCAGTTATGTAATATTCTTAAATAAAAGAAATCGTTCTTTCCAACTCATAGTACATATGTCTAACTTCTTGCAACCTAAACAATTGCTTCCTCTTCATATGTGCGGCTTAATCTTTTGCTTGCATATACTACCATCTTCTGCGAACACATTCGCATGTATTTTCTTTTTTTTTGTTGTTGAAAACACTCCTTATCGAATGACACATAGTCATTTAATTGGTCACTTAGACCCATCCGGAATTAAGATAGCCCTTAGCTTCTTTATCAATGTTCACGTATGACTTCCGGGAATTTGCATAGCGCGTAGCTACCTCTTGTGACCCCATAGGTCGCATCTGTAACGATGCACAAAAATTGATCAATTTATTTGGTCTCATATGACCACATGTTTGAGAAGATGTATGGTGGCCAGCCATTTTCATGATCCATTGGACCAATTTTTTCGTATACGTATATCTTTTTTTTTTAACTGGCAACACATGCGTCCATGTGCCTTGCCATTTTTCCGAACATATCAAGGAAAAAGAATATAGTCTATACGACTTAATCCAGAATGTGATTACAATAGTAATCTAACTCAACACTATGTTGATCAGGCATGTGTATGAGTGAAATTATCTTATGCAACTCTGATATTGTCTTTCAAAATAGACTTAATCGAATATTTAAAGCACATTTTTATGAATTTAAAAACATACCTGAGAGCATCAGATCCTTCTACATATGAAGCCTTCGCATATGTATTTCATTCGCAAGTGAATATCATTCCATATCTGAGAACCAACATGTTCATCAGGCCTTCCAACCAAAGTATAAGCTTCTTCATGTTTATTTCTTTGCATATGCCACTACCCCAAGTGTAATTTATCTCAAACCTGAAGCACCTTAGCCTGATTTCATTTAAACAACACATGCAACATTTCTTGTTTTCTTTACCAGCCTTTGTATCGGAAGACTTTGACATTTCCAATTCACTTTAGCTTTCCCCCATCCGCACCATCTTGCAACACACTCTTGAGAAAGCCCAACTTAACATGAACCATCTAACCTAACACCATACAGCCATATCCACTTTATTGCTATCCACACTTCTTCCTTAACACAATATACTTCCTCTTTGAATAAAACCCCCAACAAATTATTTCCTACAACTGTCAACAATAAACGGAAACTTCTTTCCATCTGAACAATACACTTCCTTACAAGCTTCCCATTTATTAACACAAGAAATTTCTTTTTCATCCATCCCTATAAGATTAATTAGTAATTACTAATAGAAAATCTTTCATGATACTTTAACCGATGTTCACGACCCTTCCATCTTCATTCTCGAATCATATTACCAACTTTCTTCCTAAGTCCCAACCAAATACCACATAGCATGTGTTGATCCTTTATCACGAACCAAAAGCATCACATGCTAATGGAACCGCGAACTTTGTCTAATTATTAGGACCGCCTCTAAAGAAGTTGCTCATGCATATGCTAATTCACCCTACTTGAACTCATTAATATTTCCTCAGAATCATCATAGAAACACCAGCTCACAAGCATCATAAATCACCACATCCACTTAACTCTTCAGATAATATCACCACATCTACCTTAGGCCCCCATATGCGTGAATCAGTACCACAACCAACTTTCCTTTTTATCAACATAACTTTATCAAATCTCATAAAAGTTTCCAAATACCATCAAAATTTCCTATATCACCCATACCATTGAAACATAAAATGCTACCAGAAACTACCAGGAACTTGTATTTGCTTCTTATACCATCAAAAACTTTCCTATCCTTCACTGCACTTCCAAGACCACCACAAAAGCAAATGCATGTATCTGAACTTCCTATTTATCAAATGTTGCCTTGGGATTCAAAACTCACACATCCTTATAATCATGAAACTTTCTTGTTTTTTCCCCAAAAGATCATTCTTAAAGATCCATCTATATATTAACTTAACATTTTCCATCAACGACCTCACAAACATCTTTTTTTTACACGTCCACATCTGACCCATTTCATGACTATGTCGTCTTCCTTATTCACAAAAATTCCCTCAACCTGTCCTTTACATGCCCATTCACCAACTGCCTATACATTACTTATAACTACATAACTATCGAAAACCCCTTTATACTTGACTACACTTCCAGAAACACACTTGCATAAATTATATTATCATACCCCAATTCATATTTTAGTGAGACGTCATAAGAATCCCATGATGATAACCTTTTGAAGCTAAAATCCATCAGATCAGTACACATCCGAAATTTTCCCAAAAAACCACCAGATCAGCGCATATCCGAAATTCTCCCCAAAAATCATCAGATCCACACATATCCGAAATTATCCCAAATATCATCACTTCCAACCTAGCCATTGCCACCTAATGTCATGGCCGTTTCTTTACCTTTAATCTTCTCATAGCTTATACCAAAATCCCAAAGACAAAAAGCTGCATATCCCATCGAGTAGATCTCTTATATATAAGTTCTTACTACCACATCCATAATACCCTACTTAAAACTAGCCAGCGAGCACCACCACACTTTTTAAAACCAAAATCCATAATTCTCACGCTTCCATTTCTTCCTATATCGACCACATCAATTGAAGGGCCAAGCATTGAATCAAGTTGGATCAAGTTAGTCAACTTGTTAACCCCTTTCACTCCCATATGTCACAGAAGATGACATTAACAACCAAACATTAAAATTAACAATCATTAATCTTGATTTTCCAAGTATCAACATCTTTACTACTTTATGAGGTGTACCCAAAATTCTCCATCCAATTATATGCATATGCACTCCCCATTCATTCTTGAATTGTTTAAAAATAAAAAATTACTTAACCCTCATAATTCTAAAAACTCCATTTTGCACTTAACAATTTTAAGTTTCATAATTAAAACCCATCTTCCTTTCCTTCTTTTTTTAATTTATTTTTACGAAAACGTATAAGAGATATATCAAGTCTGAATTTGGTAAAATTTAGATAAGGAATAATTGTTTCAACTTAAACAAGAATGATGAACTAACGGTTTTTAATCATAAACTATATAACAAAACCAAATATAATCATATTTGATAAAGAAAGAAGAGTTACCTCATCCGGCAAATTGGTAGTTTCGTCGCAAGTGTAAACCTAACATTGATGCGATGGCAACTATGGTCAGAACGCATCCGATCCAGCGTAGCACTTTCACCCCTTGTAAAGATAACTTCCTTCACCAGTTGACTCTTTCTTGAATGAAACTGTCTTCTTTTTGTAGTAACCCTTTTAAGCACTTCTGACAATGCAAGTGATCATGCAAGTAACCTCTCCAATATAGAATATAGATTATTTGCATGCGTAGACAATCCTTTCCATCTACACTCCTTTTTGCACGCATAATTTTTCTATACCCGCATCCTAACCTTTACATATGAGTAAGTGCATTGTCATACTCACCAAAGCTTTAACTCGATCTTTGAAAGACCACCTATGCACCAAGCATATGGTTATTCGGACCATCCATAAGATGCACATCCTACTGCTACTGTAAATATGCAGTACCTACACCTTTTCTTCCATTACTTGAACCATCCACCCACGACCATAGTTGTAACAAAGTTAAATCCCATGAGATATACACTTACACATGCCACCCACATTTTCTTTCACTTTAGCACTCACTTTTTTATTTTATGAACCTAAAAATCCCATTTGAAACCACTTACATTTCCATTCCCAACCATTGTTCACCATATAACTTCTTCTTCATTCGTATCTGCATCCCAGATCCTAACACCAAATATTTATCAAACACAACCAAATCCAACACTTGGGACCGGTATGCTCTCTCTCGACAAAATAAATAAGCATGACCACCATCCCATCCAAAGGCTAAAGTACATATCTTTATGTATTCAAAACACTTTTGAAACCATATAAGTATAATGACCGAAAATCCTCTTGACGATTCCTTGGAACAAATTTTCACATGCTAATACCATCCGCCTTTTTATAAAATATCTTCTCATATCCAAATCCTTATTAACCATCTTATCCAGGTTGACTAGAATATGCAACCGTCTAAACCTTGCACGTGTCATGTATTTGTACATGACACTTTCAATGTCTAAAATCATTCGAAACCCCATGTGATAAAAAACAACCAAACCCATAAACATTTGTAATGCAAAGAGCCACAAGATACATATCCGACCACCACTACACTTGCAATTCCTTGAATAGCCAGTTACCAAAATTTATGAATTCTTCCATGTGTATTGGTCGAACCATTCGCACCATGAACTGAACCGTCCATTTAACGACATAATGTCGTGATAAAGTTGAATACCATGTGCATCACATATGCTATCCCTATTTTCCTTCATCACATAACTCAAAATATCCCTTTCTAAGAAACCACGCTATAAATGCTAACGAAAAGATTTTACTTCGCGAAATTCCTCACATTTCCATTTCACACCAGGAACTAGCAAGTAACATCTCAGTATATGATACTTCCCATAACCAATACAAAATATAGACACCTCATAGTTTGAAAAGTCAAACCATATATTCGACTATATGCAAGTCCCACAAGAATATTATCAAGCAAAAGACCCAAAATCTGATAACTTGTGCAAAATATCGTAAAAAACCCAAGTTCTTCAACTTAAAAACTTTTAAAATCTTAAATTTTTTTTAGAAAAACAATTTCAATATTATTAACTAACCAAAACCAAAATCAACTAACATTTCGTAAAATATAATCAATGCACGGATTTTTTTATTTATTTATTTATTTTTTTAATATAATTTTACAACTAAAATATTTGAAACAACATATGCATATTTAAATCATACCTTCGAAGAATATAGTTCGAAGAATATAGTTGAACTACTGTCTTCCAAAAGCCAAAATAGTCTTGAAATTCAATGGACTTGACTTATGTAAACTTGATAAATCATTCGAAGATATGAAACCATATTTAAAACAATTCTTCACGCAAACTCTTCCCCTCAAAACCTCTGCAAAAACCCTTCTGTAAGCTTTATCATTCGTTTTTAGGCATCCATGACTCAATAGTCTAGCAAATGAATTAGTAAGCTCCAAGAGGTTTTTAGCAGCAACGGCGCGACCAACAAATACGAGCATCGAAAATACGAAAACATTGAACATACGGGTCAAGAAGGTTTTTAGGCACCCAATGTATGTTCGTCCAAAATTCCAGAAATCGAACAATGATAAGCTCAAAGCCATGCCGAACTAGATCGAAAAGTGACTTCGATCATGAATGTGCTTCCGCTTGAATTAAATTCGCCCATAATCTGGCCATAATCCAAAAATACAAGACATGTACCCGAATCAACAAAAAACGTTCAACCGACAAGCCAAAGCAATTAATTTTAACCATGCGAATTTTGAGACCCCATGCCCCTTAATGGAGTAGACCTTATTGTAAATATTCAAAAAAATCTAAGCATATGTCTTGATTTCTCTTCAAAGAATTAACCAACAATTATGCTTCACATTTCATTTAAACCCACTGTTATAAAAGTGCTCCTAAAATCGAACCAAACGATTTTGCTTAAATTGACCTTGAAAAGTCAAAATCACCTCGGATTTCCATCACTTGTAACCAGAAACCAAACAATAAACCATCCCCAGCACTCTTCCGCCATTTCACTCTTGTGAAACAAAACAATTAACAAATCCAGTGCAACCGAACCTATGATCTGACTTAAAAGTGAACCGCCAACCTTCCAAAACTGTACCAAACAGAATCAAAATACTAGTTTGATCAAAAGCGCCCCTTTCTTCCTCTTTAAATCACCCCATTGATCAACTAAACGAGCCTCGAAATTAAACTTGCGTTCCTACCAACAAACTACCCCTGATTAAGAAAGTCTACCACGAACCATATAAAACCCACAGTAACTTGTCTTCACCCACCAAAAACACACCCTAAAATGAGTTCTCTATTTTGTACCGATTCTTCCAAATGGTCGCCAAAAAGAACACCGAACACCAAAACTTGCAACCCACACTTTAAATGGAAACGAAATGTGATTTCAAGCAATGCCAAAATGATATTAAAATTGAGATATACAAATGCAAAAATTAGGTGAAATCTGAATTTTGAGCTGACGTCACAAATTTCGTAGGAGCGAGAAACATATATCATAAACATTTTTGAGCTTGATCGAGCAATAAATCCAAAAATATGGAACGAATCATGAAACTGAGCATATCATCATGTGCGAAATCTCAAACCGATTCTATAGAGATGTGGATTGACACGTTTTAGTGATGTTTTAACGACTGAGGAAGAACACGGTTACGAGAACATCTCGATGAACTGTGGATCAGAAATTGATTAATTCTTGAATCAAAATAAAATTTGAATGCACTACTAAGCCCACATATGTAAACCGAATAGGATAGAACCAGATTTGACGAGTTTGTCAAAACATTAAGAGATTATGTACATGAGCAATGAAGAAGATGATGAACGTGAATTATGACCTTGATCTAAAATTGAATAATTCACCAAATTAACATCATTAAAAGACTTTAAAAGATAAAGCTAAGTCAATGAACCTCAAACCAAAGAACAAATCATAGTCTCATGAGAATCTCGATGAAGAACAGTAGATATGATGAAGAAAATTTTGACCAATTCAGAAAATCAAAATGGAAACAATTCAGCAAGCTCAGATTTCGATTAAAAAATGGTGTAGAACCACACCTAGTTTTATTTTAAGATTAAAACAAATTTTAAGAAATCCAGATCAAAAAAACGAGTTACACACAGTGAAGATAATGAGTTTTACTTCTCTCACACACGCGTACAGTGTGTTTTTCAAAGAAAACCTAATTAATCCATAGAAGTTGTAAAAATTCAGAAGTCTACAAAATTTCAAAAAATAAGATATCATACTGAAAAAACTGAGTTAAGATTTCATACCTGAATCGTGATATGCAAAAATTCAAATATTAATAGAGTCGGGAAGTTACCAATTCAGAAATCACCATCAGAACTTACCAAGTCAAAGTTGAACAATATTGTTTTTCATGAACTTAGCTCCTTTCTACCTCAAAATCCTCTTAGATCTCCAAAATCAAAAACAAAATTCGTGTCAACAAATCGGATGGCGCCATTGAAAAATCAAATTATCCCCTAAAGAACAAGGTAGAGATGATTTGGATTATCAGAATAGAGGAGAATAAGAGAGATCTTGAGAGATAGGATGAAACTAATGATTTTATTGATGCAGGTGTTGTTACAGACGGAAGTGTAGTAACACATAGTTAAAGGTATAAAGTAAAATATTTCGAAGATCCTTTCTCCAGCCTTGATCCCAGCTATTTATAGAGCATTCGACATGTTCCGGCAGCACATGCACATTCGTCCTCGCACCTGTCCAGCACATGCACATCCGTCCCTAGCACCTGTCCTCATAATCATATTGTCGTCATCCTGTCAAGCTCGGTATAACATATCAGTTTGCAAGAGAGGACTTGATGAGACCGGGTCGGATGTGTAAACACATCCAAAAACCCTTTTACTTCGTTCTTCTTCAACTCGTACAAACAAGCTGGTATCCGCAATTGTCGATGTGAAACCATTGTGTTCAAGGAACTCCGCGATCTTCCCAAACCAGACTCGAGGCAATTGTTTCAGTCCGTATATTGCCTTTTTCAACTTACAAACATAACCCGGGAACTCCGAACTCTCGAACCCTTGTGGTTGATCCATATAGATTACGTGATCAAGATTGCCATACAAAAAGGCATTACTTACATCCATCTGCCAAAGATCCCAATCTTGACTAGCCGCTATGGCGAGTAATACTCGAATCGTAGTAAGTTTAGCGACGGGACTAAACGTTTCTTCATAATCAAGTCCATACTTTTGTGAGAAACCTCGAGCTACCAAACGGGCTTTATACCGTTCAACCGAACCATCGGCTTTTCTTTTTATTTTGAATACCCACTTGCACGATACTGGTTTTACGTCGACTAGTTTCGGAACCAGATCCCACGTCTGATTTTTAACTAGAGCTTTGACTTCTTCTTCCATTGCTACAATCCACTTTCGGTTACTCTTAGCTTCCTCGAAAGTCTCTGGTTCAATTTCTTCATTCTCTACAATTGCAACATTAGCGTATGAAAAATCAAATTATCCCCTAAAGAACAAGGTAGAGATTGATGAATAGATGAGGTTGTCGGATGTGTGTCCACATCCGACCATCACGCATCTAAGTCCTCGGGTTAGTGGTAACGGTTTTGCAGGAGTATGCAAGGCGAGGATCTGAGACAAGATTCGAGCTAAGGATCAGGAAGACGTGATCGAGAGCTTATAAATACTCAAGATTGGACATAGATTAGGGATCTTCTCCAATTTACTTGTATTGTTATCAGAATTAATAAACACTTTCTCTCTCTAACTTCAAACCTCATTCACTTCTTATTTCTTCTTTCTGATTTGGGGGCAAAGGTGCTTCGTTAGACACTTTTTCCTTTTTCAGTGGCGCCATCCATTAGTTGACTGGATCCTTTGTGATTGAGTGTTGAATTTGATGATGAGTGATTTGGAGAAAACTTTTTCGGTTACGGCTTCGAATGAAAAATTGAAGTCGAGTTCTTCTTTTCGGCAGAATTCGGGTTTCTCTGCTGATGAATCACCACTTAAGACTACTTCGGTTTTCACAACTTCGTTTATGGATCCGAAGACGTTGATTCCTGAGAATGCTGACGGATCAAAGAAGCCTGTGGTTAAGGATGTTTCTGATAAACAAGATATGGTTGTTTTCGGTAACGATGCCGGTATAAAGAACAGGAAATCGCCGGAGAAGGAGTCGGACGACGATGATTTGTCAGAATTGGATGTTGATTTTTTGCGAAGAAATAAAGAATTGTTGATGTTTTTGAAGGAACAACGATCTATGGAAGAAGAAGCTGATGATATGCAAATCCAGCTGGCAAAATTTCGGAGTAAGGTACAGAATCAGCGACAGTCAACGGTAAAAGATGATCGGAATACAATAAAAATGGTGAAACCTTCGGTAAAAGGTATGAAGTTCATGTTCGAAATCGTTGATGATAATTTGTGAAAGTTTTACGATGATAATCTGGGTCATTGACTTTCTTTGCTTATTGATGATGATTTCTTAGAGTCATTAATTTTTATTCGCTATAATATTTACAAAACTAAACGGAAATTTATTTTCGAGGTAAAATTTATTAATGATTAACAATTTTAAAATTATGTCAAAGTTCAGTTTGCTAAATCATGTCTGTGGCATGGTCTATGTGTCATTAAAAGTTGTTGATTATTTTAAGTATTAATGAGATGCAGAGATGATTATTCCATATATGCCGGAGTCTATGACGTCACAATCAAAGTTTGCCTCGTGGATCGCGGAAGCAACATTTCCTCGCAAGTTGAAGATGCCGTCAACGGTGAATAAGTATGCAGGATTGGCAGATCCGGATGATCATGTGTTCGAGTTTTACTCTGCCGCTAGGTTAGAAAATTGGGCGGAAGAGACTTGGTGCCATATGTTTGTACAGACTTTTACGGGTATAGCTAGGGTCTGGTTCGATGCACTCCCGGTTGGTGGAATTGTTAGTTTTGAGGATTTGAAGGGAAAGTTTTTGAGACAGTTTAGTCAGCAGAAAAAATGCACAAGAGATCCAACAGAAATACATAATATCCGGCGTAGGGATCAAGAGTCAATAGAAGACTTTATAGGTCGTTTCAATCGGGAGAGTATGAAAATCTCTGGGGCAGGCGATCAATTGCGTATTTCTGGATTCTGTCATGGGGTTAGATGTGCTCAGTTGGTTGAGAAATTGCATGAGGATCTTCCGAAGTCTATGGAAGTTTTGATGGATAAGGCTAAGGCTTATGTTAGAGGGAAAAATGCATGTGGGAGTTTTGTTCAAACAGAAGGTCGAAATTTGGTTCCCCGAGGGGGATATGCAGGGACTGGTCAGGTTAACAGAAGATACGCGGGTCCGATAAGAAATAATATGGGGAATTTTCAAAATAAGTGGGTTCGGCCCGTAGTTGCTAAGGCAGGATATGCTGGAAATCAGTCAAGAAACGGTTATGTTTCGACTCGGCATGATAAATTTGTGGAACATATTAAAACTCCAAGTGAAATTTTATCAACTGAGCGTGTTCAGTTTCAGGCTCCTCCAAAAATAAAAGCTGCTCCTATGAAGAATCTTGACAAGTATTGTGATTTTCATCAAGATAGGGGCCACACAACCGATGCCTGTTGGGCATTAAAGAAGGAGATTGATAAAGCAGTGAGGTCTGGAAAGTTGGGGCATTTAGTAAAAGTTCTAAAGGGGGGTACTGAACCAGCTAAGGTTATTAATATGATCGGTATAAAGCGTCATCAGGTGGAAAAGTTTCAGAAGAAAAAGATAAGTAAGCAGGATGATTGGCAGTATCAGGAGATTACTTTCCCTCCACTTCTAAAACAGATGGCAAGAGAGGAACCTGTGGTGGTGGTCGCTACGATAGCAACTTACGAAGTCAGGAGAGTCTATGTGGATTGTGGGAGTGCAGTGGATATTATGTATGAGCAGTGTTTCAGGAAAATGGGGGTAGAGGTGCGAAAAAAGTTGGTGCCATCGAAAGTTCCATTGATGGGATTCTCAGGAGAGATGGTTAGACTCTTAGGAACAATTACTTTGCCAATGGTTATAGGAGTGGGGGAGCAGATTCGAGCTTTGGAAGTTACGTTCCTAGTGGTCAGTGCTGCGTCTTCCCATAATGTCATTTTGGGGAGGCCAGTTCTGAGTCAGTTGGGGGCGGTAATATCAGTAACTCATGGTATGATAAGGTTTCCAACACCAAAAGGGGTCGCATCTTTAACTTCTGATGGGTGTTTACAAGTGTGTGCTGTGCAATTACCGGAAATACAAAAGGAAGATAGGGGCAATTATAAAAATGGATAAGTGGGCAATTAACTCAAGGTATCCGGATCAGCAGTTGCAAATCGGAGATCAATTATCGGGAAATGCAAGGGAAAAGTTGTATGATTTATTAGCTAAAAGTGTGGATGTTTTCGCATGGGAACCTTCTGATATGACTGGAGTACCGAGGCATTTGTCAGAACATAAGTTGGCTTTGTATCCTGGAAGTGTTCCATACCAACAACGGAAGAGAGGGATGGATAATGAAAGGGCGCAAGTTGTGAAAGTGGAAGTGGATAAGTTGTTAAAGGCAAATATTTTGAGAGAAATACAATTTTCGGATTGGGTATCAAATCCCGTGTTGGTCAAAAAACCTGATGGCTCCTAGAGGATGTGTATTGATTTTAAAAATGTAAATAATGTGTGCCCAAAGGATTGTTATCCATTACCAGAGATTGATTGGAAGGTAGATTCGGTTACAGGATTTAAATGGAAATGTTTTCTGGATGCGTACAAAGGATATCATCAGATACAGATGGCGGTAGAGGATGAAGATAAAACCACTTTCATCACAAGGGAAGGGTTGTTTTGTTACACTAAGATGCCCTTTGGGTTGAAGAATGCGGGGGCAACTTATCAAAGGTTAATGGATAAAACTTTTCAAGATCAGGTAGGAAGGAATCTGGAGGCGTATGTGGATGACATTGTAATTAAAAGCAGGGAGGAGGATAGCATGTTCATGGACATTGAGGAAACGTTTGCAAAGTTGCGTAGTATAAATATGAAGTTGAATCCAAAGAAATGTTCCTTTGGCATGCAAAGTGGAAAGTTTCTGGGGATGATGGTATCTAATGAAGGGATTCGTGCTTGTCCAAAGAAGGTGGAAGCAATATTACAGATGGGGTCGCCAACCTCAGTAAAAGATGTTCAGGTTCTGAATGGAAGGTTGGTTGCATTACATAGGTTTGTCGCTAAAGCAGCTGAGAGGTCATTACCTTTCATGAAGGTTTTAAAAGAATGTTTGGGGAAAGAAAATTTTCAGTGGACGCAAGAAGCGGAAGATGCGTTTGCAGAATTGAAAAAGGTGTTGACTGAATTGCCAACTTTAACAGCACCGACTGTGGGGGAGACGCTGCAAATGTATGTAGCAGCAACTGTAGGATCTGTGAGTGCAGTTTTAGTAGCGGAAAGGGAGCAAGGTCAGATGCCAGTTTATTATGTAAGTAAGGTACTGAAAGATTATGAAAAGAGGTATGTCTCGATGGAAAGGTTGGTACTTGCATTAGTTGTGGCTGCGAGGCGTTTGCGGAGATATTTCCAAGCGCATTGTGTAGAGGTATTGACGTCTTGTCCAATAAATCAAGTGTTGCGAAAAGCGGAAATGTCTGGTAGAATGGTTAAATGGGCTGTGGAGTTAGGTCAATTTGACATTCAGTTTAAGCCACGGGTCGCTGTGAAGGGTCAGGTGATTGCTGATTTTTTAGCTGAAATGCCTATAAGTCAGGAAGTGTCAACGATTGTGTTGGATGTGGAGAAAGTACTGCCATGGAAATTGTTTACCAGATGGTTCAACCGGAAGTGAAGGGGCAGGTGCTGGTAAGATTTTTCAGTTTCTTCATTTGCAATAATGGAGTTGTTTTTTATCTTTTGCACATTTGATTTTGGGCTTAAACTCTGTTACGTTATAAGTTGCAGGTATATTAATTATAAGTCCAGATGGAGATGAAATGACTTATGCTATAAGGTTTGATTTTGGAGTTTCAAATAACGAGGCTGAGTATGAAGCTGTGTTGGCAGGTTGCTTAGGAGTATAAAACGGAAAATTTATTATCTTTCACTAACTTTTTCCAATATTATGTATTTACAAATTTTTGGTGAACAGGGTTAAGGATGATGAAGATGTTAGGGGCGCATGAGGTGCAAGTACGTACTGATTCATTGTTGGTTGTAAAGCACATCAGTGGGGATTATGAGACCAAAAGTGCTGCGATGGCACTATATTTGGATCAGGTTAAGGTTCTGATGAAGGAGTTCAACAAATGCGAGGTTTCACATGTAACTCGAAGTCAGAACAAGAAAGCTGATGTTTTAAGTAAGTTAGCTTCGACATCTTTTAAACACTTGGGAAAGGAAATAAGGGTGGAAGTTTTAGATGGACCCTCAATATTAAAGAAGCAAGTCTCAGATGTGGCTATGTCTGGACCAGTTTGGTATGCGCCAATATATGAATACTTGGTGGCGGGACGATTGCCGGAAGGGAAAGAGGAGGCCAGGAAAGTAAAGGTTAAGTCTTTACAGTATCAGGTTCAGGAGGGGTTGTTATATAGAAAGACGTATGTGGGACCTTTGTTAAAGTGCTTAACTGAGGAAGAGGCTGTCTATGTGGTTAACGAGGTTCATAAGGGAATATGTGGTAATCACATGGGCCCTCGAATGGTAGTTAATAAGTTGATCCTACTGGGGTATTATTGGCCTAATATGCATAAGTTTGCTAGTGATATACTTAAAAGATGCGACGAATGTCAAAGGTTTGCTCCAGTTAGTTTGAAAGCCAAACATGAAATGGTGCCAATTGTGTCAGCTTGGCCATTTCAAAAGTGGGGTATCGATATTGTGGGACCATTTCCTGAAGCCGCGGGAAGAGTTAAATTTTTAATTGTGGCTGTGGATTATTTCACTAAATGGGTGGAGGCAAAAGCAGTTGCGAACATTACTGGGGCACAAGTAAAAAAATTTGTCTGGGAATACATTATCTCTAGATTTGGATTACCTTTGTACATCATTTCCGACAATGGCAAGCAGTTTGCAGATAATCCCTTTAGGGAATGGTGTGAGGAGTTGGCCATAACACAGGTCTTTGCATCTGTCGCATACCCTCAAGCAAATGGGCAGGTTGAGCGAGTTAATCGAAGTTTAGTTGAGGGTATTAAAACGAGACTAGTGAAAGCAGGTGGCGGATGGGTTGATGAACTGACACATGTGCTCTGGGCCTATCGAACAATGCCGAAAACAGCTAATGGAGAGACACCTTTTAGTTTAACGTATGGTTCAGAAGCGGTGATACCAGCAGAGGTCGGGATACCAACTCGAAGGATGCTTGAACATGGAAATAACGATGATTTGATAAGAGAAAATTTAGATATGTTAGAAGAGCGACGGGAAGTTGCGGCAATAAGAGAAGGGAAGTATAAAACAAAAATGGAAAAATATTACAATGCTCATGCAAAGGTTTATTACTTTAAGGAAGGTGACTTAGTTTTGCGTAATAATGATGTTAGCAAAGTTTTGAAGCTGGGAAAGTTAACACCTCAATGGGAAGGGCCGTATAAAATTACAGAAGTCTTGGGTAAGGGTTCTTATGTGCTTGAAGATGGAGATGGAAAGGTTTTGCCTAGGTCATGGAATGGTATTCACTTGCGGAAGTATCATGTGTAGATGGTTAATGTGAGAGATTCCGTAAAACCAAATCATTGTTCTTGTGATTTTATACAATTTGAGTATGGCTCAATATGAATAATAGAAACTCATTGTTTTGTGTAAAAATGAGTTAACACTTTTCGTTTGTGAATATGCTATGTGCAAATTCTTATAATATCGGATATGTTTCGATTAAACTGCTTGAATATGTTTTAAAGCACGAAAATTAGATATGCTCTAATTATAGCAAGTCGAATATGTTTTGACTAAGTAAATGGATATGTTCCAAGTTGTTATAACAAATGTGATTTGAGCAAAGTTAGTATGGCCTAACTAAGTAAAGCGAATATATTTTGTTTTAAGGGTTGGATATGTTCCAGTTTGACAAAGTCAATTATGTGTTGAAACATGAAAGATTTCTATGCTTACATAGTTAATTTTGTTATGTGTATGGTGCATATTTCATGAGATAATAAAATTTTCTTTTTATAACAATCTTTATATTTGCATGCCTGATCAAACATGCAAATATATCGATTTCAAAAAATTTTCAAGGTAAAAAGGTACATATAGCATAAGCATATTAAGCAAAAGCATGCAGTCATTCGGATGTGCAGATAACAGACAAAGTTTAAAAGCCTTACACATACAGGCATCAAAAGATCATCCACATGCAAGTGGGTATTGTTTGCAGTAATCTAAATGTCTTTCAAAAGCATAAGGAAAGGAATTGCGCTTGATAATCAACCGGAACCAGATGGTGTAGGGTGAGAGTCAGTTGTGGATCCAGGGTTGTCAGCATGAGGGGATGATCCATCACCAAGGACAACATCTTTGATTACTTGAAGAGTAGCATTGTGTAGATCTGGAAGTTGCTTTAGAAACGGAATATGCAGACGTTTGAAGGCTTCAGTGGCGTCTGAAAGCTTCTTGTTGGCATCTTTGTCGAATTCTTTCGTTGTCAGCACAGAAGATGCAGGCATTTTTGCATATTGGAAGCCGAGAATTAAGCCTTCATTTACGCCGCATGCATTCATCGCATTGTTGATATTCCCAACAGCAGATACCATGTCCGGATCTTTGAATAATTTTCTCACAATTGCATCAACGCCTTCTTTCAACAACCGGGATTTGTCATCCTCTAGAACTTGCTTTTCTTCGGTTAGTATTTTCAGCTTCATCTCAAGAGCCTTTTGCTTTTCTTCAGATTCATGTTGCTGTTGGCTCAACTTTTCCTTTAAAGAAAGTACTTCTGGTAGGATGAGAAAGTCAAACAAGGAAAGTCATAGAAAGAGTTAAGACTACACCAAGACAGAATTTTATGTCGGAAAAGTTAGAAGAAAGAGGTTTTACCTTCAGAAATTGTTTGTTTTTGCTCATTGAGCAACTGTTTTTCTTGCAGCAAAGTTTCTTTTTCTTCTAGGGTGTCAGAATTCTTCTTTTCGAGGATCAGTTGTTGTTTCTTCAACATGTCGATCATTGAGCGAGCCTCGTGCAGTGCAAGTTCCGCCATGATTCTCTTTTGGGAAGCATCGTTCTTTGCTTTAGCAAGAGCAACTTTTTCTTTCTCTAGACCCTGAATTTTGCTCTGCATGGCTGGATTTTGCATCTGAGCAATTTCACTTGATAAATTGGCGTTCTCAGCTCTGATCCAACGATTGTACAGTTCGGGTAGGATGGCTTGACTTTCGGCATGAATAGCAGTGATACGGGCGGCTAGCACAGAAGGAGGTAGACTTTGGAGAAACTTTACATCATTTGGGGTGGAACAGTGAAAAAACATATTTTTTGCTGTGGCATGATCTGTGAAACTGTCTTTGTTGCTGATGTTCCAGCTAGGAAGAAATAGTTCTCCCAAGTTGTACCCTGCGGTTCTCCTTGTCTTGACCTGTGTAAGATCATTCTTTAGCCATCCAACTTCATTTTGGGAAGAAGGAAGGAATGTGGAGATGTTCGAACTTGAAAGGTTAGGTTGGGAAGACATAAGAGCTTGCGAAGGATTAGCATAAGCAGAGGGTATGGTGGTACGATCGGATGTGTGAGCGAAAGTTGGGCTCTTCTCAGTAATTTCCAAGGTAGCTGGTGGGGATGTGGAAAAATACTCATTCATAGTGATGTCATCGTTGGTGATCATATGAGACAAGCTAGGAGGACTAAGGGGAGAACCTTTGAGCATTTCGAAATTGAAATTTGCACTTTCAGGTGCTGAAGAAACATCAGCAAGGCGGCTCATCTGAGTTTCGCTTATGAGGGTATTGTCATTGATGTTTGATGAAGTGTGTTGAGCATTGTGCCTTGGAGAACGACGGGGAATATGATCCTCTTTTAAGTCTTTTTGATTGGGCTTTTCACCTTGGACAGTTGCAGAGGGAGCATCTGCATCTGTTGGTTTCTCAGTTCTTTTCAGGGGATCTTTCTTGCCTTTTTTATTGACAGGAACTTCATCTTTCTTAGGTGACTCGTGGTGACCTCTGGCAGTGTGTTTCTTTCTTTTGGAAGTTAATTGCTACAGGGGGATTCTTTGTTGATTCATTTTCTTGGGCCTCAAGTTGATTCACTTCAGGAATAATCACATTGCTGGAAGTGGCACCGGTTTGATCAATAATGGGGGCTGCCTCAGGGAGATCTTTCGCTGGTTCAAAGGTTAGGGAGGAAAAATCTCTGAGCTTCAATACACCAGACAGGTCCATTTCTGATATAAAAAAAAATAATATAACAGTTAGTTAGATGTTGGGTTGCATTAGGCTTTGTAAAATAAAACAAAACGACAGCAGTGAAGAATAAGTGAAGAATAGGATGCAGGGTGAAAGACTCACTAGCGCCTCCATTAACGAAGGAAGGTCGCAAGTGAGGAGCGTGCCAGTTTTTGCTAATTTGAGCAGCAACAAGAATGGCTTCAGGAAGTTTGCGAACCGGAAAAGAAAGTTCACTAATACGAGAAAAATGCTTTTGGTTAACGGTTTCTTTCTTCGGAGCATCATCGCGAATGGCAAATTTGGGATCGCGCCAGGTCATGGTTGTGGGGACGCATGTGTGATCAAGGTAAAAAAATTGGTTTTTCCATAGGCGGTTTGTGGGAGGTTTACTGCTACAAATGGGGTTCAGGTCTCGCCTTTTCTCAAAGGTGTACCAGTTCCCGGCCATGGTAAGACGGTAAAAAGCGCGAAACAAAGTAACAGTGGGAGGAATTTCTAGGGCTTGGTGTTAGGGCTGATAATCCGGGATCCTGGCGGCAGCTCAAATGGTTCGGTATCCTTATGCAAGTTCAGGATCCTGGCAGGTTCGAGCATCCTGAATTACAGTTATCAACTAACCCGTTTGTTTTTCCCATGTGTCTTATTAATTACAGGGTCAAAGAAACGTGTAGACAAGCCTAAAGACTCGGACACAGGATAGAGAACGTGGACTAAGTGTTCCACAACGTTCATATTGGCTTAGTTGGGAGAATCCCTAAAATATAGGACAGTTGGTTATATTATTTCAGGATGCTCGCCAGAAGCTCAAAGGATCCTGAACTACAGTTATCGATTAACCGTTACAATTGTCCACGTGTCTTAATTGATTGCAGGTATTAAGGGACGTGTAAATGATGGCTAAAGACTCGGTCAAGGCTTTATGGGACGTGTTGTAACTGACTCCAACGTTCACAAAGACTTGAAGACTCAATCCCTAGTTTTTAGCCTAGTTAGTTAATGCATTTTTGACTATTTAAACGAGCTCTAGGTCATTCATTCGGAGGACACACACACAACACACGATACTCGCTATCAAAACTCTCTGTAACACTTAGAATACGAGCTCATTCCTTGTACTAAACATTCTTTCATATAAAAGTTTTAGGAGGCAGGTACTTTGAACCGGCCCCCGAGGTTTTTTGCTAGGCTCCTTGAGGATACTCAAGGATTCCTGGATTTTCCCTCGTTACATCCTCGTGTCAATCTCCAAACTTACATTTTCGTCTTTATTTACATCAAACACGCTACCTCACATACAAAGTTTGATCAACTAATTGCTTAGGCAGTTTTTGACCAAAACAATTTGGCGCCCACCGTGGGGCAAACGGTGTTTGAATTCGATTAAGAGCCTTGATCTTCTTCCCATAACCGATTCTTGAAAATGTCGACTCAACCAAAATTCACCTCAAAATCTGTTTCATCCTCTAAACCCACTGTCAACGCTGGTCTCCCCCCAATGATGAAGAAAGTGGCTGATACTAATGCTAAAGGAGTGGAATACCCCACTTTTACTGGATCTCAAGGTACGTCCACTGACTCTACTATTTCAAATAACGATCTCTATGTTTTGATCAGGCAAATGAAGGCCCATGCGGATGAACAAACCAAAACCAACGAGAGAATGATGAAGGAGATCATGGAATTGAAGAAATCGAAGAAAACAGTAGAGGAAATCAGCCCTTTGATCCCAAAATCATTCGGGTTTAACTCTCCGGAAATATCGGAGCAGCCGAAACAGAAAGTAAATCCCTCTACTGTTCAAAAGTCAGGTATTGCAACAGTTACCACTGCAGGATCCTCAGGCACTCAGCATCAAAAGACTTCCAGGACGATGGATCTGGAATACTCTGGATTCTACTCTGAGCAACCCCCAGAATCTTACTACAGCGAATATGGAAGTCAGCAGCCGCCGAGATGCTCAAGTCAGCAACCAGCCGGGTTTTTAAACCATCGGGTGCCAGCAGTCTCAATGCATCAATCCGCATCTCGACCACAACAATTCGCGGCAACAAACCTACATGAGCCTTGGAGTCAGCAGTCAGCAATGCCTACTCCACAGATGCTACAGGGATCTTCATCTCAGCCATTCCAACCATACCGGAGCCGCTTCCGAGCAGCTCAGGATCCTCAAGGATCCTTATTTTCTAACCCTACTGTCTCTGCAGGCATATTCCCAGGTTCATCTCAGGAGATGCATGAAGGAGACTTTATCCCCATGCAAATGGGAACCACGACTGAGCCGACCATCCTTAGGGATGCTGAATATGGACCCCAGATCCATCTCCAAACTTCCAGGGCCGGTAACAACTTCGATAATTTCTATGTACACCCTAACCAAGGAACTGTGCAGGATGCAGGTATCAACCCGACTATTGCTAGGGAACTTCAGAGGTTAAAGGATATGATCTCAAGTGTTCCTGGTGTTATTCGTCCAATTCCTGAAGTGCCAGCAGGCAGCCACAGAGTTTCTAGATTTGCATGGCCCATTTGTGACGTGGAGATACCAAAAAGATTTCAAACTCCCAACATGAAACTCTACGACGGGACCACAGATCCTGAGGAACACGTGGCACAATATAGGGAACGGATGGAGATCAACCCCATTCCTGTAAACATCAAAGAAGCTTGCTTATGCAAGGGATTCGGCTCAACACTAACAGGACTGAGCTCCTTGAAAGAATATTTATCATCCGCTCCACTTCTAATGCAACCAGTCAAGGGCGAACCACTATCCCTCTATTTAGCAGTCTCAGGCAGCTCAGTAAGTGCTGTGCTTGTGAAAGATCATGAGGGACAACAACATCCGGTATATTATGTAAGCAAAACACTATTAGATGCTGAAACCAGGTATTCTTATTTGGAAAAATTGATTTTAGCTCTTGTCATGGCTTCACAAAAATTAAGACATTACTTTGAAACTCATGTTATTTACGTGAAAACTAACTATCCTGTTAAGTGTGTCTTGAGAAAACCAAAAATGTCAGGTAGAATGGCGAAATGGGCAGTTAAATTAAGTGCCTATGATATCATATATGAGCCAAGAACAGCAATCAAGTCACAAGCCCTTGCAGATTTTGTGGCTGATTTCAGCAGCGACATACTGCCAGAAGTTGAACTTGAGGTCAAGCAGCTCGAAGAAGCTTCAGGCAGCTGGATACTATATACAGATGGAGCATCTAACGTTAGAGGAACAGGACTTGGTGTGCTACTGAAATCGCCACAGGGGGACATTATCCCTCTATCTATCCATTGTGAATTCAAAGCCACCAACAATGAAGCTGAATACGAAGCTTTAATTGCAGGATTACAACTCGCTAAAGATATGGATATCAAACACATTCAAGTTTTTATTGACTCCTTGTTATTAACAAACCAATTTAATGGATCCTATGCAGTGAAAGGCGAAAGGCTAACCAAATATCTGGACCTTGTAAAACAATTAGCATTATCTTTTGAAAATTGCAGCATATCACAGGTACCCAGAGAAGAAAACGCAGAAGCTGATGCTTTGGCAAATTTAGCATCATCTTTAAGGATCCCAGAAGGTGTCAAGATTCCCATAACTCACATCCTGACACCAGCAATTGAAGAACAAGAAGTTAATGATGTTACAACAGATAAAGATCAAGAAATGACAGACTCCCAGGATCCTCAAGAATCCTGGACTTACCCTATCAGGAGATTTATCCAAGAAGGAGAAATCCCAAAAAACGAGAACTCCAGACTCTTCCGAACAAAGGTAATTCCATATTCAATAATAAATGGTATCTTATACAAGAAATCTCTTGCAGGACCATACTTGAGATGCCTCGAGCAGCCTGAAGCACATGCGGTACTTCAGGATATTCATGAAGGTGATTGTGGCAATCACACTGGGGGCAGATCACTCTTTTCCAAGGTATTGAGGACAGGATACTACTGGCCTACTATGAAAAAGGATGCAATGGCCTTTGTTCAGAAGTGTGATGCATGCCAGCGGCACGGCAATATCCTCCATCAGCCTGCTGAGCCGCTTCATTCAATATCGTCTCCGTGGCCGTTCATGAAATGGGGCATGGATATAGTTGGTAAGCTGCCTGTAGCACCTGGAGGAAAAGTCTTCATGCTAGCCATGACGGACTACTTTTCTAAGTGGATCGAGGCCGAAGCCTTTGTCCAAGTTCAAGAAAAGGAAGTGATTTCTTTCATCAAAAGGAATATCTTGACAAGGTTTGGAATCCCATCGGGAATAGTGTGTGACAATGGATCTCAGTTTATTGGCAAAAGAACAACTAGTTTTTGTGAGGCATGGGGCATCAAGATGGTAACTTCAACTCCCATACATCCACAAGCTAATGGCCAGGCAGAATCGAGCAATAAGATTATCATCAATAACCTTAAGAAGAAGCTAGGAGATAAAAAAGGGAAATGGGCTGAAGAACTACCTTTCGTATTGTGGGCCGACAGAACGACCTCCAAAAATGCTACTGGTCGAACACCATTTTCCTTAGTGTTTGGCTCAGAAGCTGTAATACCCACTGAAATGGTGATGCCAACTGCCAGAACAAGCTGCCGGGATTTTGAAGCCAATAAGCAAGAGCTCCTTGAAGATCTTGAAACGATAGATGAAGATCTTGATAATTTCACCTTCAGCAAAGGATACCAGCAAAATTCCGGATGGCTGATAATTTCATCACTGTTGGCCATAGAGTGCACTTCAAAATGGGTGGCAGACGTGTCATCTCGAAAAGATTCTAAGGTTTTTGGCATTTTCATGTCAACCAAGGTTTAGGCACATTCGTGTCTCTCAAGTTTTTGGGCTTGACCCCAGTTGGCTTAGTCCCAAGTATTTTTGAGCTTGTCCTCAGAATAACACAGGTTTTTAATGTTCTCACATTAACTAAGGTTTAGGCACTTTCGTGTCTCTCAAGTTTTTGGGCTTGACCCCAGTTGGCTTAGACCCAAGATTTATAAAGCATTTCGTACCTCAGAAGACAAGGTTGGGCTTGACCCCAGTTGGCTTAGACCCAAGATTTATAAAACGTTTTACACTGCGAGAATACAAGATTGGGCTTGACCCCAGTTTAACTTATTCACAAGTGCTCAAGGTTTTTAAGGTATTTTATGCCTCAAAATCGGAATTTCATCAAGTCTATCTTAAGGATTCTTAAGGATCCTTAGAGATCCTGACTACCTCTACGGTTGGAGTATTCTCAAACAGGTTATATTGATACTGCGTTTAATACGTATTTTTATTACTAAGTATTAGATGGCATCATGGTTTGTTAACATTGACAAAATTTTAATAAACTTTTGAGTTTTTAAACTAAACTATGCTGAGCATCCTGTAGGATCCTCATTCAAACATTTTTCAAAATAATTAAAAGCATACACGGCACACCATGATGATCAAAATACTACTAAGTCATATATATGTAGGAAATACAAAAAGAGCAATCGACAGGGTTCCGACTGATGTATGGGGAAGACAGCAACTTGGAGTTATTTATGGGGAAATCACATGAGAAGTTGTGTTGCTATCAAATCAGGAGCTAACGAGTCACCTTCGTAATTATTTCAAGAGATGACGTTGAGTTTGAATTTTTACAGACGTCTTCTTGGTCGACAACTGTTAAAATTCAGGGGCAATTGTTAGGGCTGATAATCCGGGATCCTGGCGGCAGCTCAAATGGTTCGGTATCCTTATGCAAGTTCAGGATCCTGGCAGGTTCGGGCATCCTGAATTACAGTTATCAACTAACCCGTTTGTTTTTCCCATGTGTCTTATTAATTACAGGGTCAAAGAAACGTGTAGACAAGCCTAAAGACTCGGACACAGGATAGAGAACGTGGACTAAGTGTTCCACAACGTTCATATTGGCTTAGTTGGGAGAATCCCTAAAATATAGGACAGTTGGTTATATTATTTCAGGATGCTCGCCAGAAGCTCAAAGGATCCTGAACTACAGTTATCGATTAACCGTTACAATTGTCCACGTGTCTTAATTGATCGCAGGTATTAAGGGACGTGTAAATGATGGCTAAAGACTCGGTCAAGGCTTTATGGGACGTGTTGTAACTGACTCCAACGTTCACAAAGACTTGAAGACTCAATCCCTAGTTTTTAGCCTAGTTAGTTAATGCATTTTTGACTATTTAAACGAGCTCTAGGTCATTCATTCGGAGGACACACACACAACACACGATACTCGCTATCAAAACTCTCTGTAACACTTAGAATACGAGCTCATTCCTTGTACTAAACATTCTTTCATATAAAAGTTTTAGGAGGCAGGTACTTTGAACCGGCCCCCGAGGTTTTTTGCTAGGCTCCTTGAGGATACTCAAGGATTCCTGGATTTTCCCTCGTTACATCCTCGTGTCAATCTCCAAACTTACATTTTCGTCTTTATTTACATCAAACACGCTACCTCACATACAAAGTTTGATCAACTAATTGCTTAGGCAGTTTTTGACCAAAACACTTGGCATGCTAATTCAAAATGGTTTAAAATGGATAAACCTGGCGGATTGCATTGGGTAATGTGGATTCCAAAATAATCTAAAGCTTCAAGGAGGAACGAGGTAAAGGGAATCCTGTAATTGGCTTGTTTAAAGAAATCAAAGTATAACCCGATTTTGATTTTTGGGAAAGGATAAATGGGTTTTTTGGCAGGAGGTAAGGTAGGGTTAAGATTCAAAGGAATCTGGAAATCTTCAACGAATGCGTCAAGATCTTCTTGAGAAATCGAGCAAAATGATATATTCAGGTTATGCTTTGTAGGGACTTTCTCAATTTTAGGGTTTTCAGGGTTCGGTGTAAGATTTGAAGAATCAGCATTTAAAACTGATTCGGAATCATTGGTCTTAAAGGATGATTCTGGGTTGGAAGATTTGGACGATGATGACATAGTGCAAAATGGAAAAGGAAAAATGGAAGAAAGAAAGGTGTTGTAAAAAAAAAGGGAGGAACTAACCTGGTAATGGCGAAGAAGATGAAGTCAAGAAATTTTTTGGGTAAAGGAGAGGAGTTAAGGAAGAGTGAATTTAAGGGTAAAAAGAAGTTATGAGAATTGAGTAAGCACTTTTATAGGGGAACCTTCGTGAAAGGTTAGATGTGACATAAAGTATGAAATGGTTGTACTGTGCAAGTGTGTATAGCACGGTGTTGGATGTGAGAAGACGAACCGTCAAAAGTAAAAATAAGATTTAAAATTTTCAAATTTCATCTCTTTTAGAACGTTAAGTCTATTAATCCTAACATTATACTTAATAGACTTGGGGACTTGATGAATAGATGAGGTTGTCGGATGTGTGTCCACATCCGACCATCACGCATCTAAGTCCTCGGGTTAGTGGTAACGGTTTTGCAGGAGTATGCAAGGCGAGGATCTGAGACAAGATTCGAGCTAAGGATCAGGAAGACGTGATCGAGAGCTTATAAATACTCAAGATTGGACATAGATTAGGGATCTTCTCCAATTTACTTGTATTGTTATCAGAATTAATAAAGACTTTCTCTCTCTAAATTCAAACCTCATTCACTTCTTATTTCTTCTTTCTGATTTGGCGGCAAAGGTGCTTCGTTAGACACTTTTTCCTTTTTCAGCGATTTGGATTATCAGAATAGAGGAGAATAAGAGAGATCTTGAGAGATAGGATGAAACTAATGATTTTATTGATGCAGGTGTTGTTACAGACGGAAGTGTAGTAACACATAGTTAAAGGTATAAAGTAAAATATTCCGAAGATCCTTTCTCCAGCCTAGATCCCAGCTATTTATAGAGCATTCGACATGTTCCGGCAGCACATGCACATCCGTCCTCGCACCTGTCCAGCACATGCACATCCGTCTCTAGCACCTGTCCTCATAATCATATTGTCGTCATCCTGTCAAGCTCGGTATAACATATCAGTTTGCAAGAGAGGACTTGATGAGACCGGGTCGGATGTGTAAACACATCCAAAAACCCTTTTACTTCATCAAGTCCCCCAAGTCTATTAAGTGAAAAAATGAAGTTAATAGACTTGAAGATTCAAAGTTACACATCCGACATCTGCATCTGTTTGCATTTGTTGTTCCGTATACATGTATAAGTCCAACTACAAGTTTTGGTCACACATCACTAAAACACATTCAACTTAAAACAAAAAGTTTTTAGTTATAGCCGAAGCTTTTAATATCATTGGAACTAATATTAACCATACTGGTTAAAACCTTTCCTCGTCTAGTCCCCTAGTCCATTGGCGAAAGCATTTGCTAAAGCTAATGGACTATAAGAAATCATACCTGATACACATGCGAAACTTTGTCTTGATAACAACCTCAACATTTCCACCTACTGCTTGCAACTGCATAACTTGTTGCACATCCACTTTTATTTAACACATGTGAACTATCGATTGTACCTCATCAAGTCCCCAGTCTAGTATGATGTGGTGTCAACTGCATCATGCTAGACTCCTAATCCACATTATAGCCACTAGGAAATTCGCAAATGATAACATTTGGGCCTTAAGGAACATTGAAGAAAGTACAAGCATCTTATTATCCCCCAAAGAAGACTCAGAATCCTGCAATATGAAAATCCCTAAGCAATAATGCGAAATCTTGTAAGGAGAATATAACAAACTTTCAGCTATCCATTAAAAACCTCCTTTAGCGTTTGCAACCTGCACATTTCTTCACACTTCTTTTTATAGAGAACGAAAAACACTTGGGAAACCTTTGATGAAGTGAGAACATGATTATGTTCACTTTCACATACGCTTATTCCTCAATGTTGTTCCATAGCACATCCACTTTTCCAAATCAATTGGATGGTCCTTCATAAACTTCTTAACAGGAAAAGAGCAAGTGCTTACCCAAGAAGAAGAGAATCCTTCAGTTATGTAATATTCTTAAAGAAAAGAAATCGTTCTTTCCAACTCATAGTACATGTGTCTAACTTCTTGCAACCTAAACAATTGCTTCCTCTTCATATGTGCGGCTTAATCTTTTGCTTGCATATACTACCATCTTCTGCGAACACATTCGCATGTATCTTTTTTTTTTGTTGTTGAAAACACTCCTTATCGAATGACACATAGTCATTTAATTGGTCACTTAGACCCATCCGGAATTAAGATAGCCCTTAGCTTCTTTATCAATGTTCACGTATGACTTCCGGGAATTTGCATAGCGCGTAGCTACCTCTTGTGACCCCATAGGTCGCATCCGTAAGGATGCACAAAAATTGATCAATTTATTTGGTCTCATATGACCACATGTTTGAGAAGATGTATGGTGGCCAGCCATTTTCATGATCCATTGGACCAATTTTTTCGTATACGTATATCTTTTTTTTTTTAACTGGCAACACATGCGTCCATGTGCCTTGCCATTTTTTCGAACATATCAAGGAAAAAGAATATAGTCTATACGACTTAATCCAGAATGTGATTACAATAGTAATTTAACTCAACACTATGTTGATCAGGCATGTGTTTGAGTGAAATTATCTTATGCAACTCTGATATTGTCTTTCAAAATAGACTTAATCGAATATTTAAAGCACATTTTTATGAATTTAAAAACATACCTGAGAGCATCAGATCCTTCTACATATGAAGCCTTCGCATATGTATTTCATTCGCAAGTGAATATCATTCCATATCTGAGAACCAACATGTTCATTGATGAAGAATAAAATCCCACTCGCACGTAAAATGAAATTCTAGACCTCACTATTGAATTTATGAAAAGAAATAGGAGAGAATTAGGAATCACGAAGGTATTTTATTGATTGAAGTCATGTGTACAAGTTCAGAATGTAGAGAACAAAACACACACTAAAAGTGTAAAATCTCTCTCTGATCCCAAAAGTCCTTTCTCTGATTCATGAATGCTCTATTTATACTAATAAACTTGGTCCGCAAGTTCCTTAGTGTGAAACGGATGCACTTGCTGCTGGCTCCGTCGCAATTGCATCCTGTTGTTTTGGAGATATCTTAGTTTGGTTGTCGCCTTCGATTTATCCTCGTTGCTACATTTGCATATCCGATTTTGACCTTTCCTCATCAAGTCCCCCTAGTCCATTAATTATTTATGCAATGATAATGGACTATGTGCTAGAAAAATCTAGGCTTTATACATTTCGTTTGCTTTAAAAAGGGGGTTATCTCATTAAAAAACCTTGCTTGGAAAACCCTTTAGGAAAAACCAAAGCCTAGGATAAAAAAGAGTATAACCATGACCTTTTACTTTGAGCAAAATTTTGTAAAAATTTTATCGCAAGGGTCCTCCAGCCCCCCTAGTCCTTTATGTTATAAGTTTATAACATAAGGACTTTAGTTACTTATAGAATCGGAAACGCGACTCTTTGACTAAAATTTGCATTCGCAAATGTTATAGTAACCGACTGTTGGTTATAGCAAATGCAAATGGCATGCGTAAGCATTTGTCAGGAAACCATTAAGCGTGATGGTACTCCTTGTCAGTTTTTCAGAACACGTGTCAACACGAGGTTTGTTGACGAGACAATTATTCTTTTTTGAATTTTAAATAGTGGATCTAAACCGTTTTAAAAGAGGTTTATATCCTTTCCCTTCATAAATTCCCCAAATTCTTCTACCTTCTTTTAAATCTTCTTCCGGCATTCCTTTCAATCGTCTTCTTCAATTTACTTTCCGAAGGTTAGTTTCCATAGCTCTCTTTAATTTCTTTCAACAATGGCTTCCCCTGTTGTAAAAATAGATGAAGAATCATCGAAACATAACATGCATTCATCTTTTTCTACTTTAAGTCCAAGTGATTTAGATGCTTTGATTGAGAAATACCACATTCCGTTATCTCTTCACCCTGTTTTGCCAGAACCCAATGTGTCGATTTTTTCTCTTCAAGATGGCAAAATTGGTATATATGCCGATATGTTTCGATTTGGGAATTATAGGCTTCCTTTTACCAAGTTCTTGATTCGAGCCCTATCGTACTTTGGAGTGCATATCTCTCAGATGCACCCCCAAGGACTTTCCCGATTAAGTCATTTCGAAGTCTCCAGTAGGGCTGTAGGTGTATCTCCAAGCATTGTACTATTTAGGGCTTTTTATCGGATAACTATGGCCGGCGATTGGTATACTTTTGAACGCCGCCGTGGGGTATCTAGGCTTAGCACCACTCTTCCCCCAAACCCTAGGTCTTGGAAAAACCAGTTTTTCTATGTGGATGATCGATGTATCCCTCCTACTATGAGATGGAGAGAAATTGATGACATTGTACATGATGTTATTCCAGAAGAAAGTGAGTACCCGAAAGTGAACTTTGATCGGTTGGTTAGTGTGGCTAGCCCCATTCGTGAACTTCCAGAGTGCATATTGCTTGTTTCTAGGATTAGCAAGGCTTGGTTTGAGCCGGAATTGTGGCCAATTTTACAGTATCACCAAAGGGGTAAGTTTTACACTTGCAAACTTTTAACGATAACTTGTGTATACTGACATAATTATTTTCTTTATTTTCAGAAATGGAACTGTATAATGCTCTGGGTTTGAAGAGTTTTTCCGGCTTGGAATTGTCTGCAGAAAAGATTGATGAAACTACAGTACCATTTCTCGATCAAACTTCATCTTCTTTTTATGAGATTCGTCCTGAAGCAGAGACCATGGATGTCGATGGCACAAGTGTGAATGAGGGTAATCAAGAAACTTTGTCTATTGAAGACATGTATGACCGAATTGTTGGGTCAAAGACTGAAGAAGCCCCTTCTGCGACCTCTTCGCAACTGAAAGTTCTCCTAATGAATGATATGAGTGAAAAAGGAAGAGATACCGCAAGTGATGTCACTGCTACCACCACCATGTCTCATGTTGCTAAAGGGAAAATGTTGAAGCGTCCTCCCAAACCTCACACTGGGAAGGATGTTCATAAGAGGAAGTCTCCCCGATTGATTACTCAATCTCCTTCAAAGAGCACTTCCGGAAGGTTGGAAGTGATTGATGATGATGTTATGGCAAATACCGCTGAAACACCGGTAACCCCTCCTTATGATAAGGAATTTAATATTTCCGATTTTTTGCTAAATTCTCCCGATGTAACCGACCAAACTTTAATTAATACCCCTCTTTTGCAGAACATTCAACCATCTTCCTCTGTTGTTGCTAAAACTTCCAGCTCATCTTCCCTTTCTCAATCCTTCCCCTTACTTGGTGTCCCCACTTCCAATTGGCTTAAAGCAGACATTGAACTAGTCAGCATGAGGACAAGCTCAGCCAAGGAATTTTCACATGCATCTGCTACTGAGCCTTTTATTCCCAAGTGGGATGTGCTATCAAGTCAGTCATGCAAAGATCCATCAGTTGCCAAGAAACTTTCTCTGCTAAGTAGCACACCAACAGATGTGTCTAGCGTTCATCAAGTCCCTCATGAGGTATTTTCCAATGAATTCATGACATCACATGCGAAACAGCAAAATTTGGTGGCAGATTTGTATGAAAGATGGGTGATTGCTGAAGCTAAAGTAGAGGAACTTGCAGAATCTCAGAAGAGGCACATGCTCTCTAAACTAAATTCCAGCTCCATTGATGTGCAAGTGAAGACCAATACTTTACTGGGTGAGGTGGAGAGTTTGAAGATGCATAACCGAAAATTGATTGCCCTTGAACAAGAAGCAAAAAGAAACTTGAAACAAGCTCAAGACAATGAACTTGTCTTGAAAAATCAATTTCTGGAAGAAAGAAACAAGCTTGAAGAATCAGTGAATGATGTTAAGAAAGGTAATGTATTCATATCCTTTATTATTTCTAATTCCTCTTATATAAATGTTTAAGTAACATTAATTTGTATTAAATTTCCTTATCTACAGAGGTAGAAAGGTTAGAAGAGACTATGAAAGCCATGACTGCAGAGAGGGAGGTTCTACAGTCTGAGAACAAAACTTTAAAGGACAAGAGCAAGTGGCTCATTGCTGAAGGTCTTGGTCTACTTGCAAAAAGAGTTCACTCAGAAGTAATCCCTATGGCTTTAAGTCTTAACCAAGCTGTGAATGCTGTGGGTTTCAATGAAGGCATCAAATGCGGACTTGCACATGCATCGAAGAATGAGATGGACATCAATTCTTTCAAGGAATATGATGCTAGTGCACGTGATAAAGTGCTTGACCGCCTGAAATCTCTTCAATCCATGACTTTCAATATCATAGAGCAAGTGTCCCAGTTGGATGTGTCTGACGTGGAGAAGATGAAAGAAATGCTGAAACCCGTCAACAGTTCCAAGCCTACCTCCTCCTCAGGTAATTAAAGTTGGTTTATAATCAACTTTGTCTTTTGTGAAAACAGTTATTCTCCAAAGTCCACCTATGCAGTGGCATCTCATACAATTTACTTTTCTAATGTTTGTATGGTATGATATATTTGATTACTTTTGTATGTTAGTTGTGCATGTGTTTGCACTTCTAACCTTTGAACAATATGGCTAATGGACTTGCCACTTTTTAAAATCGGAAATGCTATTATGCTTGTTTTAGGAACATTATGGTATCTTTGACAATTAACGCCTAGACTTCATGATCCATTTTTCATAAAATTGCTTTGTAGCTTGCCTAATGAATAGTACACTTGCGGTAGAAATGTAAGTTATACACTTACTTTTGCAAATGGGGTTTAACCATTCTTTGTTATAGGTCTTATGATGGTTTTATTATTTTGTGTTATTGTACAGCCTTTCTTTAATGTACGTTGTCTAATTTTATATAAATATCAGACTTTTAAGGATATTATGAATCCTTCTTCATAAATATCATGACCCAAACTTTTGGTGAAATTTTTATAAATCATAGGATAAATCCAACATATGTGTTTCCCTCCCATGAAATGCGTCCACCTCATAGAAGTACTAACACCATAAATATTGAATCACCTTACTCATTACATATTTTCACGTATAGTTATAGATCACCTCTTTATGGTATTCCCTTCTTACATTCTTTGGTAAGAAATGATTAACCCGATCGCTTGGATGGTTAACCCACAAGTCCAATTTTACAAATTAAATCATAAAATGGCACTTGCGACCCTCGGGGTGCTCAATAGGAAAGATTATAGATGTAATTCCTGAATGAGTTGGCCTTCACCCCTTAGGCTTTTGTTAACAAAAGTTATGTTAACAAGGTGTCCGGCCTGATCACCTCTTCTTAACATGCACTCTTTTCTTATTGAGACAGTTAAGGACAAGATGAAATCGTAACTTCATCTTGGGTTATTATTCCTTTCACAAGAGATAATAACTCAACTCTACCATCAAAGAGTTCTACATAACTTGCTCATCTTATTGATAAGTGACTTAATGGATCATGTGTTTATGAAAAAGCGTACCTACATATGTTCATGTGCATATGAGATGTATGAATGGTGTTAAGCGCACTCACAACTTCGCAATTGAAATGTTATTATTTAAGAAAACCATGTTCCATATTCGAAATACAAGCAATTCCACAATTCTAACAATACTCCAGCATCTATCTACATATAGCACTTCCGGAGGTGAATTCCATTCCAAGCTCTTGCAAGTTCAGTCCCATCAATTTGTTCAAGTATATATGACCCGTTTCCTATAGCTTTCTTAATGATATACGGACCTTCCCACTTGGGGGACATTTTCCCCAATGGAAGAGCACGGCTAACTTCATTGTTTCGCAAAACATATTCTCCTTCTTTATACTGGTGCACTTTTGCCTTTGCGTTATAATATTTAGCCATTTCTTTTTTATACCTACTTTCACGTATAGCTGTGATCTCTCTTCGCTCTTCCAAGAAATCCAAATTGGTTCTCAGTGCTTCTTCGTTATCTGTCACTTGCATTTGCAAACGATAACTGGGCATCCCTATTTCAGCAGGAATAACTGCTTCAGTTCCATACACAAGACTAAATGGCGTCTCACCGTTACTTGTTTTAGGCATGGTTCGATGTGCCCACAGCACATGTGGTAATTCATCAACCCAGCTTCCTCCATACTTTGTCAATCTCATCTTTATACCCTCAACAAGACTTCTATTTGCCCTTTCCACTTGACCATTGGCCTGCGGATGTGCAACTGACGTAAAGATCTGATTTATATGAAGCTCTTCACACCACTCCGCAAATGGATTTCCAGCAAACTGTTGTCCGTTATCAGTTATGATGTACAAGGGTAAACCAAACCTACAAACAATGTGCTCCCACACAAATCTTTTCACCTGTTTTCCAGAAATGCTAGCCAAAGGTTTTGCTTCAACCCATTTCGTAAAATAGTCAATAGCAACTATGAGAAACTTTACTCCCCCACTTGCGACCGGAAATGGCCCTACTATATCCATACCCCACTTCTGAAATGGCCAAGCAGATGTCACAGGGATAAGCTCATTTTTGGCTCGCATACTTATTGGAGCATGTATTTGACATGCTTGGCATTTTTGAAGCTCTTCAAAGGTACTCCTATACATACCTGGCCAATAATAGCCAAGACTCATAATTTTTGCCACCACCATTTTAGCTCCTGCATGAATACCACAAATTCCCTCATGCACCTCTCTAACAACCCACTCTGCTTCACTTGGCAACAAACATCTCAATAGGGGACCTAAAAAACTTCTTCGATACAAAATATCATCTTGCATTTGATATTGAAGTGAATTTACCCTTACTTGCCTGGCTTGTTCTTTGTCATCTGGAAGTTCCCCTTTTGTCAAGTATTTTATTATTGGCCACATCCAACTACCTTCATATATTTGTACATCCGCTGTTAGCTTTAGATTAACAGTAGGAGCTTCCAACAATTCCACTCTAATTTCCTTTGCAAGATGTTCAAATGCCACAGATGCTAATTTACTTAGAGCATCCGCCTTCCTATTTTGACTTCTAGATATGTGTAACACTTCGCATTTGTCAAAACTCTTTATGAGCTCTTGCACTTGCTCCAAGTATAACGCCATATATTTTCCTTTTGCTTCATATGTTCCGGCAATTTGACTTGCCACTAACAGCGAATCCACGTACGCCATCAACTGCTTAGCTTTCATCTTTTTGGCCAACCTTAATCCTGCCGAAATTATCAATTAACAGTTGTAAATGTCGTTTCTAAAAACAACTGCATATGCAAATGTATACTTAAACATAAGCGTATACGCATCTGAAAATACTTCTCCAGATGCATTTGCTTAAAAGACGCATGAGTATTTTATATACTCATACTCTTCCACCCCCCTTTTTTTTTCTTTAAACAGAACGCTTATATTTTTAACAAATTTTTTGTCCTGACCTGCTAGCAACGCTTCATACTCTGCTTCATTATTCGAAGTTGCAAAGCCAAATCTTATCGCATATGTCAATTCATCCCCCTCAGGACTTTTCAAGATTAATCCTGGAAGGTAGAAGAATTGATTAATATAACATAAGCGTATGCCAATTTTATAAGTAAGAAATTCTTATGATGAAGTTTTACCTGCTCCCGACCCATCGGAGTTGGATGATCCATCCGTATGCAAGATCCATATCCTTTCAGTGGGCTCAGGGACAGAAACACAATTTACATTTGCTCCCTCTGGTACTTCGGCTAAGAAGTCAGCTATCACTTGGCCTTTAATTGAAGTGCGTTGTTTGAATTCAATATCGAAGGGTCCCAATTCAATAGCCCATCTCACCAATCTCCCCGACATCTCAGGCTTTCTCAAGATGTTTTGGATAGGAAAAGAAGTATAAATGACAATAGTATGAGCCTGAAAATATCTTCTCAGGCGACGAGTTGCTTGTACCAATGCCAGAACTACCTTTTCCACTATCGGATATCTTGTCTCGTAATCCTTTAACATCTTACTAACATAATAAATTGGGATTTGTTTTTCCTCCCTTTCTACCATCAACACAGCACTAACGGCATTCTCAGTTACCGCCAAGTACATCACCAGTTTTTCCCCCAATTTTGGAGCAGTTAAAGTAGGAAGTGTAATGAGATCCATTTTTAAATCTTCAAAGGCCTTATTAGCCTCAAGTGTCCATTCGAAATTGTTTCCTTTCAAACTCTCCTTTAGTACTTTTATAAACGGAACTGTTCGTTCTGCTGCTTTCGAAAGAAACCTGTGTAATGCAACCAATCGACCATTTAAAGTCTGAATATCTTTAAGAGTTTTTGGTGGAGACATTTCCAACACTGCTTTTACTTTTTCCGGATGTGCCTGTATTCCATTATTATTTATCAAAACTCCCAAGAATTTCCCTTCCTCCATAGCAAACGAGCACTTCTTAGGATTTAACTTCATGTTGATTCTCCTTAAATTTCCAAATGTTTCCTCAATATCCTCAATCATGTCTTTTTCTTCACAACTTTTGATGACTACATCATCAACATATGCCTCCAAATTTCTTCCCACTTGTGCTTGGAAAGTCTTATCCATCAATCTTTGATACGTTGCTCCAGCATTCTTTAAACCAAAAGGCATCTTTTTATAACAAAAAAGGCCTTCGTTTGTAATAAAAGCTGTTTTGTCTTCATCCTCCACAGCCATAGTGATTTGATGATATCCTTTGTATGCATCAAGAAAACACTTCCACCTATACCCAGCCAAAGAATCGACTTTAAAATCTATTTCTGGCAAGGGGTAACAATCCTTAGGACATGCCTTATTTAGATCTTTAAAGTCTATACACATACGCCAGGAACCGTCTGGTTTTTTGACCAAAACTGGGTTTGCAACCCAAGTTTGGTAATGTACTTCCCTTAATATTCCAGCTTCGACAAGTTTATCAACTTCGCTTTTTATAACTTCATTTCTGACCTTGTCAACAATTCTTCGCTTCTGTTGTATTGGCTTGACACCAGGATAGACATTGAGGTGATGTTCGGCAAAATGTTTCGGAACGCCTGTCATATCCGATGGTTCCCATGCGAAGATGTCAACATTTCTTTTTAACAACTCAAATAACTTTTCCCTATATTCACCTTGTAACTTCCTCCCTACTTCTATGACTTGATCCGGAAATTTTTCATTTATTACCCACTTATCCTTTGTTAACACATCCTCTTGAACCACTTTAATACCTTCTTTATCAGGTTTATTCACCATTGCTATATGCATTTCCACATCCGATTCTACAGTTGCAATCCCAGCAGGTGTGGGAAAACGAACCATTCCATGTGGTATTGACACAATGGCCCCTATCATTTTCAATCCAGGTCTTCCTATAATGACATTGTGTGGTGATGGAGTTGCAACTATCACAAATGTCAACATCACTTCTCTAAAAAACTTATCATCACCAAAGATCACAGGCAAAGTGACCTCCCCCATAGGGTGTACAATTTCCCCCGAAAAGCCAATTAAAGGTGAATTATGAGGCTTCAATTTGTTTTGCACATCCGGTCCCATTTTCCGAAAACATGATTCATACATTATCTCAGATGCGCTTCCCGTATCGAGATATGTTCTTTTCACTAGGAACCCAGCAATTCCAACAGTAATAACCACGGGGTTTTCTTTTGCATCTTCCCCTCTTACAGGGGGAAATATAATTTCACACATTTTCCAAGCCTCATCCACTACCTTTGTTCGCACATTCCTATGCCAAGTGTTAGGATTTTGTCTGATCATCCCAATAACATTTTTAGCATTTGCAATAGGACGGCCCTCTTGTATATTTTTTACCAAATGAGACAACTTTCCAGATTTAATAGCTTTATCTATCTCGCTCCGCAAATGCCGACAGTCATCCGTGTCATGACCTCTGTCTTTATGGAAATCACAATATTTTGTCGTATCTGCATTTGCACCCAAACGTGTTCTTTGAGGTGTAGCAAATTGTACCTTTTCTGTTGCCAAAATTTCACTAGGGGTCTTAGTTAACATTGGGAACTCTTCCGCCTTCGCCTCCCAATTTCTTTTATTTCTTCCAAAATTTCCATCCCTTCTTTTATCATATGGTTGCATTCTATACTTTCCCCAAGATAGGTTTCTCTGTGGGTAAGTATTTTCACTTGAACCAACACTTTTGACATTTGCATTTGCACCCTTTGAGGATGGCTTATGGGTATTTATTCCTTGAATATTTCCCGAAGCACTTCGCCCTTTAACATAGACTCGCACTCTATCCATCAACACTTCCATGGTTTTAGGCAAGTCCTCATGTAGTTTTTCTACTAAATGTGAATGCCTTACCCCATGACAAAAACCAGAGATCCGCAACTGGTCCTGGGCACCAACTATCTTCATGGTCTCATTATTAAAACGAACCACAAAGTTTTCGAGACTCTCATCATTCCTTCGCCGAATATTATGAACTTCAGTAACTTCTTTAGTACATTTTCGCTGCTGACTAAATTGTCGTAAAAACTTTTCTTTCAAATCTTCAAATCCTACGATCTGAGCGTTGGGTAATGAATCATACCATACCCTGGCAGCCCCCGTAAATGTTTGAACCAGCATGTGGCACCACGTTTCCTCTGACCAGCATTCCAAACGGGCCGCTGACCAAAAATCAAATACATGATCATCAGGATCTGACAAGCCTGCATACTTCTTCACAGAAGTAGGCATTTTTAATTTCTTCGGAAATTGTGCATTAGCGATCCAGTTAGCAAACTTCGACTGCTCTTGCATTGAAGGAGGGAAATATGGCACAAATGTTTTTGTCGCCCCTGAAACATTCATACATGGAATATTAACCACATGAAATATATGCCTTTTTTCTTTACAAAGGGCTTTTTGATGTTACTTTTAAGCAATCATTAATCTCATACTCATATGAGCTTCTTCTGAGAGGGTAAGCGCATGTGCAAATGTTCAAAGTATTGACACTTGCAAAGGTAAGGCCTCGCATGGAGGGCTTTTTGTCAGCACTTGCATGAGCGTCCAAAATGTTAAGCGCTTGCAAGGATAGGCCTCGCGTGGAGGGCTTTTTATAAACGCTTATGCATCACAAAGGCACATTTTCAGTTTATCTAAATTACATGTGCACATGCATTATGCCACATGCCTTTCCCTCCCTTTTTTTTATTAAAAAAGGATTGCAGCGCGTAGAGTATACGCATGTTATATATTTTTGATTCTTATGAATTTTCCTATCATATCTTCAAATCTTCATCTGATTCCCAGAATTGCGCGCCATTTTTAATGAATATTCAAAAATTCAAACAGCACACCTTCAAATCTTCATACAATTTTCTGGAAATCGTTGTCTTAATCCATATTCTCATAGTTATTTCAAATTCATTTATTTCTTAAATGAATTTCAAACAACGCATCTATTTCATACAATTTGTCATGAATCAAAAACATTCTTATGAATGTCTTCATAATTGATGACTGAAACTCTCAATTATGATAATTAACCAATATGAAAGCTGAATTTAAACAACTATTCCATCAACAAGGTTACCTGGAGATGCCGGTTTCTTAATGAGGACCGGATCATCCTCAGGATCATCTAGAACATTGTTCTGATTTGCCATTTTTGGCACATCACGCTCAGGAGTGAATTTGAGCTTTGTTCGAACCTCCTGAAGCCACAACTCTCGATCCTGCTTATCTTTCAGTTTTCGCAGGACCTCCAAATTTCGTATCAGGAATTCGTCATCAAATTCACTTAAAACATCAGAACTTCGTAACGGATCATCTCCTTCTCGCTGATCCTTTATCGAACCAACAATGTCTTTTTCATGACTTGAAAACGAAAACATTGAAGGTTTCTTACTAAATCCTCCACCAGATCCTTTGGAGCTCATATTGACCTTTCCTGCGCTCGATGATGTGAATACAGTGTTCTTCTTCGCCGAATCATCAACTAATTTCTCCATCCTTTTTCCAATTCAATTAATACACGGATGGCGCCAATTGATGAAGAATAAAATCCCACTCGCACGTAAAATGAAATTCTAGACCTCACTATTGAATTTATGAAAAGAAATAGGAGAGAATTAGGAATCACGAAGGTATTTTATTGATTGAAGTCATGTGTACAAGTTCAGAATGTAGAGAACAAAACACACACTAAAAGTGTAAAATCTCTCTCTGATCCCAAAAGTCCTTTCTCTGATTCATGAATGCTCTATTTATACTAATAAACTTGGTCCGCAAGTTCCTTAGTGTGAAACGGATGCACTTGCTGCTGGCTCCGTCGCAATTGCATCCTGTTGTTTTGGAGATATCTTAGTTTGGTTGTCGCCTTCGATTTATCCTCGTTGCTACATTTGCATATCCGATTTTGACCTTTCCTCATCATTCATCAGGCCTTCCAACCAAAGTATAAGCTTCTTCATGTTTATTTCTTTGCATATGCCACTACCCCAAGTGTAATTTATCTCAAACCTGAAGCACCTTAGCCTGATTTCATTTAAACAACACATGCAACATTTCTTGTTTTCTTTACAAGCCTTTGTATTGGAAGACTTTGACATTTCCAATTCACTTTAGCTTTCCCCCATCCGCACCATCTTGCAACACACTCTTGAGAAAGCCCAACTTAACATGAACCATCTAACCTAACACCATACAGCCATATCCACTTTATTGCTATCCACACTTCTTCCTTAACACAATGTACTTCCTCTTTGAATAAAACCCCCAACAAATTATTTCCTACAACTGTCAACAATAAACGGAAACTTCTTTCCATCTGAACAATACACTTCCTTACAAGCTTCCCATTTATTAACACAAGAAATTTCTTTTTCATCCATCCCTATAAGATAATTAGTAATTGTCTGACATTGAATCATTTTGCAACGTTATGGATTTTAAAGTTTTATTTTAATTGCTATTAGTAGTTAATTTATCTATAATTGAAAAATAAGTAGACCCAAATTTACTATTATTAGTATTTTTCAACCCAAAAATTCATATGGATTTGAATCCGAAAAAACCGAATCCAAACCGTTAAAAACCGAAAACCAAAATCCGTGAAACCAAAAAAACCGAATCCGAATGGATTTAAAAATTGTAAAAACCGAAGTTCGGTTTTGGATTCGGTTTTAACCAAAATCCGATCCAAACCGATCCATGCACACCCCTACTCCCCGGTCATATGATTTGAACAACCGGAATCGATAATCCAATCATCCATGGTGTTTACTTTAGTTTCCGTAGTGGCGGTAAGGGCTAGAACTTCCTCTTCTGTTGTGAAGTATGCTTCTGCATCCCAAGCTACTTCTTCCTCGACAGTAGCTGAATTCCCTTGCTCGTTTGTTTTGGATCTGCAGTCTTTGGCCATGTGCCCACGCTTACCGCAATTATTACACCTATACGGAAATCTTTTACCTGAGTGTCGAGCCCTTCCTTCGTCCGATCGGTCTCGGTTTTCTGATTGTCGATCACTTTTCTGAGCGGGCTTCTTGAATCGATCAGCCCTTTTCCTTCCTTTTTAAACTGGTTTGGCTTGTTCTTGGCTTTCCCATGATCAGCATATAAGGCTTCTGATTCAAGTTTTGGGTTAGAGATTGAAGTTTCACTCATTTGCTTTGCTAATGCTTCTTGACCTGCTAATAGGTTTTCAAATTCTCCAAGTGAGGGCTGATTTGGCCAACCCTGAATGGCTGCAACAAAGCTTCGAAATTCAGGCTTTAAGCCATGGATAATTATTCGTTTCATTCTTGGCTCACCGATCTTTGCCTGCGTATCAAGCTGCCCAATCTCTCTACATAGTGTTTTAACTTTGTGAAAGTATTGGGGTATCATCATCTCCTTTTGACTGACGGATAACAACTCGTTTTCTAAGAGTTGTAGCCATGTATCGTTCTTCTTTGAGAAGAGTTTAGCGAGAATATCCCATGCTTGCTTGGGCGTCTCCACATCTTGAAACTGCTCTAGCATGTCTTCTTCTACCGTAGTCTTCAACAGAAACATTGCTTTCCCAGTTTTTATCTTCCACTTGTTTATCGCTCCTCCCGTATCATTCCTAGGTATCGTTGTTTCGGATCCATTCACCACTTCCCAGAGATCTTGTCCTTGCAAATAGGACATTATACATGTAGACCATGTATTGTAGTTTTGTTGGTTAAGTTTCTTGATCCCGCCAATTACCTGGAATTCCTCCATGAGAGAAGGATGGCTCTGATACCACTTGTTAAGTTTTACACAAGTGAAACTCATAAGAACAGAAGCAAAAACAATACAGAAAGGAAGAAAACAAATCTGATGTATTGCTATAAAACTCACAAAAGTGATTCTCGGTTTTTATTGATGCATAAAACTCAAACAAAGACTCCTAATATATAGACTCTGTTGACTTGCTCCCTAAGCAATACTAGATAAACATAGGAATTTAAATATTATCTTTTATTCTAAGATTACAACCACTAAAAGATAAACTAAAATAATAACTTTTAGATTATTATTTATGTATTCCTTGATCTCCTCCAACCACCCCTTGAGACCGACCTATCCACCCAATGATGTTGTACGTTTAATACTTTTCGCTCTTGAACTGCGTTGCAACCATCACTATAACAGTGCAACTTCCCCGCGCAACCCCAAACAAATCAAACCAAGTTACTCGTGACATATTGAAACCTAAAACACGATTTAAAAGCATAAGTCGAATTGAAATTGAGATATCCATGTGAAGCGCAATTGACGACGACAACAATCAATAGATGCAACAAATGGAGTTTCAAAAGAATAAATACAGTAACCTTATGAGTTTCTTGAATCGATTCTCTGACTTTAACCTCTTCAAACAATCTGAGAGCTAACTCTATAGCAAAGGATCGATTCACATGTAGTGAGTGAAAAGAAAACAAACAATTACCATAAAGAACAACAATCAAAGAAAAATATGAAGCAAAAAAATCCACCAATAAATCGCGATTTTCTTCATTTTCACCCACAACAGTGGCGGCTAGGGTTCTAATGGGTGTGGCTCTTTGATCTAAGAGCGACGACGATGGTTTTTCTCCCTCTCTCAACCCGGCTAGCGTTTCTATGGTCTCGGTAACGACTGGGTATGGGATTGAAATGGTGAAATCAGAAGCGGGTGTTGTTGTCAAGGGTTTAGCCATGGATGCGACGATGATGATGGTGAAATCAGAATAGAAGAGTGGCGATATTACAAATTTACCTACAAATACAAATTACCATGCATAACAAATTACAACTTCTTTCTAATTAAATCTTAATATAATATTCTGTTAATCGAAGAGAATTGAGAGAGGAGAAACTGAAATTCTTATTCAGATGAGCTCAAACTGAGCTATACAACGATATATACAACCGAAAACTAACAAACGACTAACTAACCTCTAACCATAATTAAACTATGGTTAAGTTATCTAACAACATTTAACTACCAAAAATAAAACGGATCCTCTTGACCCGGATACAAACATACGCGCGGATCTTCTTATAACCCGAGTTCTTCATTTAACCGGTCATCACTTCGAAACCCGGTTCACTGGTTTACACCCCCCCCCCCTCAAGTTGGAGGTCTAAATAACCCCAACTTGGATAAAATCTCAGAATGTAAGGAAGGGGGAAGACTTTTAGTCAAAATATCAGCAAGTTGTGCACTAGAAAGAACATGATGGAGAGAAATTAAGCCAGCCTGAAGCTTCTCTCGTACAAAATGACAATCAATTTGGATATGTTTAGTCCGTTCATGAAAAACCGGATTCTTGGCTATATGAATTGCAGCTTGACTGTCACATTTTAAAGGTATAGGCTCCAGAGAAGATAAAGAGAACTCATTTAAGAGTCTTGTTAACCAGGCCAGCTTAGCAGTAACTCTTCTCATTGATCGGTATTCTGCCTCTGCTGAGCTGAGTGAAATGGTGGCCTGCTTTTTGGATTTCCAAGAAATGGGACTGCCTCCTAGTAAGATGAAATAACCACTGATAGATCTCCTAGTGTTTGGGCATGAAGCCCAGTCAGAATCACAGAAAGCTTCAAGCTTTAGATCAGAAGAGGAATTGAAAAATAGACCTTGAGATGCAGTGGTTCTAACATATCTTAAAGTATGCAAAGCTGCATCCCAATGAGGAGACCTAGGAGACTGCATGAGTTGACTGAGGAATTGAACAGCAAAACTCAAGTCTGGCCTGGTATGAGTGAGGTAATTGAGTTTGCCTACCAACCTCCTGTAGAGCAAAGGATCAGAAAGTTACTCACCATCAGTGAGAGAAAGTTGTAAATGAGGAGGGAGAGGAGAAGATGAAGCAGGAAGGTCTGAGGAATCAAATTCTGTTAAAAGATCAAGGGCAAACTTCCTCTGTGTCATAGAATAACCAGTGGGTAACTTGACAACCTCTAGGCCCAAGAAATAATGCAAAGACCCAAGATCCTTGATCTTGAAAGTAGCATCTAAGAACTGCTTAAGAGAGGCCATCTCAGCAGTATCATTCCCAGTCATCAGTATATCATCCACATAAACAGCAAGATGAACAATGGAATTTCCCATGGTTTTAGTGAATAAGGAATAGTCATTTTGAGATCTGACATATCCTTTGCTCTTTAAAGCATCTGAGAGTCTGCTGTACCATTATCTAGAAGCTTGTTTAAGGCCATACAAAGACTTTTGAAGCTTAAGAACCTGTGAAGGAGCATCAAGTGTCATACCAGGTGGAGGAGTCATATAAATGTCTTCATCAAGATTGCCATGAAGGAAGGCATTATTGACATCTAATTGAAACATTCCCCAATGAAGTTTCACAGCAGTAGCAACAAGAGCTCTAATTGTTGTCATCTTAACAACAGGGGAAAAGGTTTCATTAAAATCTATGCCTGGAGTTTGGGTATCTCCCCTCACAACCAGCCTGGCTTTGTACCTTTCAAGGGTACCATTAGAATCATATTTTAACTTGTAAACCCACTTACACTTAATGGGCTTTTTACCTTGTGGTAAACCAACAACTGTCCAGGTGTTAGTGGAATGCAATGCAGCCAATTCTTGCTGCATAGCTTCCTGCCAATGAGGATTTTGAGCTGCTATTTTATAAGAGGTAGGTTCACTTAAAGAATCAAGAGAAGAAAAGAAAGCAGCTTGCTGCACAGGAAGAGTAACAGTGTTGACAGCACAACAGGAAATAAGACTGTGAGAGCAAAAAACAGAATTGCAAACATAGTCATCAAGATACTTAGGAGGATCAGAAACTCTGGAAGAGGCACGAGTAGGAACATGAAAGGAAGTAGCAGGAATGGATGGAGAAGAAACAGGAGACGGGAAAGGAGGATGAGGAGGGGAGTCTGAAGAAACAGGAGATGAAGTGACATATGGAATGGGAGAATCAAGAATAGCTAGAGTAGATGAAGGTGAGGAAGTAGAGTGTGATGAAGAGGAATCAGAAGGAGATGAGGAAGTATTTGGAAGAAAGGAATCAAAGTCATGAATAAACAAAGAAGGAGGGAAAATGGAAGACTGCTGTGGAGAAGAAATAGAAGGAAAAATGTGTTCAAAAAACACAACATCTCTGGATACTTGAATAGTGTTGGTGGTTAAGTTGTAGAGCTTATAGGCCTTTTTACCATAGGGATAACCTATCATTATGCAAGGTGAAGCTCTGGGTTGAAACTTGTCTCTATTTGCCTTAAGAGTGGAGGCATAACAGAGACAACCAAATGATCTCAAATGATCATAATTGGGAACACTACCAAAAAGCACTTCAAAAGGAGACTTTCCTGCAAGTAATTTTGTAGGAAAAAGATTTATTAAGTGAGTGGCAGTTAAGATGCAGTCTCCCCAAAATCTTAAAGGAAGTTTGGACTGAAACAGAAGAGCTCTAGCTGTCTCAAGCAAATGCTTGTGTTTCCTTTCCACTATTCCATTTTGCTGTGGAGTAGCAGTGCAAGAAGTTTGATGGATAATTCCTTTGCTTAAAAAGAAGTCTGAATGAGAAGTACCAGATCCTAATTCTAAGGCATTATCAGATCTGATACACTTGATGGATTTGTTGAATTGAGTATTAACCATAGCAATGAAGGTTTTGATCATATCAAATGCATTGCTTTTGGCACTCAATAAGTAGCTCCAAGTCACCCTACTAAAATCATCCACTATAGTAAGGAAATATCTAAAACCATTATAGGTAACAGTATTATATGGTCCCCACACATCAATATGAACTAAATAAAAAACAGATGTAGTATGTCTACTACTTTTAGGAAATGGCAATCTGTGTTGCCTGGCTAAGGGACATATGGAACAAGGAGCATCATTATAAAAAACAAGTTTATTACAAACAGGCAGAGTTTTGAGTTTATAATGGGGCAAATGCCCAAGTCTAGAATGCCAAGTTTGTGCAGTAACAACAGAATTACAACTGAAATGATGCAAAGATGAATGTGATAGTGGAGCAGAATTGGATGGAACAAACATGTCTTCTTGCTTGAGAAGGTACAGCCCATTGAGAAGCTTACAAAGAGCCACTGGCCTCTTCAGTGAAGGGGCCTGCAAGGTACATGTATTAGCAGAAAATTGAATGATACAATTCATATCATGACATAACCTTGGAACAGAAAGAAGGTTATGTTTGAAAGCAGGAAGGAAAAGAACATTGAACAAAGTGAGATTAGAAGAAAATTGAATGTCTCCTGTTTTATGAGCAAAGAGAATATTACCATTAGGCAATCCTATAGACACAGGTTTTGTAAGAAGTCTAAGATTTGAAAAAATCTTTTCATCACAACACATGTGACTACTAGCTCCTGTGTCAATGATCCATTTAACAGTTTGAGGAGACATAACAAAGGAATTTGAAGCCATTATACCTGCAAAGTTTGCAGAGTTGATGACATTGTTGTGAGAATTGGAATCTGTTTGAGTTTTCTGAAGAAGTTGCAGTAACTGATTGTAATCTTCTTTTGTTAAAGCAACACCAGGATTAACAACAGGATCATTGGGAACAGAAACTTGCTCAGGAACTGCTGCATTAGCTGAAGCTCTCCTAGGATTTGTGAATTTAAAATCCTTTGGAAAACCAATCAGTCTATAACATTTAGCATCAATATGACCAGTTTTCTTGCAATGGTTACAAACAAGTTTCTTATGATCATTCTTGAATTTGCTATTATCATAGGTGTTTAAAGCAATTGCATCAGAAGTCAATTGACTTGCAGCATGTACTTCCCTTTGTTTTTCATCTTGAATCAAAAGGGAATATGCTTTGTTTATGGAAGGGAGGGGATCCATCATGAGTATTGTTCCCCTAATGTTATCATATGAGGAATTTAATCCCATTAAAAATTGAAACAGACGATGATCATTCTGCCTTTTGACCATAAGAGCAGAAGAAGCACAAGTACATGCTGGAATTGAATCTAGTGCTTGAAGCTCATCCCATACAGTTTTCATTTTGGCAAAATATGATGCAATGCTACCATTACCTTGATTCATTTCACATAATGATTTCTGCAACTCATAAAATTGTGCTCCATTCGGCTGTCCATACCTATCATTAAGCTCTTTCCACAAAGATGAAGCAGTTTGAGTGTACATAACACTTTCAGCAATGTCCTTTGATAAGGTGTTTAGGATCCAGGAAATCACCATATCATTGCAACGCTTCCAGTTGTGTTAAGTTGTGCTAGAACTAGTGACTTCTCCATTGATGAATCCTGATTTGTTCTTAGCTGATAGGGCAATAGACATCGCCCTTTTCCAGGAAGCAAAACCAGTTCCATCAAATGATTTGGAGACAAGAATCAATCCAGGATGATCAGACGGATGAAGATAGAAAGGATCAGAAGTATCATTTGACGAATTATTCGTCATGATGAAAACAGGAAGGAAAAACGAAAGGAAATCGAAAGGAAGGGAATAGAAATCGGAGAAGAAAGGAACGACGGAACGAAAAAGAACGAAAGAGGGATCAGGAATGAAAACCTAATCGAAGAAATTGAGCGAGATCGGAAAATACGCCGGAGATATGATCGGAAATTCGAGCAACATGCTCTGATACCATGTTAATCGAAGAGAATTGAGAGAAGAGAAACTGAAATTCTTATTCAGATGAGCTCAAACTGAGCTATACAACGATATATACAACCGAAAACTAACAAACGACTAACTAACCTCTAACCATAATTAAACTATGGTTAAGTTATCTAACAGCATTTAACTACCAAAAATAAAACAGATCCTCTTGACCCGGATACAAACATACGCGCGGATCTTCTTATAACCCGAGTTCTTCATTTAACCGGTCATCACTTCGAAACCCGGTTCACTGGTTTACATATTCTTTTACATCCCTTCATCTCCTTAATCCATGCTCATCCCTTTACAAACCATCGTTACTTTACGCCCATCGCAAATCGTTTCCCCTTCACCGCTACCCCCCTTCCACATTCACACTCCTTTGCTGCCTCTAACAACCACCACACCCTTCCTATCCAGTAACTTTCGTTTCTTAACCACTCTCTTCTTCCACAGGTGTTATCGCACGATCTCCCGTCATCGGCGGATTCAGGGGAGGGTCCAGAGGGTCCGTTGACCCTCCGGCCGCCGGAACTAACTGTTAACCAGAGTACTCAATCGAGAATCAATCGGGAATCGTTAGATTAGCTTGACCCTCTTGATTATGTCTCTTGGAGCTTAGAAGTTAAAAAAGAGAAGAGAGTGCACATGATTTCTGAAACTTTTCCGGCCGGTGAAAGTTGAGATGGGTAAAGAAGAAAGAAGATGAATTAAAAATTTCATAATACTTGAATAATAAAATAATAGGCTAGTAGCCTAGTATAGGGCAAATGATAAGTTTCTCTGCAGACTCAGGCTAACAAAGTTAAAATTTCATATTTTTCATTCTATTTTAACTCTATATCGGATTGTAATTATTTGATTCGTTATTTTATATCATCTGAATGTTTTTTAAATAGTGTGTCTTCTCATAGTTTTATTTCTTGTTTACATGCATAATATTAAATACTAATCAAGTATTTTTACCTCAGAGTGCATCATACTTCTAAATTAAATCCTCATCGATATATGAATTTTGACTTAGACTCTCAAACTAAGATGACAAAATCTCTATCAAATGAGCTAATACCACGATGATAAAAATTTATGAAGGAAAGTTGAATTATTAAATGATGAAATTTTTTATGACGATCTAAACTCAAATATTTAGCAAGAAAGAATATCTAAACTTAATAAAAGCCCCTCTCAATGCATCATTAGCATTTACAGGGTGTCTTTTGTATTTGTAACCTCGGTTATAAAATATTTTTTTTAAAAAAATTTAGTAGGCGTTTTTATTTTATTTTTTTGCATAAGTCTTTTTAACTTAGAGAATCACCATAAAAAATCGGAACAAAAATCAAATTTTTTAGCTTGGTTTTTACGGTTTTTCAAACTCGGAGAGGTTTTCATTATACAAATGACTTAAGATTATTTCATAGAAAACATAAACATATGAAATTCATAAGGTTTATCTTCTATATTTTATATAAATAATAGTTATATTTTTTTGTTTTAAACTAATATATCTAATTTAAGATAAAACAGTTATTTAATATATGAAACGACTGAAAGAATATATTTATTTATATGACGCGTTGAGTGACAATCAAATAGAGCTTGGATATGTTTGTATAAGTTTAAATAAGATAACCATATTCCTGATAACTATATGTTCCCAAAGGTTTTAGTTTTTATTATTATAATAATGTCAATCAAGAAATAGGTTACATTAGTTGGAATAGATTGAAGAAAGACAAATACGTTTTTTAATATAAGATTACATTGTATTGATTACCAATGTCCATAGTGTTATAAAACGATTATTCTATCATTTAAGTGTTATTTTCCATAAATTAAGTAAATTTTGTAAGGTGATAACATCAATGATGGTAAAACTAAATGGCATGTTTTTGGGATATCATAAGTATATTATTATGCATTAGAATTATGATAGGCAAAATTAGTGTTCCTCATATGAAGAAGCAGATAAGTGCCTACGTAGCAAAAACGGAATTTTATTATGACATTACCAATTTAAGAACATGTCATTTTTAGTGTGAGGCACTCTATAAACCACTCATTAGTATCACGTTTCAACAGAAGATGTTTAGGAACTAAAAGACTCTGAGTTCGAGGACGGAATTAAATATGCACAGAACTGTCATACGGTTCTATTGAAAATATTTATGCTTAACCTTAACAACCTATAACGATGTCAGAGGTTTATAAAGTAATATTTTTTTAGATGGAGTACGAATTTAAATATGCACGCAAGATGTGTGCAGGTCTATTTAAAAGGTTGATTGTTACCACTAATAGCATAGCAAAACATAACAAATAGTAATCTTTGCCGGGCATACACACAAGAAAGAGCAAAATAACCCGTAACACTGTAGCATTCGAACCTAATGATTAGAGCATCCAGCTACAGAGTCTAACAAACATAGAAATGCACCGTGTCATCCGGGTGTAGCATGTCATCATGTAGCTCAAATCGCAAGAGCTTGTGCCGAGGCGCACCTGTTTGCTGTAGGAATGATCGCCAGTCCGCCATCATGCTCACCCGAGAGTGAGGACCACCTTCACCACTATAAATAATCCTGACCAACAAGCCATAGTGTAAAACTGCCTTGCTGTAGGAATGAGTTCTGAACATCTGGTGCATCACTTTAGGTATAGACTGCAATGGTAAGTAGGAAAGTATAATTAAGTATACCTACATAAGTTTAAAGTAATGTAGCATTACGCACAATAATATAGCTAGGTAAATCACAGAGTAAAAGAATACTAGCAGTTGGCTTTCAAAGTTCTGAAGGGTGAGCTTTTTGTAATAGTGTGGCTTCAGATCATTGTGATGATGTGTGAGGAGGGAAATGATACAATAATGACCAGGGTCCTGATACAGCGCTACCCCTAATTCGGTAAACACATCGACACTGAAGTTGAAGACATGTTGTTTGGTACTTCCCAGATCAGTGAATACCAACCAGTATCCAGTATCAATTTTATTCACACTATAGAACAGTGGCCATGTTTTCCCCCTCAACCCTATAGGGACTGTTTGATTTGTTTCGTGATTGAAGCTGTATACAATATCCACAACACAATCTTGACGTCCACAAAAAAACTTAACCTTCTTTGTACCTCTATTGGAACAACGGTTTGGAAACTGAAGTGCGGCTATCTACATTCGTTTATGTAGAATGTTAGGAACCTGTATTAGAATAACTGAGAATATGATGAATAAAGAAAAGGCACTAAGAAAAAGATAATAGTGATTGTTTCATGTTAAAATATAAACACGTGGACATCATGTAGTGTGGTACGTGACTGTGGCTGTTTTTGTGAAAGAGAATTGTGGACATTGTATTGTTAAACAAATTTATTTGCTACTCATGTAACAGTAGAGTTGGTATGAGGAAACAACTATGTTGGGCCTTCATGTATGTTGAACAACGATTTTCATTAGGTTTGCTTGATTATTTTTGGTTTTTATATGCCACAAATTTAGGGGATAAAATATAACTATAGTATAGCAGCTCGCGGTCATAATAATAAATTTAGAAAATATCTACAGGATAGATGCTTAGAAATATATAGAAAGATGTAGAAATTTTGAGAGGGTCTAAATGTATTTACCTGTATAGAGGTGCCTTCATCGTGGGGTTCCTCTTTTACGTGTAAGGAATGATTAAAAGCCACGTGATATGCAAACTTCTGAAGAAACTGAGATGAGAAACGCTGGATTCAAGGAAAGTATATAGGAAATTAGGATAGAATGAATTGTCTTAGAAATACAACACAGTTGATAGTTAATGTTTATGCTTTTAATCTGTTTTTATAAACGATACAACCTGTTCATAGTATGATTCTTCGGTGGTTTGGGCGATGCATGCATTTATAAATTGTTTTCCACTGCTATCTTGTCGGATCTCTAAGCCATCAACATTGAATGCAGCAACCTCCACCTTGTTCCTCTTCTTCCATGTAAAGGACAGGTTCCGTATATGTTGGCCATTAAAGGAATTTACAAAGGCTGACCAACTTGCATCATCTGTTGTCCACAAACCAGAGCCCGGGTACTCAATATTCACATTGAATTTGTTCTTCTTGTAGTAAACAATTTAATAGAGACGTGCATGTTTTTGGCAAGTCCTGTGTAAATAGAACAGGCAGAATCTACAAAAAAGAAACCACATTAGTAGAAGACTTGTCTGCGCTTTCGTTTGAATGTAATGCTTTAACATAAAAACCTACCACTGCTGGATGTTGCTCAGTTTCTCCGTTTACAGCGATTAGTGTCTTAAACGGCATCTATACAAAATTGAAACACAGTTACATTGCAATTTTGGAACATGTGAAGAAGAGGTATACACGATGTAGAAGTGTAGGCAAATTAGGCAACCCTATAAAGATTATTTACTTAACATGAGTTTGATACAACTAACTACAGTTCAAGTATTATTATACTGGACATTTATTATCTGAAGCATACGTTATAATTTCATTAGAACAAAATGACTTAATATCATAATCTACCATCTGGCAAGATAGTATAATTTTTACAGCCCCAAACTATATTACGTTGGGTAGACAGGTTTCACAAAAAATACATTATCAAAACAAAAGTACAAACAACATCTACATCCTATGCTGTGACATTTCTGAGGCAGGGGGTGTGAATACACGCTGTCTCTGCACGGCTGCTCTTCGTAGCGCGCACAGCTACTCCAGTCTTGAATTAGCTACGCGTACTTCCTCAAGCAGTACAAACCCTGCAAAATAACGGGATGGTGAAGGTAGTTCACTGAGGAGTTCATCTAATAAGGTTTGATTCATAGCAGATGTTCTCTCCACCATTTGGATGAGCGCATCAATTTCTCTGAGTACCTCTGATCTTGACATTGCTAGAAAATCGGTAACCAGTCTTTCCATTGTCCCTGCTATTCTTAGACCAAAAAGTTATAATAAAAAGGGAACATTTTACATCAATTATTAGTGTTTCTAATAATAATCTAGGAATCTTAAAAGAAAATGTGCACATGTTTTTAGTTAAATGTATGTTTCACAGAGCAAGATAAGTGCATAATCAAGAAGACAAATAACTATGTGTGTAAATATAAGCAAAAAAGGGGGGAAATTTAAGAAGCCCTGTTTTCATATCTACAGCCTTGATTATGCTATGACGAAAGTATTCTAAAGCGGGTATTTAGACAACATTTTCTTGGAAGGATAAATACAGGATTTAACAATAGTAACCACCTGGGAGACAAAGGGAAGGTCTTTTGCGATTCATTTGAGTTTTCTATCTAAAGAAACCAATGAATTAGACTTAACATGCAGGTAATCTTAAAAGGACACTAAGACATTGGTGGTCTTGCAGAATGTGTATGGCTAAAACTGGCTAAGTTAGTATCGTCGTGCCCTAAACCACAAAGAAAATAAACCGGCGACGTTTGTTACCTTTTTTTCCGGCGAAGAAGGTATCCGACAGTCGTGTCTGCTGGAAGTTAAGTGTAAAGAAGACGGTAGTGGTTGATGGACATGATGGGTTTATAAAGAACCTGTCTTTTCATCTGCTACAACCGTCGTTTTATTCCCTCCGAATTCTACGAAACTGGGCCGGAGCCCACTATGTGTGTGGGCTTAAATACGATAACAGTGAGCTTATTAGCAACCTGGGCTACGATACGTAATTGAACATTTTATTGATTAACTTTTCCCAACCTTCATTATTATGTGTTTGTTTAATTGTTTGTTTTCCTTCAACATGGAATAGAGTTAGTCACATGTATTTTTTGTGAAAGTCCATAGTTTATGATTGTTACGTGATAAAAATTAATTACTGTGAAGAAGGTTAAGAAGAATATATAATAAACCTCCAACAATGAAAGCTCCAATTTAAGTAAATCAATATAAATTGACACTTTGATTTCTTTTGCTAAGGGTTGGAAAAATGTAAAAAGTTTATAATATACATCTCGAATTAATCAAAACAATTTGAAAAGGTTTCTTTCCGATTAGGATAAACTGAATCCTGACATAAAAGGTGTTTTCGTAGGTTGATAATCTCACCAAATATAACAACATAAAAGTGAATGAGAGTTGCAGTTGAGGTGATCAAGGTTGTTAAGGCCGAACCATATAGCTACATATAAACAATGGTTGGTTACATAACTGGACTTGTGGAGCCGACTTCATCAAGGTTCTTAAACACCTCCTTGTAAACAATATTTCGCGTATGTTGCGTCAGGGATACGTAACCATCTTCGACCATAACTATTTTTAGTCCTTCCGGAGTTGTTACTCGAGACAGGGCGACATACAACTGTCCATGACTGAAGACAGGTCGTGGCAAATACAGTCCAACAAACTTCAATGATTGCCACTTGGCTTTTGTTTATTGTCATTGCATAGCATGGTCTTAGAGGGAATTGGCGTCGTTTCAAAATAAATGGCCACTTTGATTTAGTGGATGTCAGTGCGATCCTTGGTATTAATGTGTTGTTCCCTATTTTCGAACCTGTTATAATCCTGGCTTTGATAACAAATTTCGCAAGCTTGGTGATAAGTAGGCGGGTGCCGTTACATAAGCCTTCCGCTGGATTGACGTTTCTCAGAAGCATAACAGGAAGGCCTTCTTTCAGATTTAGAATATGTGAGGGCATCCCAGGGAAGTTTAAAGCATTTAAAAATTCTGTTGGGTAAAGCTGATTTTGCTCTAGGATGTCTGTAGAGGCCTTGCAGATCTCATCAGAGCTGTAGTACGTCCTCGCTGGTCGGTCAAGTTTATGGAACATGCAGTCATTTATTTCAGCTGTGTCGTCATTCCTAGGTGTTAAAATCGCCCTCTCACGTAGGTAGTCTTCATCATCCTGTCGGTTTAAGAAACCCGGAAAGGTTGTCATTATTATCTGTTCAATATGGACACGAAGTATATCTCACAATATACTGATCTGGGATCTTTATCCATGTCGGTTCATGTTCTCCCTCCTTCATCTCTGCTGGAACAACACCATCTCCAACATCCATGACCCATTTATTAAAGGCCTGCTTTGTAAGGTCCACCTCACCTGTTTTCGTATATTCAGTCACCCGCATACTTTGTGTAAGCCTATAAACCTGGCAGGAGTTCCATAAAGTCGATCTGTTAATGGAAGACTGCACAAGCTCCACTCGTTTCCCTTTAGGAATAACAGGCAGAATCTGCCTGAAGTCACCTCCCAGCAACACAGTTAATCCTCCGAAAACGCGGTTTCTATTAGCTGGATGTTTGAGACCCAATATATCTCGTAGGGTTCTATCTAGCGCTTCAAATGCATGTTTTTTGGTCATAGGAGCTTCATCCCATATTATTAAGCGAGCTTGCTGGACCAGCTGAGCAAGTATGGTATTTTGTTTTATGCCACACGTACTATTCTCCAAGACTTCAAGCGGTATTACAAAGCGGCTATGAGTAGTTCTTCCACCAGGCAAAAGTAAAGATGCAATACCTGTGTGTCATCAAATTATGAGCACCAGAGCTAATTAGATAACGGGGTTATTAATTTACTCTTCTACCTATATAAGATTGATAATAACAGAAGGTTTTCATATATGAGTATCGCAGCTAGCTGCGTAAAATACATTAAGAAAGTACTTATTTTAAAGAACCGTTACTGGTTTATTAATTGTGCGTATGGCTACAATGTATAAGAACTTGCAACTTTCGCGTGTAAGTGTTTTGAAAGGTGGTGTTTTGTGTACAGCTAATACTGGTGGCATAAGAGGATGATATTACTTTACCTGAAGATGCGACAGCGAGAGCTATCATTTCTTCGGATCTAAGGCATGACAGAATTGCTCTATATAAAAATGTTTTACCTGTTCCGCCTGGCCCATAAACGAAGAAGAATTTACCTTGTTCTTGCTGTACGGATTCTATTACATGTTTATAGATTAAACCCTGTTCTGCATTCAGGTTACTATAAAGGTTTTCATGCATCTCCTTTTCAAGTGATATATTGTATGAGAGCTCTTCTCGTATAAGGCGATTCTCAACATTACCAAGTAGAGTCGGATCAGGTTTCGGGAAGCCCTCAAAGTCATCTAAGGACCTTCCATTTCGTTGAAGGAGTTCTTCTATTTCAAGAAGACAATAATTCTTCTTCTGGTGCTCTTTGAGTTCCCACTTTGGAAACCGTAGTTCTCGCCGTTTCTTGTATTCTATATCTTCACAGAGGGCTTCCCAATTATGTTCCCACAACTGCAATGGACTGCTCACCTCGCAAAACAATAATATTGTTACGAAAAGAGTACGAAGCTGGTTGCCAGATGCCCACATCTGTGCTTCTGATATTGCCTCTGTCCATTCATTGTCATCACTAAGGAGCCCGCGAGCATCGCACGCTTCTTTAAAAGTAGGGTATAACTTTCCATCAAAAGTCTTAATATCGTTAAAAGACGTTGCCCCTTTGACAATACCCAAAAGCATCCTTAGATAGTAACGGGGTCCAGCAGCAGGGTTACAGTACACAATTCGGCCAACACATGTCCTACATGATCGTCGTGCCCATCTCTTATCCCTGGCATGCCATACATACTTTGCTGGTAGTTCTGCATACGTAAGTTCTCTGGCCCTTGCGTCAGCCTTATTCAGCTCAAACCATTCCGTAAACATGGTTTCTTTAATCCCTGGCCGGTTAACCGCAACTGCTATTTTGTCCGAGTCTCGAAGCATAACAACATTTTGGTCCGGGAGGTGATAGGTTAACTTCATTACCGATGGATAAGAGTAGTGTATGTCAAACGCGAGCATACGCCACACGGCTTCGCATGCAGATAAATAACGACAGTCTAGATAATTCTTTATCTCATCAACGTTAATAATCTTTTCACGCTTTGTCTCTCCATCGATAGTGATGTTGTCATGGATGACCATTGTAGTTCTATCTGGGCCCTTGTTCAGGTACTTAAATAAGTACTTGATTGCTCGTGATCTATTACACCATTCTACATTGATGTGCGATTCGTATTTTAGTAACAAATAACGATTATAGGGCACTACATGGCTATTGTCAAAACGATTTCTCCCTTTAACCGCATACCTATTGTTTCTTCGCCTTCGGTAAACAGGATATCCATCACCATCAATAGTTGTTTCGTCATAATATGGTCTGGGATAATGCTTTGAGCAGTTTCCATCGACCATGCAGGGGGCATTCCTTCCGTGCGGCCCACAGGGCCCATGCAACATATGCTTCGTCACAACCCTAAACGCTTCGGGGTCATCAGCTTCCAATGGTAGTTCTGCGGATATAATATCATCTATTGAGCTGGGAGTTGTACATTTTGACGCGGTGTCAAGCCAAATAAGTATGTGTGCATGGTGGAGACCACGTTTCTGGAACTCAATCGTATAAACACCTGCCAAAGTAGCCCATAAACACATCAATATCGGTACAGAAAGATGTCTCGAAATACCGAAAACAACAATGCCTCAACATCGGAGGGCTAAAAAAATGTAGAGAGAGTATTTTACAACGGGCTGTCATGTACAACATTACCTGCCAATGTTTTGCCAAATATGTATTTCTTCATGATGTCATGAATCAGCGACTGTAGTTTCATTTTGAAAACACGCGACACAGTTTCTGGTCGCTCATAGGACTGTTGTCCGGGGGTCAAAGCGAGCATTGCATCTATTTCTGGCCAGTTTGGATTTGCAGTGAAGGTTATAAACAGACCAGGGTTGCCGTATGTCCGGCATAGAGCCATAGCATCCTGATAGTTCTGCACCATATATCGCGGGCTTTCTGTAAAGGTTGAAGGTAACACAATCCGCTGACCGACTGCGTCCGCCCTTGTGTCCCCCCGTGCAACAGCATCACATAGGTTGTTGTAAAGCTCGACACGCAAGTCTTTTTGGTTATTATGTACCCACTTCAGTCTTTGCTCTTCAATAGCTGTGTAAGCATCAACCATGTGACACCCGAGAATTTCAAGGTTAACTTCCGTTAGACAAGCTCCGTTAGTTACGATTATAAGTGTTAACTTAGTAACTAATGCTTAACTAGGCCGAATACGTCCACGTCCTTTGGTTGATCACCGAACCCGTCCATACATGTTATGTGTTCAATTGTTTATTGTCATTATGTGCAATGAGATTTGAATGCATGATTTAATATTATGAATAGCATGACGAATTGTGAATTATGAATTATGTGATAAATTTGTCATGATTTTAGTTTCCAGCGAAACTACCGAGCGAAACTACAGTTTCGCCCGGTAGCTAGCTAAGCTGCCTGACTTACACGAGATCAGAGCCAGTTTCGCTTAGCCAGCGAAACTGGGCCAGCTGATACTAGCCCCTGATATATCTTAACATAAAACCCTAGCCCTCCCATTTTGCAACCTTTTACTCCAAACACACACACACACACTCTCCTGGAGATTTCTGGACCAGCTGAGATATCACCGTTTGCTGACGTGATCATCAGCTGTTGGTAGAGAACATCCATTCGGATCCTCGATCAAACCGTGAGTCTCCCAAAACCCATTTACATGCATTCTTCTATGTGTTTTCTTCATAAAGCATGCCCCATCCTCTCATGGAACTTGTCTAGATCTCTCTGATATTTATGATTAGGGATGCTAGATCTGTTATAAAGTCTCGCAACTTTACGTTCAAAATCCAACCATAATGAAGATTCATGCCATTATTAGGTCATTTTAGGTTAAAAATGCATATTTGGCGATTTGATGATGTAAATCTGTGTTATTAATGATATAAAATGCTTACTGTTGTATGTTCCTAAATGCTTATATGTGCTTAAGATATTGATTTACACAAAGTATAGAGGCTGTTAGAAAGATTTTTAGGTTAGATTTTTCGGGTTTTTCTTGCGACTAGCGACAACTGTATGTTCACTAGGGCGAAACTATCCAGCGAATTTACTGTATAGCTTCCTCCGAGCGACACTGCTGTAGCGAAGCTATAGTTTCGCCGGGTAAACCAAACCAGACCAGCTCCGAGCGAAATTACCGAGCGAAATTCCCTGAACGAAAGTTCAAACCAGTTTCGGGCGAAACTAGGCTAGCGAAACTGTGTCAACAGTTTCGGGCGAAACTAGCCTAGCGAAACTGTGTTATCGGGTACAGCCTAGCGAAAGTGCTGCCCGTGCACACTAGCGAAATTACCTAGCGAAACTGTGCTAGCGAAACTATGACCAGACCTAAACCCAAACTTGTGCAATTTGCTTGAATGTTATGCCATGACTTACATGATTATGCTATGATGATACATGTTTGATTTCTGTAATATGTGAACCCTTGTTTATGATCAACCATCGGTGTCGTGTGTCGGTATGTCGAGTCTTAGTTGCAACGTGCTATGTTATGGGCCATAGTGACGTTAAGTTAAAGTTTAGACACAACCTAACACCTAAGACCTTAATGTGATTACTAGGTCTTCGTTAGCAAACATAAATTGGATTAACAAGTGTAGCTGAGCAACCTAAGGTGAGTTTCACAAACCCGTTTACTTGTGAGCCCGTTTGGGTCACAACGAACATACTAAACGGAAAACAACGCTGACAATTTGAGGTATTGCCTAATGGGATACCTGTTATGGAAGTTGGAGCGTTTTATGGGGAACACTTGCAACTGTCCATCCTTGGGGTTTCAAATGAAATCCGGAACCAACTATTACGACACTTAAACTCTTTTTGGGATTTCAGATGAAATCCGGAATAAACATTTTAATATGACTAGTGTAGGTTAAAGTCTAAACCAAATGATATCACATGATTTCTAAGGATGCTTAAAAACTTAAAGACCTCAACTTAGTACTGATGATCTGGAAAGCGAGGGGATGTTGGGTAGATCTACTGAGGGTTTGACAAACCCTGCTCCGCGGTACACAAATGTGTAGCCAACCGGCCGGGGGCCGAACGGAGTTCAATATCAGCCTGTTTTTAGTTGTGGGTCCTGGGAGGGACACAACTGGAGGCACCAACCATCGGCTATTGCCGAACTCTGTTACGTCAGCTTTCAGCCCTAGTACGACTTCCTTAGTGCATGGAAACCGGATTAGCTACCCGCGATATCGGTTGACTGCTTTAACTTTTACTTGACTAGTGCATATTCAGTAATCAAACTCTTGGAAATGTTTTGCAAAACCATACTACTTATATATGTTGATACATACGATTATTGAGACCGGTCCAATGCATGTCATGCCCACCGTGAACTCACCAACCGTTAGGTTGACACTTGTGTGGTTTTCACTTTTGCAGATCGTTGAAGAGTATCCGCTGAAGGTTGGCATGGCACGTGAAGACTTAAATTTTATTAAACTTAACTTGGGAATTTATATACAATGATTTGTTTATGTAAAGCACATGGTTAGTGCTAAGACAAATAATTTTTCCGCTGCGTATCTTTTGAAACTGTTTTTATTTATGAACATTGGACTTTACTCTGATTCGTTTAGTATTTGTAACTAATGGTTGTGGTCCTGGTCTGCGTGCACCCCTTAACGGCATAAACTCCGTTAGTGGTTAATTGGGGGTGTGACATGTAGAGCTCGACATGCAAGTCTTTTTGGTTATTACGTACCCACTTCAGTCTTTGCTCTTCAATAGATGTGTAAGCATCAACTAAATACTGCTGGAACAGCCGTCCACCCCGCAACAGAGTACTGGTTTCATTTTCACGTTGGTGGATCATGTAACAGTAATACTCTCTCATTGTAACATTTGCACATTTCGTCCTTCTCTTCCCTGAGTTAAAAGCATACGGTATGTGCTCATGGAAACCTGTCTCACCATAAGGGAATAATATGGGATACTGTAATGCCATATAAAGTTGGTTCAACTCTGAAATTCTCTTTAGTTTACCATCATTGGTGCTGATTACTATGTCTTTTAGCCCATCACTTTCACCAAAATCCCCTGTTACTAACACTGCAATCTCTAATGCAGTTAGTGCATTATATTGGCGGTCCTCTGTGCCACGGCCTAACAATCGAATACGGCAGTCACGGTTTCCATCTGCAGCACACCAATCCCGGGCCATTCGAAATGCTTTAGCAACAGCACTGTAAGTGTTGAACATGTCAACCAGGTTGGAAACTATGCTCTCATCTATACTGCCATGATCACTATCATCCCGCGACAAAGAATTTATACGATTTGCTACCTCATTTTGCGTGTCATGAAAATATAATTGCGCATATGTAGGTTGTTTTCCTTGAGCGGGAAGCAGAGAACCAATACGATGGTAATTTGGTCCACTCACACGGAATGTATATACTCCCCGACCCTCGTTAACTGAGTGATCAATTTTAGCCCCAAAAGAAGTGTAGGTAAACATGTTGTTGTAGAGCCTAATTTTCTCCCTGAATACAGTTGCTGGCCGGTTATCATAGTGTAGAAGGCTTCTAAGTGGCTCTGGGGCCTGTAATGGGGATGGAAACAGCACCTTCTTATCTTGGCAGCAGGACGAAAACGTAGCTTCACCATCCAAGTCGGTTGTTTTACTCTTTTCCGCGCCCCACATCAACGCTTTACAATTA
>JBCNJP010000008.1:59740942-59756942 GCA_039602395.1 Deinandra increscens subsp. villosa | reverse complement strand
CTTTTATCATTTTTTGTAATGGTAGTCTCAAGAAAGCTTACCAGCAAACATGTGTTTGACAGGCACAGGAAAATTACGTGTTTGTCTTCACCCGCTAACCGCGGACATGTGTTTGACAGGCACGGCCGTGGCCAATATCAGTGGTCAGTGTTTTGATGTCAGGTCAACGAGATGGCGCGATCCTTATGTACGGGCATGGTCGTGTGCCCATCGGACACGGCCTTGGTCGACCAACATATTTTGGCTATAAATACCCACTCATTTCTCATTTGGAAGAAGAACGACCACCACGTTACTTCTGCTTTTCTTCTGTATTTTTCTTCATATTAAAATGTGTTTTGTTCGTTTGGATGGCTCGTCGACCATGGGATGCTATAGAATCAAAGTATATAATTATTCCACAATCAACCATCCTCTATCTGTCGTGGTCCTTTCCCGGTTGTTATGCACGCGGCCACTCGCCAATAGTCTTCCGTAAATAAATAAATATAATCAAGTGAACCCTACCATGGGGTTGCGATGTGCCAAAGGCCAAAATGCCATCTCTTGTGAGGAGCTCATTCTTGGGCAAAAGGACGTGGGAGCATTATCCCCAAATAGCACTACCCATTTTACCCGCGATTTCTAGACGAAGAAACTAAGATTGTGTACATGCCTGAATAGCCGGGGTAAGTATCACTAGTTCGTAAGCAAGCGTTTCGTGTATCGAGCATCCAAATAATGTATCCAAACAAAGTATCTAAATAAAGTTTATGTACGATAATAAGTAAGGGAAATAAAGAACATGTACCACACCAAAAAGTATAAAAAACGGGGGAAAAAACATCATGACTCACCAAAGCGTTTGTGTTTCCAAAATGGTTTAAGTTTCTTTCACTTCCAACACCTTGCACCTAAATTAATGATTCGACCAATAAATTTGTATTCGGGTATACAACCCATAGTTTGCATTTTCATGTTTGATTGAGATTCTAGTTGGTTTTAAGAACGTTTGATGATTTGATTGATTACCTTGGAGATATGTGAGTTAAGTTCACATGTGTTCTTTATGTGTTAATTAAAACCCCATATAGTTTCTAAATGTGTTTGGGTTACTTATTTTGATAATGGGTTATGGATAAATTTGGTTTTAGGCCTTAAGCCCATTATTAAAATACATAATTTGGATCCGGTTTAAGTTGTCAAAGTTAGGACGTAGACCCAATGGGTTTTAAAATAGTTTGTGGGCTTTGGTTTTCTAATCCAAAACTAGACCGTTGGCCCATTAGGTTCAAAATGGTTTCAGGCCGGTTTCATTTAATAAGATTAGTGGGTTTTAACTTATAGTTCCTAAACATGTTTGGGCCGGTTAGATTATGTAAAATAATGAGCTTTGGTATGTTGTAGTTTTTGTGGATTGTTTGGTTTACGAAAAGTGTATTGGGCCTTATGGGCCGATACAGAGAGAGAGAGCAGCGGGTCGTAGCCCATTTGCTTTAAAACAATGGGCTGCGAAGCCTATTTCCATCTGTTAGTTTTGGCCCAACGTATTAGCAAGCCCGATTGTAATTTGTTGGATTCTAACCCGACCCGATTTGTAAGCCTTGACTTGTTTTGCATTGAAACTATGTTTACCCATTTGTAAAATACCAAAATAATTTCTATTGCAAAATCCTTGAATGATCTTTTGGTTAAAAACGTTGTGGTTTAATTTTGTAGAACCATGATACGATCTTACTACTGCATGATTCGGTAATCGGATAGCAACAAGAAGGTAAATAAAGCTTTGCTTTATTGATTCACAAAGAGATTACAATGTAGAGAGAGAAACACACTGAGAAACACACAGTTAAGAGATATGAAATGACAGAAGTTCTAACTAGCTCTCTCTAACACGAACTATTTATAGTCACTAACATGCTGCTGGCGGACCACTAGCGTACCAAATGGTACGCCCGGACCAAATGAGCTACGGACCATTTGGTCCGGCCACCACAGCATATAGCCACTAACTCACACAGAAGCTCTTGTCTAGATACAATACACGAGACACAACGTTAGCATAGGAATATGTTTCTACAAACTCCCCCTTAACGTGTAGTGTATCTAGCTATCTAACTAAACTTCAGTCTTCAATCTTCAACAATGTTGCATCCGATCGACAACTTGAAATCTTGTCAGAATTAGAGCTTGCATGGCTGGATCATCCTTGAATAAATCTTTGAACTTCAAGATCCACTTGTGAAAGATATAACATACTCCCCCTTTCACCATGCTTGAGTTGTCTCACTCAGATAACCTGCAATTTCAGAAGACAGAAACGCGGCTTTCTTTTCTTTTGAAAATTAATTTAATCTTGGCGCAAAACTTCTCTTCGAGAATCCAAGATATAGTTTTGAAATTTTGAATTTTGTATCATGGTATCGATCAGTCGAAAACAAATAAGAAACAAAATCTTTTTGATTTTTTTTTTTGAAACTTTATATCAAAACACACCGAAAATGTTTTTGGATTTTTCCAGATATGAAACATAAATGCATTACAGAATCAGACACTATTTTTGTCTTTTGCGAGAAAGATCACAACTTGGGATCATATTGATCATGACATGCTGAACTACACTTCAATTTCAATTACTTCAGCACACAAGTCATGTCGATTACCGGTATAATTTGTCCATCTTAAACTCAGGCACAATCATACTCATACCATCTGGATATGTTATTGTATTGATTAGGTTTGCTTTAACCAGTCTATCCCACACTATCAGACATACTCAGATATGTTTTTGCTTTTTATATCACACTTTGTGATTTCATTTGTGATTTAATCACATAATGATTGTATTCATGATTCAGTCAACTGTGTTCCATGCAAAAAGAAATAAGAACGTTAAATCGTCTACCTGAAGGTCGATCTTTCGATACGCAGATAAGGCCTCGGATTTAACAAAATAAGAAAATAAAACAAGTTGAAATTGTATAACCCAACAACAATCAGGTCCGTACTCCCGTACACGCAGAGAAAGTCTGATGAGTTATACGAAACACCAAAGAAAATAAAGCAGAACGTCAAACGAACAACAATCAGGTCGATCTTTCGATACGCAAAGAAAGTCCGATCGTTTGACAAAATAAATAAAATCAAACAAGTTTAAATCTTTGCAAAATGAACACATGTATACACAATGACTTCTCATTTTCTTTTTCACATATCTTTTCTTGATATATCATGAGATATGCATCAAGATGTTGTCCACTTGGTCAAGCATTAATATTTAATGTGTTTATCACATCTGAATACTTTCTGATTTAATGCCGAGTCTACCAAGCACATTGAACAATGATCTTATGGCTTTTTCATCTAGTTTATCCATGAGCCAGACACGTAAGCCAATGTACCATCATTTCCCAAACATGTCGGATACAATTTCTCATTTTTCAATGTTTTTGTATTTTTCTGTTTTTCAATGTTTTTGTATTTTTCTCTTTTTCTCCCCCTTAAAATGAAAACTCTATCTTTGGATTTTCATTTTAACAAAAAACACAAAGACACTATTTTTGGTTTTTCAATTTTCTCCCCCTAAACTACATACGAAATATAAAAAGAAAGAAAATTAACCAATCGATACTGATACCGTTCATGTTAAGCTTTCAGAAAAACTTTCAAGTTTGAAATATGAAGCATTCAATTTAAGCTAAGACCGCAGAATACTCCTCCATCAGCAACTTTGCAATCACCAACGGGTCTTCTAGGAATACCTGCACACTGGTTATAAAAATTAGTACTCAAATGACCCGAAGCACACAGCTTCTGGTCGACCAGTGTCTTCCGTAAAATCATTTGCAGCTTTGCTGACCACCTTAGGTCGCCACTGCATTTTGACCTTTTCTGTTTTAACCGAATCATCATCCGGTGATGAACCTTCAACACTTGAATCAAATTTAAAAAATTGTTGCTTTTTAGACTTAGTGTTAGACGGTGTGGACTCAGTAAAAAATCTGTCTGATTCATCGATAAATGTGGCAGATTTGTTTGAAAACGAACGTTTTACATTTTCAGCACAATCCCGTGCCATGTGTCCCTTTCGACGACATTGATAGCACAAACGATAAGATCTTTGAGAATGTGATTTGTCCGAAATTGATGAACACCTCTCAAAGGGCTCAGAAACATCAGAAATATCATCAAAAATTTGAAATCGGTTCAAATGTACTCATTTCGATGTAGGACTTCTAGGTGTGGAATTTGAACCCGAAGCGGAAGATTCTTTCGGAGAACTTGTAGATGAATCTTTCTTCTTTATCTTGCCTCCGAATCCTTTTTCCATGGTGGATACAAACACCTGCGCCAGATGATATATCTGTTCAAGACTAGTATCTTTCTTCGCCGTAGGTGTCTTCTTTGGCATGTTCTTCTGAACTTTCTGAGCAACTCTGTGATTATGATTACCCAAACCAGATCGTTTATAACCAGGTAAGTCGGACAACTCCACTTGAGACTGAGAAGAACCAGCTTGGGCAACCTCAGTGAACTTAGCTTTAATACCTTGCAAATTATTAGCTTTAACAAGTGTAGCAGCAACTGATGCGTCAGATTCTATCTGTTCATCGGGCTTCACCTTCTGACCATCAGACACTTTATTATCGGGGACAGCAAATCCACCAGAAACAAACTTAATAGATTGTTCCATCAAAATTTTATCTTTCTCAACTTTCTTGGTTGAAACCTTTGATTCTTTTCTCTCAGACTTCTCAGAAACAAACTCAGAATAATCTCCAGCAATACCAGAAGAATGAATATCATCAACAACATCAGATGAGATAACCGGATGTGGAATTTGATTATATTCTTCACTACCAAAAACTTTCTTGAAATTCTCATCTTTGCACAAATAGCTCGTGAAAGAATGTGAATTCTTCAAGTTGTGCAATTGACGTTTCAGATCCAGAATCTCAACATTTAGATCAGATAGTTTCTTTAGAGCTTCACCCAATGCCCTCTCCGATGCAATCAATTTCTCCGATGCTTGATTTGACACAAATTTCGTTTGTCTCATTTGATCGTGGGCATCATAAACTTCCTGGGTAATTTTCTTCACCCTGCCTTCATGAATTTCAATGAATCTTGTCAACAGTTTGTTGTCATGCGTCAAGCTTGCAACTTTGTCAAGTAAGATGGAATGTTCCTTTTGACGATCACTTTCTTTTGCATTAACTTCATCAAACGCTTTCTGAAAATCATCATACAATTGCTGAAGAGAATCCAATTTTGTTTTGGATTTGCTAAACAAAGCATCAAAATCTTCAATGGCGTCTTTTGCTTCACTCTCCCATTTCTCAACACTTTTAACCAACCCTTCATTCTCAGTTTTCAACTTCAGAAGTTGTTCCTTATCTTGAGCAACTATGTCAACCATATTGCTCTTAAGCTTGACAATCTCTTCCATCAACTCATCCTTTTCGTTTATCAACATTTCATTTGTCTTAAAAATCTCATCAGAAATGATACACTTCTTCTTGAGGCTTTCTAATTCTTCATCCTTCGTCTTAATGTCAAGAAGCAACCTTTCATTTTCAGAAATCAATCCATGAATCTTTCTTTCCTTTTGAGCACAAAAATCACATGTTGACTCATACCCACTAACTTCAGAATCACTTGTTTCAGATGTAGTGATCTCAGACATATACCCACTTGATTCAACTTCGACATTTGCCATTAAAGCCACAGAATGACCGTTGATATAACAAAAACCATCTGGTTCTGCACAAGTATCTTGAATAGCAGTCAAAGCAATAGGTGATTTGTCAAATTGTTTTGACCATTCATCAAATTCTTTATCTGCTTGAGCTTGAGCCATCATAGCTTTTGTGTCATGCTTATCAGATTTACTTTTATCAGATGATGATTGAGAACACTCACGAGCAAAATGTCCAACCTTGGAACAATTGTAACATTTTACTTTAGATTTATCCAAACCCAGTTTTCTTCCTCCTGGAACAAAAGAATTCTTTCCATGTTTCTTGATAAATCGTCTTCCTTTTTCAACCATCATTGCAAATTGCCAATGCAGATCTAATTCAGCTAATTGATCATCAATTAGCTGTTCTAACTCAGTTCCACTTAAACCAGCATCACTAACTTGACCAAATATCGATCCAGACGATAAAGATATAAAAGCAGATAATAATGCAGCCAATTCTTCAGTTGATTGAGCAGGATGAGAATTGTTTGGTGATTTTGAGTTGTTCCTATCTCATTATCATAGTTCAACATGGCTTGCATTGATGTTTGAGTAGCAGTCATTGCATAGAAATCACTCATTTTGATGTGAAACCTTAAACTCCAAAACTTTGAACTAAAAAACGAGGGTCTTCCAAGCGGATTTTGGGGGTCAAACTGGGGGGTACAGACCTTTTAGGTTAGTACAAGTGTAGATCTCGGAAAAACGAACGTTTTGACTGGTATTAGATTCCGTAACTCCAAACGGTTTGCAAGTTACTTCAGTTTTAGTGAAGATATGTTTTCTGCCAGCGGACCAACAATTCCAGCGGACCAACCTCCGTACCAGATCAAACTAGCGAATCAAAATTTGTTCACCGGATCAAAATACTTTCAACGGACCAAATATGTTCCAGCGGACCAGATATCTTCGGCGGATCAGATTTTGGTACGGCGGACCAAAACTGGTACGGCGGACCAGATTTTTCAGCGGATCACACTGGTACGCTGTAACTGCTGCGGATCAGATTGTAACCGCCACGGACCAGACTGATGAAGATTGCCGGGGCGGACCAGTTGCGGACCAATTGATCTTCGAGCGGACCAGACGCAGTTCGAACTAAATTCGACTGATTTTCGCGAATTCGACGTTTTCGATCGAAAATTTGGTTCAAATAGGTGCGAAAACACTCCAGAAACACTCAGAAATCATTTTTCATCACAGAAACACTCGGAATTGGAAGAATTTGATGAAAAATGATGAAAACCCAAACTTTCTCTCTCTAGAATTAGAAAACTTACCAAATCACAGTAGTAGAGCAACCTGGAATGCTCTGATAGCACTTGTAGAACCATGATACGATCTTACTACTGTATGATTCGGTAATCGGATAGCAACAAGAAGGTAAATAAAGCTTTGCTTTATTGATTCACAAAGAGATTACAATGTAGAGAGAGAAACACACTGAGAAACACACCGTTAAGAGATATGAAATGACAGAAGTTCTAACTAGCTCTCTCTAACACGAACTATTTATAGTCACTAACATGCTGCTGGCGGAACACTAGCGTACCAAATGGTACGCCCGGACCAAATGATCTACGGACCATTTGGTCCGGCCACCACAGCATATAGCCACTAACTCACACAGAAGCTCTTGTCTAGATACAATACACGAGACACAACGTTAGCATAGGAATATGCTTCTACAAATTTGAACCGGTTAATCATAGTAAAATAAAATAAAATTTGTATGGTTTTGGGCCGTAGGTCCGATCAGGTTACGGAAGTCCGATTAAATAGTTGTAACCCGTTTTGATGTGGTTTTGGTTATTACTCGAATTCATAATTTTAGCCTATTTGATGATTAACACATTCATGCATGGGTTGCAATATTGACATGCATTCTTATTTTAATGTGTTAAAATTTAAAATGAATGTTTTAACCTATATGTGTTTGTGATAACATTGTGTAACATTTTTATGTGGTTTATCCAAATGTTAGTCTAGATCTCTACCGGCTGGATATAACGCAACCAAATGGGTTTAAATTAACGAATGAAATGATAGAATGAACAAAACTAAATAAAGGTTATACGTTTATAGGCGAAGAATGCGAGTAGGAGGATAGTAACGAAGTGACCAAGTTCTTGGATTGGTTTCTTGAGAACCTTGTTATGAACAAACATTTTAACTAGGGTTTCTAGTATTAATGCATGCAAGTAACGGACCTGAATTCTTACCGAGATGAAGGTGGATAAAAGAGATGATGAAAACAACCAAATCAACCTTGGTTTCATCTCTATCTTAGGAAGTGTTTTGATAGTAGGAGGTATGGGGGTGTGGCTCCCCACATTTTCACGATGTCTTGATGGTGTTTCAAGGTGGCGACGTAGTGGTGGGATGGTGGATGTATATGGTTTGGTTGAGGTGTGGTAACGTGGTGGTTTTGGTGGCTCAAGGTGGTAGTAAGGTGGTGGCAACATGATGGTGTCAGTGGGGTTTACGGTGATGGATGGTGGTAGCATGGGTGTTTGCGGTGGTAATGTAGTGGTTCGGTCGTGTGTATGGGAGCCGAGAGAGAATGTGGGTGCGTGTGTGGAGGGCACCGATCGATCAATGGAGAAAAGAGTGTGAGTGGGGGTTGGTTTTATAGAAAAGAGAGAAGATAGAGTGACCAATAGGTGACAGAGATGTGATGTGTGGCCAATGAGAGAAAAAAGAAACGTGATCCAATTAATGCATGTATAGGGTTATGCATGTGTAGTGAGCCCTTGGATCATCTTGATCTCAACTGATGATGTTGCATGTGATATGAACCCTTGGATGAGGATGATAATAGCCATCCATTGTGCATGTGATTGTGTCCCATTGGATGAAAATGATCTTGGTCTTAGATTTTGCATGCAATGTGGACCATTGGATCTAGATGATCTTGGCCATTTGATTATGGTTCTTCCGTTCGTATAAAATATATTGAGTTTATCATATTGATTGGAGCGTCTGTACATTCAATATATTGTTGGGATAGATGCGATGCATCGTGATTGTTATTATTGTACGTAATTACGTTGTTTGTGATCAAGCCTTATGGCTATAAGTGGGGTAAATGATTTCAGGATAATGGTAAATGATGACGTGTATATAAGTGGGGTGTTACAAAGGCGGCTGAGGCATATGCCTGATTCTGTTTACGAGTTTCTTTAAGGATTAACTTAGATGAACCTTATAGAATGTAGGTAAAGGAGTAGTCTTCCGAATCATCCTAGAGATGCCTTCATAGGCATCGTTAACTCGATGATCAATTAACAAACCAATCTTTGTTACTCATAGGTGCGCCGACATTAGAAGAGACTAGCAATTTTCGGAGCTATTGGGAAAAATTTTAAGTGGGGTGGTGACCAGTTTGCGTTCTAGATACACTGCTCGCTGGTTTTGGTTGTTATAGAAGAGGCTAGCAAGAGATGCCCAGACTTGAGCGGCTATGGTGTTGGCTTTGAGAATTGTGTTGAGAAGATCATTGGAAGTAGTATTGTAGATCCATTGGATGACAAGTGCATCCAACGAGACCATAACTTTTCATCGACTGGTGTAGCTATGTAGCATAAGAAAAAAATGTGGTAACGATTTTAGGGATGATGTGGTCGAGGACCTAAAATGCCTGTAGTGTATCTTGAATAATTCTGACCATGAGTTGTACTTGCTAATCTATATAACTAATGTGTATGTATAATTCCTTATCTTGTATTATTCGAGATCATCAAATATATATATATATATATATATATATATATATATATATATATATAGTTATAATGATAAACCCTAATCTATATAATTACACTTTGACTACCCTAACATTAACAATGTTACAAACATTGACTAATATAATCAAATAAGCAATTAATAGAGAAATTAATTTAAAGATAGTTATGTAACAGTGTTTAACTATATTTTAAAAATTACTTTTTATTTATATAAATATAAAATTCCATTAAACTTTGAAATCTATATGATAATTCACCAATTAATTATGGAAATATTTTATAACCAGTGTGTGTGTTATTTTGTTGTGTTCCCCTGCCATATCGCGCATACACTGTGGGATCGTGGTTAATTGATTTAACCTTAACAAGATTACTCACAAGATTAACCGGGCAGAAACAAGTTAATTTACACTCTACTACTCAAACATTTTATAGTATAAGTTGTATTAACTCAAGATAATATTTAAGGAAAGTAATAGCACAAGTATTAAATAAACTTGTCACTACGATTAAATTAACTTGAGCAACTGTTACAATGCTTAATCAAAATTATCCATGATGAACAATGAAACAGTTATACTACATATATAATGCTAAGTGAAAATTAAGAAAAGCCCTTGATTTCTCTAAAGATGATACTGTTGGGATCTGGCTTAATGGTATCCCCTTGGCTCTTAGAGCTCTGTGGTAGCCAGTGGCAGGCGACCCGGGTTCGAATCTAAGGGAGAGAGTTTTACTGCCTGGCCTTAAGTGGAGGTAGGTTTCTCCCAGATGGAGACTGGAGGTGGTGCCCTAGATGATCTCGCCCGCCGATACAGGGGCATGGTTAAGACACCCGTGTACGCGTCGTGGTTGCGTGATCTCTAGGTTCGACTGAAATTCGCTGTTCAAAAAAAAAATCTAATAAAACATAGTAATTGGAGACTAAAACAATTTACATTTAATAATAATGTCAAAGGGAACAGCAAAACAACATCTGATACGACGAAGACAATGTTGTTGGGAAACACTCTAACAAAAGTAGTTTTGTGAGTGTCCGGATCAAGTGCAATCGAATAGTCAGCTTCGGATGAAATCTCCTTACCGTAATAACTCGAGTTCATCCGGATCTGTATTGATCCAAGACATGCTTCCTTCATCCGAAGTAACTTGAAGGTCCGAAGTAATTTGTTCTTCCGAAGTAACTTGAAGGTCCGAAGTAATTTATTCTTCCGAAGTAACTAGTTGATCAGGAGTAACATTAGTCTTCATACTTAATCCGGATTAACATTTCATCTATTAACTCTTCCATATTAACTTTACTTAGGTGTTGTTTGTTTTTTCAGAGGTAAAATATCTGCAGTCTGCAGATCACATCTGCAGACATCTGCAGAAGAAGAGGTGGACCAAATCTCTGTATTCTGTAAGAAGAAGACTGTTTGTTTTTTTAACTTTTGTAGCAGACTGTTAAAATAAACTATTTTTTAAACTTAAAATAGTTTAAAATAGTTTTTAAAATTCACAAGTAATCTCAAAATTAACAAACTAGCAAACTCTAATAAGCCTTTTCTATCTACTGCTTGTTTGAAACTAGTGTATATTCCATAAATCTTGCTCATGAAAATTAAACTCAAAATTGATAGAATCGTTGACAAGCCATCTCAAAATTGATAGAATCATTTTCTACCTACTGCTACAGTCATATAACAATTGACAAGCACTACTCATATTCATCAATCTCATAAAATTTGAAACTCAAAATTGATAGAATATCGAATCTGCAACAAGCAAAAAAACACTATAGAGAAGACCAGAAACATATATACATCGCATAGTGGAGAAGGCCGGCTGGAATGGAGAAGGGGAACGTACCTTGATTTGGAGCGACGGCCGGCTGGAATGAAGGTGGCTAGCGAGGGCCGGCAGAGTGGAGAAGGGGAGCGGGGGAGGGGAGAAGGCAAGAGACTGCGGCGAAAAGTGGGAGGCGAATCTCGCTGGCCGGCGGCAGTATCGCCGGCGTGGAGAAGGAGAACGGCAGAGGGGAGGGGAGAAGTCGACTATAGGGTTTTTTGTATTTGTGTTGTTTTGAACTTTTGATAAACAACTTTTTTTTAGAAGAGGTTAGAAGATCACGCACAGACCTAAATCCACATCTGTTTCAAGAAGAGGTCGCACAGACCTTTTTTAATGAAAGTTCTGTGAAAACAAACAATCTGCAAGAGGTAATGTCTGCACGTGGTGTGCGCCAAGCAGACATAAGAGGAGAAGAAGAGCTTTTGAGAAAAAATAAACAACACCTTAACCATTTTGTAGATTTCCAGCAGGCATTTTTCCTTAGAGACACCTCGCAATTAATTAATATATAATATGGGACGCTTTAATCTCTTTTTTTTTTCATTTAATACTAAAATTAATTTATCTCTCATGGAGTCATGGTTTGATATGCATGGGATTCACGGATTCATCGGAATGGCACATGCAGTTTTTAATTGGTAAACATGATCGTTTATAGTCAATGACTTCTTATTTAGCTAGTAGAGCCGTTGGGTCCGGGGAACAAACATGTATTTGTATAGTCAAATGGAAAATGTCTAAAACATGCTTAAATTATGAAAGATAAAATATATTAATAATTGAATAAAGCCAGCTGCGTATAAAAGCATGTAAATAAATCAAATAGTTATACTATTTAAATCCAGCTGGCATGTGTTTAACAAAATTTCAGATTTAAGATGCCCAATACGACAAGTAATAACAATGAAGCCTCTCAAGGTCTTATTTGTAACAAAGTTTGTGCTAAATCTTTTATAACACAATTAACATTAACATTTAACACCACTAATTTCTTTTGAAGTATTGACTTATATATATCATAACTTAATTAATTATTAGTAAATTATAAAGTTTTTTATATATGTTGATTGACCTACGGTACCTAATAAGAAAGAATTACGTCCTGGGACTTGTATGGTAACATTGACGGATCTAGACTAAAAGTTCGGTGGTACGTTAAGCGAAAAAATTGTTTTAGGGGTAACGAAATACCTAAAACGTTAAAAAAAATTCCCATTACGCGATACAAATTTAGGGATAGCGGACGCTACCCCTGCCTATGAAGTACATCCGCCACTATACGGTAGACCGCCGTGCACACCTTTAAATTAAACCGGCCTTGTTTATTATTACTACTAGCTTTTTCATAGTCAAAAACTTGGTGATCTAACTTTTCTTTATGTATTATGGAGGATTAATCTTTTTTTAATTTCCTCCACTCATGAAACTACGTGTAACCATCTTCTTCCATGTTATGAAAGTTGACTATATGTATGAATGTATCAAAGTCTTAAACCGTGTTATTCGATTGATTTCCACTGGCCACAGTTTTAAGTTTGAAATTATATGATCCAATTATACAGAATAAATTCCATTTTTCTACCATTGGTAATTAAGACTATACAATCAGTCTACAATATTGCTTTTGTATACAATATCAAAAAATATTATACGTTATTTGTTCAATAAGCTACCTAAAAAAGGTGAGAGATTAAAAAAATATTTCTAATTCTACGTAATGCAAACATCCTAATGTCAGACAAAAATTTATTAAGGAGACATGATTCTCCCATCATTTTTAACTTTGATGTTGTCGCTAACAAACAAATTAAAGGCAGATTAGTGTGATCATATATGAGCTTTCCACATGATTAAAAAATAAAGAATTAATTAATTAGTTGTAAATTGTAATCCCATGTGTTTGGAAAAATAAAGAAATCAAAAAACAAAAAGTCTTCACATTTTGAGGTCATGAATCATCATTATATATAAAATAATCCATATATATACACTATACATAATACATATAGATGTATACTTGTAAAGGGTGTAATCTAAAGGTAATAAACACAAAATAAGAATGGTCCAAAAAGAGACAAGTTTTGGAAAAATGGAGAAGGGAAAAGGGAGGAGGCTACTTCTTTTTGCAACTCAGACACTTTGTGTCTTTTTTCTTTTTCATTTGCTTTACATTGAACTCATCACCTTTAAAGCTACTCCATCTCAACAAATGAAAAGTAAGTTTTGTTTGGATGCATATATCATCATTTTCTTCCTGATATTTTGTGTAACCAATGGAAATATATTGTAGTTACAGGCAGGCAAATTTTGTCAGAATTGAAAGGTGATCATAGGAGCAATGCAGTTGAGAAGGATAATCAACACCAAAATCTGCAAAATCTTCTTGCAAAACTAGTAGGAGGTACTCTTTCTCTTTCATAATTCTTCATGCACAATGATCAATCAAAAGAATTCATATATGGAAGTTTTTTCAATATTGATTCCTAGACCTTTTAGGACGAAATCGACAAAATCTCAAAAGAATTCATGGAAGTTTTTTCAATAGCGATTCATAGATCTTTTAGGATGAAATCAACACAATCTGTATCTTGAAGAATTTAAACTTATAGCTTGTTAATCTAAATATATTATACAAATAATGATCTTTATGTTACTACAAAACAAACGACTATATATCATCGAAAGACGACTCCTTTGAAAATCCATTAGCGCAAGCTAGGTTAAGATCGAATCTATCGCTAATAGATGATGATTGTTGGAAATGTAGTCGTTATACTAGTATATGTATAGGAAGTATATGAAGTAAGAATGTTAATCTTCTTCCAAATTAATCAAGTAATCAACCATATATTTTTGTGATTTCTTGTATTTAATTTCAGGACGATTATTATCAATCTTGTTTATGATATAACTTCACATTATTATTTACAATTTTTATATGTCAATATATACATTTATACAGCTTCACCATGAAGGATAGTAGGTCACCTAATTAAACATAGCTTTTATATGAACCTCACATCATATAGATCAAATTCAATTCCTCAAAAATTAGATAAAAAATACCGAGTAAAAATAATATACGTAACATATATAATATTAGACTATTAATTAGTTATGTTTATGAAGAATTAACCTAGAAGATGGGTAGTAAATTTTGTTGGAACGATTAAAATCACCAGACTCATGTGTAGTAAATAAATTTTTTTAATCAATTTATATCTTCAACTCATGACGTTACCAAGACGCGAAAAGGTATAAATATATCTTTTGTATAGGTGTATATAGTTTGACATTTCTTGTCACTTTCACGCTCAACGTGCTTACACATAACAACATAAAAAACATTAAAAACATTAAAAAAAACCCTTGATATATAACAAAAGCTTGCATAATTGACTCTTTAATTTAGATTATATTATAATAATCTATATGAAAACCATATTTACACAATTTTGTAACTGAAAACAGGTGAAGATCAAACCAAGCTCGATTCAACAGGCTTCGCTTGCGACAACACTTCATGGTCGCTACATTGTGTCGCAAAAAACCCCGTCAAAATAAACATGCGTACCATGTATGTCCACCTTCACCCGTCACAAATAAACCCCACATCAGTCGCTAATTCCAAACCCAATTCTAAACCCCCCACCACAACAATAGTCCGCCCATACGCCATGCAAGAAAACCCCTACGTCATGAACGACATCACTCCCGTCACCATCACCACCACCCCACCATCTCCCGCTTGCGACCACTACCACCGCCACCCCGCCGTCATCTTCTCCTCCGGCGGGTACACCGGAAACGTGTTCCACGAGTTCAACGAAAACCTAATCCCTTTGTTCATAACCTCCCGCCTTTTCAACTCGCGCGTGCATTTCGTTGTTGTCGATCACAAACCCTCGTTTGTCGAAAAGTACCGTCGCGTGTTCTCCCGCCTCTCGGATCACGAGATCATAAACCCCGGGGTGGATTCGAATGTTCATTGCTTCCCCGGAGCCGTGATCGGATTGAAATTTCATAAATTTCTAGGCGTAAACACGTCTGATAATCCGCAAAACTACTACTCGATGACGGATTTCAGAAGCTTCATCAGACAAACATATAAACTAAGAACACAAAGCGTGTTCCACACGTCAAATCCCCCAACTTTACTTCTCATATCGCGGCTAACAACAAGAAAGTTTCTAAATCAAGAAGAAATGGTGAAAATGATGGAACAATTAGGGTTTCGGGTGATTATTGCCAGCTCAGCAAAGGACATGTCGGACGTTGAGAAATTTTCACGTGTGGTAAACTCCTGTAGTGTTATGGTGGGGGCGCATGGGGCAGGGCTTGCAAACGAGATATTTTTGCCGGATGGGGCTGTTATGGTGCAGGTGAGACCACTGGGTTTCCAGTGGGACGTGGATGCTTTTTATAGTGAACCGGGTCCGGGAATGGGTTTGAAGTATTTGGAGTATATGATGGAACCGGATGAGAGTTCGTTGGCTGACGTGTACGGTCTGGATCATCCCGTGCTTCAGGATACGGCATCTGTAGCCGCAAAAGGTGGGTATGACGCAGCACGAAAGATGTATTTAGACAAACAGGATTTGAGGTTAAATTTGGATAGATTTAAAGAGACACTTATTCAAGCTATAAGATTTGTTAGACCTGATACTAATGTTGCAAATGTTTGAACATAAGTTTAAGT
>JBCNJP010000008.1:59658115-59740442 GCA_039602395.1 Deinandra increscens subsp. villosa | reverse complement strand
CGTTTGTCACGCTCCCTGCGGCGCGTGATCGCGCGTGAGATTTTTGGGGGTGTGACAAATTCCTCCAAAATCCGGTTAATAGATTCCAAGTTACCAACCGACCACTCACCAACGAAAATAACATCATCTGCATAGAAAAGGTGGGACAAAGGGAGTTTATCCCTTCCCACGAATAACGGCTTGTAATAGCCCCCCAACACCTCACGACTAATGATAGCATGAAGACCTTCCATGGCGAGAATAAACAGAAACGGAGCCATGGGGTCGCCCTGTCTAAGACCCCTTTCAATCACAAACTCATTTGTAGGACTACCATTAATCAGAACCGAGGCAGAAGAAGAATTGAGGCACGCCGATATCAACTCACACCACTCGGACATAAAACCCATTCTCTTCAAAACCGCAAGCAAATAAGACCAATTTAAAGAATCGTACGCCTTAGCAGAATCCACTTTGAACATCAATATCTTCTTTTTCTTTCCCTTAGCCCATCTAATCACCTCGTTTAAAACCAAAGGACCATCAAGAATTTGTCTACCGCCTATGAAAGCCGATTGCACATGGTCCACTAAACCATCAATACTCGCAGCTAGTCTTTTCGCCAAGATCTTCGCGATAATCTTGTACTGAACGTTAACCAAACTGATGGGTCGAAAATCTGACATGACAATGGGATTCTCAATCTTAGGAATCAGAGTGATGAACGACGCATTACACCCTCGAGGAATCCGTTTTTCAACAAAGAAATACTTAACAAAATCCATAATGTCCTTAGACAAGATACCCCAATGTTGCTTGATGAAGGCAAAAGAAAACCCATCAGGACCCGGCGCCTTACTACTTCCACAATCCCAAATGGCGTCATGGACTTCACCTAACGACGGGATACGACACATGTCGATAGCCACCGAAGGCAGCAATGAACGAAACTGCAGCCCCTCCGGGATGCAAGCAGGCTGCTTACGAGGTTCTTTAAACCGAGAAGAGTGGTACTCAAAAAAAGCATCCTTCACTAAACCCGGGTCTTCCAACCAAACCCCATTAACCTTAACTCCTCTAATCGAATTAAGCCGTCGCCTCTTCTTAAGATAAGCGTGAAAGAACTTAGAGTTCTCATCCCCATCCAGGACCCACTTGTTTTTAATTTTCTGGGAGGATTCCAAAAACTTTCGCCTTTCAATCCCACTCAATTCATGTAAAACAACCATTCTCTCATTATTAAGGTTACTAAGGTTGTTCCCATTCTCCATCTCCATTTCAATGTTCTCAAGCCTTCTTTTCAACACATTAGACGCCCCATTTTCCATCTCAATTCTATCCTTATTCCACTCCCGCAAGCTATTTTTAACCAACTTAAGTTTTTCTTTAAACCGGATGAAGCAATCATAATGAACATTCGCCCCCGAATCTTTCCACACATCGTTAACAACTTTGTCATAGCCGCCAAGTTAATCCAATAATTAAAAAACTTAAACGGGATAGGACCAAAATCATTTTCTCTAATCCTAAGGAGAATAGGCCTATGGTCCGCCACTTTATTGCCAAGAACAAGTCCTTCCAAACCATGAAACCGATTCCCGAGAGACGAGGAGATAAGAAACCTATCAATTTTACTTTGTTGGAGACCATTAGAACTCATCCTAGTGAATTTGAACCCGCCAAGACGAACATCCTCAAGACCATTATTATCAATAAAATCGTTGAAATCATCAGCTTCATTTCTATCAAAAGCCACACCCAATCTTTCAGACGCAAATCTAGAGACGTTAAAGTCCCTAAAAACTATGTACTCACCAGGATACGAATTCATAAAGATAGAAATGAAATTCCACACCTCCCGCTTAGCCCGACTAGCCTGAGGAGCATAAACAATAACCAAGAAACACTCAAATTGGTCTAGCACCCACTTACCCTTAACAATAAGAAGATTGTTGAAAATCCAACTATCCGAGTAAAGAAACATAGCCGGATCCCAAATAGCCACAACACCCCCGGATCTCCCCGAAGCACTAGCACAAACCCAATCAAAATTGACATTACCCCGTAAGGCGCGAACCATACCCGCATCCACAAATTCAATATGAGTCTCCTGAATTGCTAAAAAACCAATGCCCAACTCGTTGCACATATTAGAAATAACACGCCGTTTCGAACTCGCCCCAATACCACACGCGTTAATGGAGAGGATCTTCATTGGAAAACCATTGGTTCACTCATCCTATTGATACAATTCTGAAGATCCCGTTTAGCACCTTCTAATTCAAGTCCAATAGAAACCCCGTACTCAATAAACCGATTAAACTGATCGAGAATGGATACATTTTGAGGGATTGGCCTACCATTCTTCACCGACTTACTTCCTTTGTTACCAACCGACGCTGAAGACGACACTTCCTCCCTGACAAAGCCGCCACCAAAAGGTTCATCTAGACGGGTCTCCACACCGATTTTAGGCATCCCCTCCTTTACCGAATCATGATCACAGACAGGAGTCTCCACTGTCTCCTCGTCCCTCCTATTGACAACATCATCCTCTACCTCAACTATTCTTTCAAATCCCGGGGGAACCGATAGAGAAACCGAATATGACTTATTAAGGACAGGAAAACGATCATTAATAAAATCCATAATGCCAAACGGATCAGAATTCACCTTGTCATCCAGCTTGTCCTCGACCAACTTATTCCCCTCCGAAGCCTCTTTTAAACCCGCATCATCATTGATAGCATCATGAGCAACTCCCTCGGCGTCCAAGATGTTCGGACTATACCCATTCCCATCAAGCGACCCAGTCTTAAACCCATTCCCATTAAGCGACCCAGCCTCAGCCCTTAAAATCTCCTCATCCTCATCCCCAGATAATTCGTCATCCGACTCATCCGGAACATCAAAAGTCGGAGTCCAGTATTGATATTCATTAACCACAATGTCATAACTATTACCCTCTACCACACACTCAAAATTTTCACAAATTCTGTTCCTCGATGAAGTTAAAATGCATACTTTCCCACAAGCAAGCGGTTCCTCTAAATCATTATCCACGAAACAAACCATTCCCCATTTGCAAGCAATGCCTTTAAAAGTTTCAGAAGACCAGGCCCCGAGAGGAAGTCCCATAATACCAATTCATACCATTCTATCTTTAACCACAAAATCACCCGTCACACGTTTGCATTCACTGAAAATAGACTTCAACGATTTACAGTTAGCAAATTTATTACTATCTTCGATCGAGTTACAATCAACTCGAACCCACCAACCACCAATGTACCTAAACGTCACCTTATCGAAACCTTCCTGACTAGCAAGATGATATAATTTGGCCATTGACTTCACATCACGAACTTTAAGAAGCAACGAACTCTTAAAATTGTCGATAACAACTTGCTTACCCTTGCCAACCACAAACTTCTCCATAGAGCCATTAATGCCACCCTTAGCAGCCCCTCTCAACCCATTCACACCACCCAACACTTCATCATGAAACTTAGACATCCCCTCCTTTGCTCCCTGATCAGAACCGCCGATAACACCTTTATTCCCCCAGGCCGCTTTAACCTCTTGATTACCTAATCTTGAATCAGCCCACGAAACAGGTTTAGCAGCACCTGCATCTTTAGAAGCATTCACATCAACAGCATTCCCATCCTTATTCCCCTTAACCATCGAATCATTCTTAACCCCCTCATTGTCCCCACGTTTGAACTTAGTAACATCCGCAAACAACCTAAAAGAACCAATCCAAATATTCCGAATTTTGTAAATAATATTTGAAAGATCAGAGCCCTTAGAGAACCTCACAAATGCAAATCTCTTCCCAGCCGAAGAAGTCTTGTCGGAGATGAAAACGTCTACAACCTTGCCTGCGATCGAACATCGGTCCATTAATCCTTTCTTAGTCGTACCAAACGGAAAATTAGTGACATAGACCGAGGTAGACCACCTATCAACATCATCCCAACGATTGTATGGGATGAGTAGATGCAAGCATGTTAATAATCGTATAGAGCATAATTTTGTTCTTACTTATCAATGTGTTAATGATAGTATTGTTTTAACCAATATTACTTGTTATAAATTATAAAAAGTTAGTTTGATAAATTGATTTATCTCTCACATACAAGACCTTATATTAATTTTTTATACAATGCCTTAGTTAGGATATACATATGTGAACAAATGTTCATTTTAAAATTGCCTTAAGATTGTTGATGTATTTAAAAAAGTTACATGGGAAAGGTATTCTTCTTCTTTTGATAGTGCCTCCTTTTTTAACTCGAGTAACACATTGACTATCATATCCATCAAACTAATGGATAGTATATATTTCCTAAGTCAGACGTTAGGTGATAATTGATAAATTTTAAAGGTTAACGCTCATTTGTTAACTTATTTTCATACTAGACTTCATTTTATAGAAATTAGATTATCATATGCATATAACGTATGTATAACAAACTGTTTACGTCCAATTGTCAAATAAACATCGGGTAACACCCGAGTCAACCTAACACGAGACCATTGGTGATATTAATTGATAATTCTAAAATCCATGCAAAGGTGATAGTAAAACAATAAAATTATAAAAAAATTATATTTTATGATTTTATGTAAATTTATTATAAATGATTGTTTATAAAACGCGAGTTATTATCTTTTTATTGTTAACCAGTTTTTAACTGTGACGCCCACTCCCAGACTTGGCCCTAGGAGCGGTCACGCATCGGATTTACTCATGAACACAAGGTACAACAGAGATAACTAAAGCAGCGGAAATAAAAACTTTTATTCATATGCCAAGCATTAATTACATAGTAAGAGAGACAAATACAAAATAGAAAATATCTCCATGCCAGTCTTCGAAAATGTCTTCTCTTGATAACTTGACATTGTCTTGATAGTGTACGCCCCCTAGTTCCTGCTCACATCTCAGCCTTCCCTTTTCGATCCGATGGTCCAGCTTCATCTGACACACATAACTTAACAAGTCAGCTTACGCTGGTGAGTTCTACGTTTTTGGAAAACTTTACCTTTCGAAGGCACTTAGGTCTGTCAAACACATTTCTGCAATTAGACAATCAAACACAAAGCATATAGCACATATATTCACATACCCTAATCTCGTGAATAGACTAACCTTCTGTTGCTTTGTCGTCCTTGTCTCACATTAAGAACGTATCATAATGTTAAGTGCTATCTTAGGGAAATAATGTTTCTATTTGCCTTACGAACACATCGTGTAGCAACGGTCCCTTTAGTTTTGACACTATATAACTTTGACGCTTTCTGGCTTTGACGCCGCTTAGCTTTGACGCTTCTGGCTTTGACGTCGCTTAGCTTTGACGCTTGGTTTTGACACCATTGGGACAACACTATTTAACTTCTTGTTTCAGAAGCCCCTTACTCACCAATCTTTTCTCGATTACCATCCTTAATCTATTCTACTAGAAACATCGAAATGGCAATCTATCTTTCCTCTAATCATCACCATACAATTAATACATATAACAAGCAATTATAACAATTGAGAGTATTTTCACAAAACGTTATGTATATCAGCCCAAAACGGTTTAAAGCATTTAAAGAATTTAAAAGAGGGCTCATAGAACTCACCTTAGGTTGCGATGTAGTTTCTTGCCTTATTCCTTCGTGAAACTAATTAACTTGCTTTAACGTGATGTCCCTAGCAAGACATCCTAGAGGTCACAAGCGGTCATTAAGGCTAACCCCTTCATCCTAAACCCAATCCCTTGTTGGTTTAACATCCATTTGTCTAAATAACCGTTTTCCCCCTTATGGGAAAAAGTATTCTTTTAGTGATACTTATGAAGAGGTGCATTCCTATAAGTAAACGCTCACTCCGGGATCGCCCAGTGAAGCGTATGCCATGTCCCAGTTGGAATTTATGCGACAACGCCACTATGCCAGAAACCCCAGTGTACAGGCGCCACCCTTCCAGTCCGCACCAACTTCTAGATATCTGAGTAACTCGGTACATTCAATACTTTATCAAAACCATGTTTTAACTTATATATACTTAGTACATATATATAATTATGTTCTTTTGTTGAATATTATTACCCTTGCCCAAGCCTTTATGCCCTTGATGAGTGATTCTCATGACCAACCGTATAGGCGTTATCACGACCAGGAGGCGGGATTACTATGAGATATCACCCATATTTGTGTTTTAGTTTGGTGATGATCATGACCGACCGTATAGGCGTTATCACGACCAAGAGGCGGAATTACTATGATCAAAACACCAATGTTTATGTTCTTGGTTTACTTGTTCTTGATAAACCAACATGGTGAAACCATACCAACCCTTCTTTAAACATGAGATTAACTTAAGGATTTCTTAAAACATGTTATTCTAAGGCTTCATACCAAATTTCAACCCATTATTCCCACTAGAACTCCCAATCTCAACAAAACATGTTCAAGAACCTTAATCTTGCATTATACTTAAAAGGCATATTTAAGTGTTATGAATCATGAAACTAATTGAAGGATTATGTTAAACATACCTTAAGTTGATCTATTCCAGAAGATGGGCTCCTAACTCCCTTTGAATCTTCAAAAATGCAAGCTAGAGTGTTCTTGGTGTTCTTGAGGTTTCTTAGAGTTTTTAGGTTGATTTTAGGTGAATTAGCAAGGAAAAATGGATGGATCCATGGTCTATTTATAGCCAAGAGTGTCTCACATGCTTCTTACAAGTTTCCTGGTGACTAAGCATGAGAATTGACACCTAGCATGGTGACTAATCATGAGAATTGACACCTAGCATGGTGACTAATCATATATTTAACATATAAACATATAATTTTTCTCAATAATCTAACTCGATAAACACTTACCTTATACATAGTTTATTTTTTTAATTTCAAATACGCATTTATTAACATTTTAACATGTTAATCACATAAACACATATACGACACATATTCTCACATATAAAAATATATAAAAACATATATATTTATTACCTTTAGATTTTGGGGTGTTACATTAACCTGGTTTTTATTTTCTAAAACTTATCTCTTATCTCGCTCGATTTCACCATATCTGTTGGTCCTCTCTCCCACAAACTCGACCTCTCTCCCTCTCGATTTTAGTTGGATCGAACCGGTCATCCAACCCAAACCCGGTCTCTCCCTCCTCCCGGTTATAAGTAAACCGTAACCCAACCCTTTTGAAGAATGAAATTTCTACTAGCTTGTTTAGTTAGTGTAGTTTCCAAAGGGTTGACATTTTAAAGGTGCCAAACTTATCCATCATCAAATTTTGATACATACCACTTCTTCTCTCCCATGCATTCTTTACCCAAAGGGTTTTGTGCTCCTCAAAGTACTACAAGAGCCAACCTCATCAACCATTTACACCACATAACACCAATCAATCTCTTCTCTCCGTCCCTTGATCAACTCTCGACTGAACATACTCAAGCCACCACCAACACATTTTTAACTTTTATTCCAAGCATTCTAACCCAACATCAAGTGTTCTTCATATCTTTATGGTTCAAGTTTGGATTTTATCAACCTTCAGCTACACTTCATTCTCTTTGCTAGAATTAAGTGAGGAAACTCTTTCTTTGTTCATCATCTTGTTCTTGTTTGAAAATCTATGATTACCCACTAGAAAGTCTTGTTGTTGGTTATTTTGGTAAGTTAGTAAATCTTTATTAACCAAACTTACATTCTTGAAAACCTTAACATTTGTGTGTAAATCTAGAATACTATGTTTCATTTCATGTTATATATTGTTCTAAACTAAGAATTAAGAAAAATCCATGTTTTTGTGTTAAGTTACAAAATATATCAAAACCCTAATTTTAGTTAGCATTTTCGTGACTTATGTCTAAGGTTGGATAAATTTAAAAAACTCTTATAAAGATGTCTCAGTATGTTAATATTGAAAGACTTGGACTCAAACTTGTATTTTGTTGGTTTAAACATGAAAAACCTAGTTTGACAACCCTAATTTTTTGGTATCGTAAACATGTTATGAAAAGCATGTATATTTCTACAAAAAAAAAAAATGAAAATTAGGACTAGTAAAAATATAAGTTTACATGCTATATTTAATAAAAACTATAAATAGTTTTATAAAAAATCCATTATTATAAAAAGATGTCATAAAAACTCAAAGTATTTTTAATACTTACAATATTTATTTAGAATAAATATTATAGAAATAAACCAATGATTTTGACTTATGAAAAGTCAACACTTAGAAAAATATGTGTATTTAATATAGACTTTGTCAAAACCGACAAATATCACCAACGGTTAACATATTAACACATTTGACAAGACTTGACTAGTCTAAGTTGATGAGTGGTGACTTATTCACTTGACCTATATTACTGGACCTTAAAGTGTCTTATATGATTTATGGCACTATTAGGTCGTCTTTCTATCACACAAACTTTTTGCATCTTTGATCACCTCTGCACAAATGAGTCTCACGACCCATATTTCTACTGTATTTAAAACGCTCTGGGAAAGAATACATACTCATTTACTTCGGACACAAGTAATATAGACTCAATTATGTATAACCAAAGGCTCCTATCTTAAACCGTTAATTCTGGAAAAAACGTGAAAGTTATGAATAGATCTATTTGGGTTATCACCCCGTCTAAGGTTAATCACTCTAACCATGACTGGATCTCAATAGGTGCATAATTAGGGTTAATCATCTCAAAATATCTTCTCCTTCCATCTGTATTTCGCTCTCAACATTTTCGCTTTCTTCTCTCTTGATTCTATTCTAGGGTTTATCTTTTAGTTCGTGTTCTTGTATGAACTATATCATGTTAGATCGTATTTAAGTTTTTGTTTTCACATTGATGATCTATGTTTGTTTGAGTGTTACATGTGAGAGTCTGAGTCTATTGTATGTCTTCTAAGGCTATGTGTAATGGTTAAAGCCCCATAAAGCCCCACAAGGGGCATTATGCGCCATGTGGACGCTGACTGGGCAAGGGGCTTTATGGGGCTTTATGGTGTAGTGGATAAAGCCCCCATAACGCCCCATAATCATTGCTTTTATCCCCCTTCTCGGCGTTACCTGGCTAACGCCCTCCCCCTTTTTTTTCCCTGATAACGCCCCATAACGCCCCTGCGTAGTGGGGCGGGGCGTTATCAAGGGCGTTATAGGCTCTTTTTTTGCCCCATAACGCCCCATTACGGATAGCCTAATATGGGTTTGATATATTGGTTAATTTGGGTTTAATAAAGTGTTGATTTCTAAATTTTTACATCCGGACATACATATTGTTTTACTATTGTACCTTTAGACGCTAGGACACATATGCAATTCCATTTCAAAGGGTCAAGGACTCAGAGGGGACACAAAATCTTTTTTATGAAAATCATGGTTAACACATGCCTAAACTTTTCTACGTACTTCTAGACGTTCTTCACATTTCCTTTACTTGCATCGTAATCATATTATAAGTTGCTTTAAAATGTATTTTGTGTTTTATTTATATATTGTCTACGGTATCCTACAACTACTACAAAATGTAATATTTACCCAAATAAAACCGTTGTAATTCTATTAATTTCTGTTGCCAAATTTGGGATGAAAATGACAGTCATAGACACCCTTTTGTGCAGTAGAGATTTGGTATTTTCACCCTTCTTTTTCATATAAAACGAGCTTGCCCCGAGAAAGATTTGTGTTCGATACAATAGTTTGTATACTTGTTAATAGGGCCGGTCTCAGAGATATAGAGGTTCTGTGTAGCGAGTAAAATGGGCCCAAAAGTAAAAATCAAGATTAAATTTGTAATTGTTATTATAATAAACGAGACAATATTATGATTAGGGGTGTGTTCAGCATTCGAATCAGGTTTGAGAAATCATTTGACTCAAATCGAAAACCACCAACTTGAAACTCAATTGAATTTCAAGTTCGAATTCGACTTTATTCGAAGCCAGTGATCAAATTTCAGATTGAATTTCGAGTTTATGATTTCCGATTCGATTCGAAATTTGAGTTTGAATCATATATAACTTTTTAATTATAATATATACACATTTAAGAACTTTGAACTCCATCTTGTATATAACTTAATAAATAATTTAAAATAAATCTTTTGCTTGGAAAATTTGAGAATATCAATTGAGTATTAAATGGTTTTTACTTTTTTTTAGATAGTATACCATCAACTCTCTTTTTCTTTTGATCACTTGCTATGAAGTTGATAAAACTTGAAATTTGGTTGCAAGTATGAACTTGATGAAAACTATTCATATTGTATTAGTAACTTTAATTAACTTGTAGTTTTTCTGATTTGTTATAGAATATATATTCATTTGACATTTTAATAATTTATTAGTTATGTTAATCTTTCATTCTAATAAAGCAATAAAATGATGTCCACATGTCGCTTTACAAGGTTGTCCACATCATTCTCCACCTCAACAATCCACTTGTCAACATCACACTTAATTTCAATTCTTTTTTCATTTAAGAATTCAAATTTTCCAAATTTAATATTTCAACTTTTTAAATCTAAAATTCAACATCACATTTAACTAAAATTAGTTATGAATTTTTATTAATATTTTTTGACTTATATATTTACATAAACTATTTATTAACTAACTTACCAAATTTATATAAATTATTTGAATTTTCTAATATTAAGAGATGTAACAGTCAAATTTTAAATTTGTAATAATAGTTACTAATATTTATTAATTAAAATATCATATATTAGGGTGGTTGATTTATTCAATTAAAATATTAAAATGTCAAGCACTCTTTTATATTCTGAAAAATAACGTTTATGAGTTCAATTATCATCTTCAACATTTTCTAATTATCTTTTAAAATTTCTCTGAAAATTAAAGTAAATTTAAATAATAATAACTCTTATTATTGTAATTCTCAACACCACTTTAAAGTACACCATTAAACAATTTATTTTCCAACTAACTATGAGATAAGAAATACTCTAATTTACTATAAATGTATTTTTAACTTAACTACTATAAATGTACTTTTAACTTAACTACTATAAAATAACTATTTGATATGATCTCACAATTATATCATCCATCATAATTTATAAATCTCATATCAATTTTTATTTTATTATAGTTATTTTATATTATAAATATTTATTCAACCCGTGTAATACACGGTTACTAACTATTAACTTATAATTTTTTATCTTGAAATTATTTATGTACGTCTACAGTACTAGTTTTGAAATTAAAGTCAAGTTAAAGTTTTCTACGCATTCGAATCAATTTGAATTTCGAGTTAAAGATGTTCAAATAATGAGATTCCATTATCTTGAATAACTTGCAATTCTATTCGTTAAATATTCATAATTACAATAGCAAATTGACTTGTTTTACAATATTAATAGAATCACGAGGCATAATATATCTTTCCAAAAATGTATATTTATTTGTTTATCTATATAAGATTTTATTATAAATATTTATTTTGATAACTTTTATTAAAAAAACTATCATCTTTCTTTATTAATTCAATGTTTTCGATAAATACATATAAACATTTTAATATAATTAACTTTGTTCGATCTTAATTATATAAATCTTTTAGACTTCATTTTACTTATATAATTATTATATATTATATATAATAGATAATAGTACATCTTGGTTTTGAAAATTAATAAAAGAAAATATAAACCATCACCCTGTCTATGTATTACTATGTATAGTCGCACATCCTATACACAATCAAACGAACCCTGGTTCTAATTTCTAAAATATTATATGTTTGTCCCTTAAGAGTTCGAGTAGCTCATAAGTATCCATATCTCTTTATGATTTTTAAACTTTTCAAAAGGTTCACAACACTAATTATAACTAAAGAGTGTTTTACAAGAAATAAAGTGTTTACATCTGACCATTTTTCAAAGCAGGACTTCAAAGCTGGAATAAAGCAAAGATTGAACAACAAATTCACGCCACTATCTCTAATTACACGCCCAAACTATCGGTCATTTGTGACCCCCGTTGCCATCGCAAATTACTCAAACTAAAACCATCAAAACGTCACAAAACCATCAAATTAACTACCAAAATGCCGTGTAAAAAGTAGGGGCTTTTTTGAAAACCCTAAAGCAAACGGCCATAAATTGTAGAGCTGCTGGCAAAACAGGTCTTAACGTGTCAGACATATCAGATACGACACGACACGACACGATTAACACGGGTACTGAACACGACACGATTAACACGGGTACTGAACACGACACGATTAACTAATCGTGTCATTTTCTTCAAACACGAACACGGACATGTTTATAAACGTGTTACACGATATGATCTGTGTAGACACGAATAATATCCTGAGAATGGAAACCAAAAATAAATTAACGAATATAAAATGGAAAGAGTTGATGAATTCAAAGAATTTGAGTTGTCAAAGATGGTAAGGTGGTATAATCAAATGGTTAATGTGGAAATCTCAAATTATAAAAGGATTTTGACTCTTATTATGTATTTAATTACTTTCAAAATTATTAAAATTATAAACGTGTTTAATCGTGTCATAAGCAGGTTAGAAGATGTTAAACCAGTTTAGACACGATTTTAATCGTGTCATAAACGTGTCGACCTGTTTAAAATACGAAACTCGTTTAACTCCGTGTCGTATCATGTCATGTTAACAGGTCCGGATCAGAAATTGTAACATTAGTAAAATGTGTTTGTGGACGATGGTTTGAAGATTGTAGGAATATTAGGTGCCCTAAAACAAACACAAATGATAAAATTTTATCAACAATGAGCAAAAATTGTCCCAAGCATTTAATTAAACAACAACTTCACAATAACATCAATATTACAAGTTTTTGCCATGACAATTAAACATGGTCGTTATTATCACCACACATGCATGAATTATGAATTTGTTAGCAATCGAACCGATATCGAGATCCAAGAATAATGACATTATGGTTGATGAATTACGCGTAGTTGCAGAGACCGTATATGCAGTAACCACCAGGCATGCACTTATTGCCACACGACCCACAATGCCTCTTGTCATACGCAAAATTCACGCACTCTCCATTGCAACACGAGTTAGTAAACTTGCATTTCTTCTTGCATGAACCACAGTTATGTTTATCCTCGCTCAAATCCATGCATTTGTTATTGCAGCAAGTCGAGTTTCTGCCTTCTAAAACGTAACAAATCTCGTCGTCTTTGTTGCAGTGATCTGCGGCTCTAGGGTTTGGTTGATTCTCAGCGAGGAAACGGCTAGGGCGCAACGGTCTTGTGGTCTCGAGAGATGTTGGAGAGGTGGTTGTGAGGGTGATGTTCATGGCGATGGTAGTGATGGCTGCCATGAAGATTATATGCATACTACTATTCTTCATGATGATTGATGGAATGATGGGATAAAATGGTCGGTTAGAGGGGTTTGTTTGAAGATTAAAGATTATGTGATATTTGAAGAGCTTGATTCGGTAGGAATTATATAGGCTTACAAAGATGGGAGGGGGGGGGGGGGGGGGGGGTGATGGTGTTGATTAGGGCAGACTCTAGTGTAGTTGCCATTTGCCTCGTTTTAGTTATTTTAACTATATTTATGTACTACATGATGACGCGCATTATCTCGTATTGCTTATATTTAAGACTCTCGTTTCACATCAGATACTATTCTATTCTATTTTATTTCTAGAACACAGTGGTGAAAACTTAACTGGAGAAATACAACATAAATATGAAGTTAACAAAATAAAAACCTATAAGTAAAACATTACCCAACTATAATAGAAAGATCTAAAATTAAAGAATTAAACTAAAAAGAGAGTTAAAAAAAACTTAAAATCTTTGTTTAATGAAGAGGCCAGCGTAACTTAAAATAACAAAAATCGAAGAAAAAAGAAGACAAACAAAATAGATTACTATAATTTTGCGTAGAATATGCATGTTTCTTTTTATTATAGGTTTAATTAATTATAGGTTAGTCTGTGTGAGTTTAGTCACATGTTACTATTTTAAGGGTCATTGGTTACTTAGTTTATTTGGTGAGGTAAAGTGCCGTAGTTAGAGGTGGGAAAAAAGCGTGTACAGTGGTTTTTAAAAGGATTTTGTTGGATATGAATATGGTGAGTATTAACACTGATGACAATCTGGCATGAATATGTGTTTAATTTGCTCGAATTTATAAGGATTTTGTTGAATATGTTTTTAAATTAAGTGATAGATTCTATGATACTTGAATATGTCTTTATTGGTATAACCAATAATGGATTTATTGGTATAATGCATGAATATTCAATAGTGGTTTATTTTTTTTTGAACGGCTAAATATTACAAACTCCTATTCTAACCCCATAAATCACCAAATAACTGTTAATGCTTGGGTTTGAACCCAGGACCTCCAGGTAGGCAAAACCTTACCACCTCCCTCTTGACCACTAGGACAAGGGCTCATTGGCTTTAATAGTGGTTTATTGGTATAATGGATTTAAGTCTTTAACAGTGATGACAAATGCAAGAATATGTCCTTATTGGTATAGTGGATTCTATGATACTTGAGGTATTTTAAAAGATGTATAATTGTGATTAAACATGTTTTTTCTTGTGCGTAGATCATGAATCAATCACAAGATTTACAATCAAATGTAAGGCAGAAAAGAGATAAAGCGTGGGAGTATGTAACTGTTCACAAGGATAGTAGCGAACAAAAAGTCTATACTTGTACCATTTGTCAAAAGGAAGTGCGTGGTGGTGGTATAATAGAATGAAGAAACATCTTGCGGGTATTAAAGGTGAAGTAGAACCTTGTAAAAAGGTATCGGCGGAGATCCGGTTTACTATGCAAGGGCTCTTGAAAGAAGGTGAAATCAAGACAAAAGGTAATGTTGGGGGTAGTGTCCATATATTAGATGACGATGAAGAAGTCGAGGAAATACAAATGCAAAAGGGGAAAAGGAAAGCTTCATCAAGTTTTCACCCGTTCTTTACAAAAGGTAATAAACGATCCTTCTCAACCTACTATAAAGAAAACTATGCAAAGTAAGGAAAAACTACATGAAGTTGATTTGGCTCTTGCTAGTGGTTCTATGATGCATGCATTCCTATCATCCTATAAATGCTTGTAATTCACCTTATTTTCACCATGCGGTGGATAAAATAGCATCTATAGGTTATGGCTACAAGGCCCCTAACTATCATGCTTTAAGAGTGGATTTATTAAAAGATGCAAAAACTTCCGTTTCGTTATTAATAGATTCTTATAGAAGTAACTAGATTGAAAGTGGTTGCACGATTGTGGCCGATGTGGGGAGAGATATTAGGCAGCGACACTTGGTTAATTTTTTGGTTTATTGTGAGAAAGGGATTTCGTTTCTAAAATCCGTTGATGCATCTGTATTGAGAGCACTTCCCTTAATTTGTGTAACTTGTTCGAGGAAATTGTGCAAAATGGTTGGGCCTAAAATTGTTGTTCAGATAGTTACTGACAATGTGTAACACCCGTATACAATTTGATGCCAAACATAATCATTTATAACGTTAAAAAGCGGTCCCAGATTTTTTTTTTCAAAACATATTGTTTGAGAGTTCCAAATACCATCAAAGTGGTTTACATTTACAAAATGCCACATTTACGAGTTTGACATCCACAATTATCCTTAACAATATTTACAATGGTTCATTAAACCCAAAATGCGAACGGGAATCTTGATTTACGCGTGATCGGTTCTTCTTAGTTTTGACGAGCATCCCCGCTAAGCTTTCCCTTTACCTGCAACATACTCATTTTCAATATTGAGTTTCTATTGCATAACAACTTATGATAACATCAATAATGAAGAAAAACAACTAAAAATCAATTTTTAATTTTCGGGCGTATTGCCTAGAACGATCAAACTTCTAGGATACGCTTGCATCTGGGGCGTACCGCTCAGAATTAATCATTTTCTGGGCGGTTCGCTTTGAGTCATTTTTTACAAAACATTAGCTAATTTGGCCAGTTCAACACTTAGCCAATTTTTTTGCCTCTTTGCCCTGTTTTGCACCGGATTTTTCCAACTAGTTTCATATCATATTTCATGTGTTTCAACCTTCAGATTCACTTCTAAAACATATTTTTAGACACATAAACATACCTCAATCGAATTCAAATCATAATTTTGCATTGACAGGACTCAACCGACCCGTTTGACCCATTAAGGGATTTCCTTGTGGCAATCCCAAAAGTTACCATCCAGAAATTATCCACAACATATATTATGCAACTATAATCATAAAGTGTAAGCCATTGGCATGAATATGATTGCATGCACCCTTGTTTGGTTTTACTTCGAGTTTTCGTAGACACAAGTCAAACAATTGCATTCTCATTATCCTACTTGTCATTGGATTACCTAACTAAGGTAGTTAATATCCAAATGACCCAATTTCCTCATTTGACCCGTTAAGACGGGTCCTTGCCTTTAGCATCTCTTATTGCCTCATTTGACCACATCTAAGCATTTAGGATATATGGTTCTATAAACCATTTATGATCCTTCTTTTCTTGTTACATGGCATAGGCTCTATAATTCATTTCCGCCCATTGTAACTTGTTATTCGCCTTATGATTCCTCTGAATCTTAACTACAGTCAAATTTAGTCATTAGAGAACGTTTTGGCAATTGGGCTTCACGGTTCCTAGAACCATTCGTCACCCATATAGTAAAGCTTATAGCTTATTCCATTTGTATGTATTTACACATTTTTGTATCTACTACTTGTAACATAAACGATGTTACCTTTTGAGCTAGAACCCCCGTTTCCACCGGCACCGTGGTTGTTTCCTTGATCACCTAATGGATCACCAACCATGTTAGGACCTTAAACAACATAGCATTATTATCACATTTTCATTAACATGATTTCATTTCTACACATACACAATTTACCCATAAATGGCAACCACGCATACACATCAAGTTTACATCTAGCCTCATGGTTTCATTAATATCACAATGAAAACTAGAGGCATTTCTTAACCATCATGGCTATGGGTCATTACTTCATCAATTATGGGTCATCTATTTGAGCATCAAGCTTCCTAAGAACCTTTAAGCATCAAATCTAGCAAATTTGTTGCATTGACCACCTTTTTATTCTTTTAAGCATTTAATCAAATACCTTATGTGCATACATATATGCACACACACAACCCAATCCCTTGAACCTCCCACTTGATCATTTAACATGGTTTAGGTGAAATCACCTCTAACCCATCATCAATTCATCATATAGCATCAAATTCAAGTTAGAAATCCATTATTACAACCAATTTTATGACCATCTTAAGTAGTCAAGATATAAATTTGTGCAACATATAAGGTTTCTCACATCTTGAGATTCATAAAACATCAATCAATTTGCAGATTTCTAGTCCCTAATTTTCGATACCTAGCATGCATGGTTCAAGTAATGCACTTACTTGTCACAAGAATGAGTTTAGGCAAAAGATTAGACTTCTAATTAACACTTCAGAACCAAAATCGCAGCCCTAAGCCACCAATTCTGCCGAATTTCAAGATTTTAGGGGAGGAGGGGAGCTGAGGTCGATCTCCAGGTCGCATATGCGACCTCCTCCTCCTCCTATCCCTTCTTTTGTTTATTAAAGTTTTACTAAATTATGATTATGGCCCCTTTATTTTCTGCATTTTATTACTCATAACCAAAACACAAGTTTTCACATTAACCCCCCCCCCCCCCTAGTTTTTACATAAGGTAGATTGTATTAACATAAGGGGTTATTTTAGCTACGAAAATTAATTTGGCTAGACGTTAACGGGAATTTAATTATATAAAATTTGGGATGTTACACAATGCTGCAAACTACAAAAGTGCTGGTAGATTGTTATCTGATAAATATAGGTCTATTACTTGGACACCATGTGTTGCACACTGTCTTAATCTTTTATTAAAGGATGTTTCAAAGTTAGAAAATGTCAAAGTTTGGTCACACTTGCATCTAGAGTTACTGTTTTCATCTATAATCATACGTTGCCCTTGAATTGGTTAAGAAAAAGGCAGGGTTGGACAGAAATCATTCATCCGGGTGCTACTCGTTTCGGTACTTCTTTCATTGCATTGAAAAGTTTAGTTGATCACAAGAATGACTTGCAAGCTATTATCATTTCTAATGAGTTTAAGAAGATGATAAAACTACCAGATGCACTTGAATGTAGGGATGTTGTGATGAATCAAAAATTTTGGACGAATTGTTTGATTACTGTGAAAGTGATGACTCCTTTGTTGAGGGTTTTGCGCTTGTGTGATGTTGATGAAAAACCTTCTTGGGTGTATGTTTATGAGGGGATGAATAGGGCAAAAATGGAAGTTATATCTTTATTTAAGGAGAAGGAACATTTGTATAAGCCATATACGGATATAATTGATCGTCATTGGGAAAAGATGTTATGTACAAGTATTCATTGTATGGTATATTGGTTAAAACCTGCTTTTCAGTATGACAAAGAAAACCTACATAAGAAAAATAAGGGTTTTACGGGAGTTCTTGATATGGTTGAGAAGAACTTTCTGGAGATGATGTTATAGATCTTACAATCGCTTTAGGCAAGTTTCGTGATGGTCATGGTAGTTTTGGAAGGAGTAGTGTTGTTGCTTCTCGTTGTGCTATGCAACCCGGTATGATTTTCTTTCATATGTTATAATTAAATATACTATTATGTTATTTTTTTCTAATATTTTCTTTTGTAGCCGAATGGTGGAAATGTTTTGGTGGGGACTATCCTTTGATGCAAAAAATTGCTATCCGAATATTAAGTCAAACTGCGTCTTCCTCGGGTTGCGAACGTAATTGGAGCTGTTAGAGCATATTCATATGCTACAATGTGTCTCGTGTATTGTATATAGATCAGAGCATGTTTGAGTGAGTCTTAGAGTGTACGTACCAAGGTCCGTACCAGTTGGTACGGAGCCAACGTACCAATGGTACGTTGATTGGTACGCTGCACTTAATGATAAGTATAAATAGTCTGTGTTAGAGAGAGCTCAGTTAGATTTGTGAGTTCTATCATTCTTAACTGTGTGTATCCAGAGTGTTTCTCTCTCTAGCATTGTAACCTCTTAGTGAAATCAATAAAGCCAAGCTTTATTTACCTCATTGTTATCGTTGTGATCAAATAATGCAGTATTAAGGTCCTTCCAGGTTCTTACAAGTGGTATCAGAGCAATCCAGGTTGCTCTACTGCTGTGATTTGACCATTTTCGAAATCCTAGTGAGAGAAAGTTTGGGTTTGAGTCGTTTTTCATCAATTTTTCCCTATTATGAGTGATTCTGAGGTCAAAAATGATTTCTAAAGCTTCCTAGAGTGTTATCGCACCTCACTCTTCCAAATTCCAGTCCCAAAAGTCATAAATTCGAAAAATCAGTCGATTTCAGCATGGTACGCTGTTGGTACGCCGGGTGAGTTTCTTAGTACGTTGGATTATCCACTGGTACGCTAGCCAATCTTGTTAGATTTCTGGTACGCTGGTTGTTGGTATGCTAGGCAATATTCATCGGTGGTACGCGACGGTTATTCACTGGTACGCAGGCAGTTACGCCGTACCAAGTTGGTACGCTGCTTGATCTGGTACGCTGATTTTTCTGGTCCGGTTATTGGTACGTTGAAGGACTGGTACGTTGGTGGTCCGCTGAGAGTGTTTGGTGCCGAAGTCGATAGTTTGGTACGCTAAGACTAGTTTTGGTACGCTGGCAGAATAGTTGCGTTCACTAAAACTGACGTAACTTGAGTTCCGTTAAGAGTTACAGGAGATAATACCAGCCAAAATGACCGTCTCGGAGAGATCTACACTTTTACTGGCCTAACAGTCAGTACCCTCCGTTTTGACCCCCCAAATCCGCTTCTAAAACCTTCGTTTTTGAGTTTGAAGTTTTTACGTTCGGTATCGTAAGTTGGAAAAGAGCGATTATGAAGCATTTTCAGCTGCTCAAACTTCGCCGTTCGTGATGATTTATGATAAAGAAATAGAAGCAACTCAGAACGTTCCCAAGTTACTAAATTTGGAAGATTATCATATGTGGACGTTAAATCTTATATTAGTGTTCTTGATATGAAACTATGGATACCAATTGAAAAAGAGTATAAGTATTCGATGTTATATGGACATCCAAAAATGTTTGGTAATCTGTCTTTTGAGGAAAAAGAAGCTTATATAAGAGAGCAGAAAACTTATAGTTATATTACAAAGTCATTACCCGAGGAATTAATGCATCAGTTTAAGAAGTTTACAATTTCTAAGGAATTATGGGAAGCTCTTAAAGAAAAGTGTGAGGGGATTGAACAATATCAGCAGACTCAAGAGACAATTTTGAAGAAAGAATTTAAAAATGTCAGGCAGTGTGAAAATGAAAAGATGCCAGATTTGATTTCTAGGTTTTCTTGTCTGATTGATAAATTTGAAGCAGTTTCACATAAAGATAAGAAGATTCAGGAATTGCTTACTGATCATGATTTCTTAAGTGATAAAGGTTTCAAGAAAGAAGAGAAATGTTTTCAGAATAAAGCTGTTGAGAAAGAATTGAAGTTTCAAAGTGAAATTGAAGAGTTGGTCACCCAGATTTCGACATTGCTCGCTAATAAAGACGATTTAGTCAAGAATGACGAGAAATTGGAAAAAGAAGCAAAAGAAGTAACAGAAGATTTTGATGCTTTGTTAACTAAGTCAAAAGCCAAATTGGACTAGCTTCAGCAATCGTATGCTAAACTTCAGAAAGCTTATGATGAAGTTACTGGTTTGGAAGAAGAATGTCCAGTGGAACATTCCAAATTATTAGATAAAGTCACAAATTTGACAAAAGAAAACAAGTTGTTGACAAAGAATATTTAGATTCATGAAGAAATGGTGAAGAAAATTACACAAGAAGTGGATGATGTGATGACATGTCGTTGAGGTCATGCAAAAACCTAACTTTACCTATAGACAGGGTAAGTCGGGTATCGTATCCACGAGGAGCATGTGGTCAGTGTTATATATTTTATCTGGTTTTTTTAACTAGATTAAAATAAAAAGCTAAGAAGTGTAAAAGTTTGATTTTTGATTTGCACATAAAAACTATATAAACAAGAACAATAATGAAAAACAAATATGATCACACCTAGGGTTCAGGTTTACAAAATCCATATCGTTCTTAATTGCTTAACTAGGACGTCCTTAAGGGGATGATGCGAAGGAATAGCATGTGACAACCCGAGTTCTAACTTAAGTGGTTATAACGTGCCAGTTACCGGATTCATTCACAATTAAAGGTTGTGACGTGTGAATCTTCTAGATAACTAAACCAGACTCGGTTTACCAACTAAACCAATCCTAGAAAACATAAACAGCCAAGAAACAATTAAGAAAGTGAAAACCCTACATCTAGATATGATCACAAAAGTATTTAGCCAATCATAATAATAGAGAATTCAAACACTGTCACTATAAAAATCTCCATTAAAATAAATAACTGAAACACACCAATTGTTTTTAAACTAATTGAGATAAAACAAAATCTAAAACTTCCCTACTCCTTGTTTCTTGATTTCACAAACCAACAGCAGCAAAATAGAGGAATTCTTCCTTGTACAACAAAACGTGCCCTAATGCACCTTACTGCCGTCCCCTTCCGAATTATCGAACTCCCCAAATATGTCCTGCTCCTCTCCAATCCAATGCTCCACGTGAACTCCATTGGGCCTAAAGCCCATTTTCATTTCATTTCCTGTTGTTTCACGTAAAGGACTAATATCAAGATTCATGTTTATTTTATTTTTTTATTTTCTTTCGTTTATTTATATTAGAAAAAACTAAATTTAATAATTCATAAGTAACTGGAAGTTAATTCGATGATGATCGTCACAACTCATGTCAATTTAAGTAGAACATTTAACCTCATTTCTTCTTAGACCACTAATTACAACAACCAGTTAAGATACTATATTTTGTACTCTCATTAGTGTATTTTTAATATAATTAGTACCTAATAGAGCGTGTCAATACAATGCTCATCATGATGCACATGACAAGATGAGAAGAGAAATTTTTTGTCTAACAGAGCTTCGGAACAGTTAATCGATTCAGAAAAGGCTTTGGGTGAAGCTTAGAAGAAGATATCAGATTTAACTGTTGAGGTTTTGGATCTTAACAGGCAATTAAATAATCTAAAGAATTCACATTCTTTCACAAGTTATTTGTGCAAATATGAGAATTTCAAGAAAGTTTTTGGAGGAGAAAAATTCAATCAATTACCACCTCCAGTGATTCAAACTGATCATCTAGCTGATGTCAAATCTTCTGATGCAAATGGAGATTATTCTGAATTTGCTACTAAAAAATCAGACAAAAAGAAGTGAAAGTCATCTAACAAGAAAGTGGAGAATCAGACAAATGGTGTTCCTACATCAGTTCAATTTGTGTTGGGTGGAATTTTTTTAGATGATAAAACAATTTTTGTTGAAAAGACTGTTGAGAAAGATAAGAAGATGGTGTCTGAAGAAAAATTTGTTGATGAGTTAGTTGAAGCTAACAATTTGAAGGGTATTAAAGCTACATTTACCCAGGTGGCTCAAACTAATTCTGCTAAATCTCCAATTGAGTTGTCAAATGTCACACCCCAACCGACGACGGAATATGTCGGGGCGCAATGATTGTCCAGGTGCACATGACAACTAAATTAAGTTGTAATACTTAAACATGCCATTTTTCATTAATCAACTAAAGATGTTTGTACAATAAAGTTAAACATACAAAATACATATTAACTGATTTAAAGTCTTTAATCTAGGTCCAGCAATCCTAGCGTGATCACAACATAGCTCATGTATCAGTTCCTGCAACATGTATAAAATCAAGTGTCAACTACAAAAGTAGTTGGTGAGCAATCCTGGTTTATACATATATATATTTTTACTGAAAAACATGCGAAGTGTCATATGTCAGAAATAATGGGGAACATAACATATCAGTACAATTGGCAAATAGAAAACCTATTGAAAACCTGTTGAAATCCCTTGAAATCCACCTATTGGCAATTCCTACCACACATTATATAACACATAATTCATTCACAGAGCACATACGCATTTGCAATTGAGAACCATTGGAAAGCTTTTCGATATAAGATACATGTTACACCCCGAAGTGAAAAATGAGAAAAGAGGCAGAGATTACTCATTATTCAGATTACCAGTTAGAGGAATCACCCTACTAATGATAATAAGAATTGAATATTGCATCACATACCAGTATTTAAAAAGGGGGTTTAAAACTACTCACCTGACGAGTTAATTAGAAACGAGAGATGGAACAAATTGCGAGAGATAACAAGCCGGAGATTATCCTAGTGAAACGAACATGCTATATAAATATAGGGAATCATAATGATTATAGTTATGAGGAACTTACGGAATGTTAGTTCTTATTTGATTAAAAGACCGATTTACCCTTTATCAGAAAAAATTAGGGTTTTAGTATTTGTTTAGTATTTTCATTCATTTAACACTTTTGGACTTATATATACTTATTATATATATAAATATGTTCTAGGACCAAAAATCTAGTTTCAATACTTTCTGATCCGTTTGATATTGAATAATCATATTCAAAACCCTAATTTTGAAATAATTATCAAATAAATAGTATAATATTTTATAAAATTTAATAAAATTAGGGCTTTTACTAAAAATATTATTTTATAACATATCTTAAAAGATTAGCCCTAAAATTAACTTGTTTGTTTGATTTTTGCAAAGTAACGTCGTGAAAACCTTAATTTTGATGTATTTATTAAATAAATACCAAAACAATTTATAAAATTGTAAAAACTTAGGGTATTATTCATTATGATATATTATAATATTCCTTAAAATAGTAAACCCTAATTCAACATCGTTTACTCAATTTGGACAGAACAACGACATGAAAACCCTAATTTTGACCGAATTTTAGATAAAATACCAAACCTTTCCAAAACTTGAAATTAACTTAGGGCTTTCTTAAAACAAATTATTTTAGGATTACCTACAAAAATTCAGACCCTAATTCCAACCCGATCACCCGATTTTAGCAAAACAAGCTCAAGAACCCTAGATTTTATGCATTTTTAGAAAACATACTTAGAGATTGAATTTGTAAAAGCTGAGATAGGTTATTGTTAATCATACCTAATGATGCTTGACTGCAGAAGTTGAGCTCCTAACTCCAAATGATCGGGTCGAATTTGATAGAAGAAGGTTACGGTTCTTTAGAGGGTTTTTGAGGAAGAAAAGTGAGAAATTGGTGATTGATTTCAATGATTTGGTCATGTATTTATACTGGTTGGATGCGCAGGAGGTTGCTCCAGGTGTATATGTGAGTTACAGATCGGAAAACGCCATGATAGAGGGTCAGGTCGAGCAAACGTGAAGAACAAGAAGGAGAACGTGGCTGATCTGCGACCAAGAACCCACCGCGTACCGCCGGGAAGGAGGAAGGTCCGGCGCGTACCGCGGCCCACTTTGGGCAAATGACAGAATTGGTCCCTATACTTTATATTTACAGTTTGACCCCTGAACTTTGGTTTTTGAGCGATTTTAACCCCTAGGCTTTTCCAACCTTATCATTTTATGTCCAAAAATAGTTTAGAATCATTTCTCATGGTTTTCCAAGTCCCGGGATACGTATAACGAGGTATAAAAATGTGTATTTAATATATATTTATTTCCTTTTTAACCGTTCGTCCTCGTTTTAACTCGTTAACCTCTAAAATTTTACGAGTGACTTACATTGATCTTATAAAACACCAAGGAACATTAAAATATGATTTTTGAAATTTACATGATTCCCGGTTATTAACGGATTTGCACGAAAAATGATAAATTTATTTATTTGCGTTTTAATTAACAAAATTGATCCAAAATTTAATCAATTGGTTTTTAATGTTATAAAATGATTATAGGATATTTTAAAACATATATTTTGAGATAAAAACCCCGAGATTCCCGGTAAACGATAAATCGAATACCGAAATCGCGTAAAAGCACAAAATTGCTTTATATTTTGTCTTAATCAAATCGTTTAACCTAAAACCTTGTAAATTTATTATTTTGTTTTCAAAAATGATTATAGAATATCCCGAACATAATTTAAATCTATAATTTAGATGAATTCTCTCAGGTAATCGTTAAACTAAAATTTTTGATTTGTATTACAAGTTCAAATTCGGGTCGGGTTTTGTAATTGGGTCGGACACGGATGTTACAGTCTCTCCTACTTCAGGAAATTTCGTCCCGAAATTAGAAGAGATATTTGAGGTAAGAGGAAAGAATATATCAATGGTGATAAGAGATTTGATGCAAACAAATAACCAACGGTCAGTTCTAAGTTCGATTCCTAATTCATTTTTAAAGTACCTTCGATGCTTATATAAAGGGTGTACCGCAGCTAACCCACCACATCTGTAATACTTTAAAAATGCGCTAGTCATCTTACGGAGAACTACCATTTTTTTATAATAACGTAATGGTCTAAATATAACTGACATGATAGATATTGAATAACATCGGATATGATGGATCGTGATTCACATGATTTTCCGTAACAATCAGATATATAGATTTGATTTTATCACCGTCTCCCCTACTTCAGAGAAAAGACCAGTGGAATATGAGGAGAGTGGTGGGGGTAACATGATTTACTTTGGAATTGGTGAAATTGATATTTTGACATTAAGTCAAGAATATCATTCCACACAATATAATGGGGTCACATATTTCTTAACGAGAGAATGTGTCAAGTATTGGTGAGCTAAATGGGTAGCGAGCCACATTTAATCCACCTACAGGACTCGAGATCTAGTTAATAATCTGGATAAGAAATTGGCTAAAACCCAAAATTAACGTCTATGACCAAAACCAAATGTACGCTAAGCCGGCATCACATACAATTGTTCAGGTGTAGTACGCATAAGTTTTGGACTGGCCAGTGTAAATATAACATGAATTTGGAATTAGAGGCGTTTCATCACTTACCGTAATTTCATTGTCACTAAAGATGATAACGATGTAAAAGGAATATTTAATAGAAATACTTGATTAATCCATTTAAAGAAAAGATGGTGATACAATACGAAATTATAATATAAATGAATCACCATTCAAATGATAATACGAATTGACCACTTGATATTGAATTTGCAAATCATTTATTTGAATGAATCACCATTCGTATGATAATGCAAATTAGATATCACAGCCTTTTCTAGATTAGGATCAAGTAAGGGAATCCGATTAAACCATGCTTTGAGAAAGTTCTGGAATCACTAATGGATAATCATTCCGTATAGGGATAACTTAATAACGAGAATCGATCTTGGAGGAACAAGTTATTCTTTGAATTCATTTTGAAGAAATTCATAATATAAGGGTTTCGTTTTTCCGATGATGAGTCCATTGGACTGGTGGTGTACATCCGAGATGTATCATCTTTAATGAATGGTTGTTCCTCAAAATGGGGAACTAGATCGAAGGAATCTTGATAAAGTGATAATGCAACACGTATTCTTTGCATAAGTATATGGATTCTGAAAAAGGATAAGATCGAGAAAGATAAAAGTTTTATTTCATCATGATAAACATACATCGCTACAACAAAATCGATAATGGTTTCTAGTCCTTGCTAAGCTTAAACATCGTCTAGGTTGGAATTTGGACATGGGCTCCACGGTTTGCATTGTCAACTGGAGGGTTGGGAATATTCGCAAAAGTAAGCAAAGGGCAAGTATTTCTGAAGTGTCTAGGTTGACCACAGTTATAGCAGACACGAAAAGGAACAATAGCAGTCTGAGCAGGTGCTGGAGCCACATGTGGAACTATTTGAGATTAAGCTCTTGGAGGTAGACGACAGGATTTTTGAAAATGACCATATCGATTACAATTATAGCATATACGACAAGGTGAGTTTATGGGATGATGATGTTGGCAGGTATTACACAAAGGGTAAGGACAATTATATGGTTTCTTAACTGGTGGGGCAATGGGAGCAAACTGAGAAACAGGAATAGCGGGAATGGCAGTGGTGGATACAACAAAGTTCTTAGCCTTCCTCTTTTTGTTGTTCGTGTTGGCAGATGAAGATTCAACATGAACTTCTTTGTCAACTCCCGTCTTATTGGTTTTAACTTCCTTCTTGTGTCCTTTCTGGGTCAAATTGCCTTTTCTAACATGATTATCAGTTAACCTTTTTCCAAGACGCATAGCATCATCGAGTGTTGCGGAATTGCTTCCCCATACAGCGTCTTGGATGAGCATAGGCAAACCACCGATGTATTTTTCAATGCACCGTTGTGTAGAGAGGATCGAATCAGGCAACAGGAGCTTCAGTTCTTGGAAACGATCAATATAGGCTTGGCTTTCTCCACTTTCTTGTTCCAGATCGTGAAATTCATCTTCTAAATTCTTCATCTCACTACGCGGGCAGTACTCTTCTTTCATTATATCCTTGAGTTGATTCCAAGGCAAAGCTAGAGCGTTTTCAGAACCACGAAGTCGTTTCTCGCCATTCCACCAGGTAAGTGCTTTCTTGGTTAAGGAACTGGTAGCATGACAGACTTTTAAATTCTCGGGACAATCACTGTTGGTGAAGGTGTTCTCCATACCCTCGAACCACTGAAGTAGACCGGTAGGCCCTTCAGATCCAGTGAACTTGGGAGGGTTACAGGAGTTGAAGTGTTTAAAAGAACAAGTGGTGGCAACATCGTGATGGATAGGATTAGCGGTTAGGTTTTAATGAAGTTGCAGCACCATCTCTGGGACGACCTTTGCCATTTGTTTAGCAATTAGTGATGCCATCTTACGGTTTGAGTTGTTCTTGCGTTGTCTGTTGAAGTGAATCGACATTCTAAAGAGAAGGAATGTTCGTCAGATAATGGATAAGGCATGGTTGACAATTGATTTTGGATTATAAAGGAAATATTTCATAAAACATATGAATTTCAGAAATCATGAAGTTTTTAAATAAGGGATAAAGAAGAAATCATGTTGTGGTAGTAAAATATAATGGAATGGTCTTTGTTTCTCGATTAAGAAACTACAACCGTGACTAATCAGAGTTAATTGGAATCCGTAGCAGTAATTGACATGCTTTGGCCTAATAGGTTCCAACACTCTCACCAAAGACTTCTAGGTAGGCATCCCGGTCCACACGGTTGATCAGGTTTTATACGCAATGCCTGCCTAGATAGACCTCCAGCTACCGATGCCTTTCCCCTTCCAGTTACTACATGTCTACTGCTAGGAACCTAACTCCGACGGAATTTTCAATATCAGAATTTTCAAAATCCTAAAATGGCACGTAAGGCACCATTACTAAGGATAGAGGCTAGGAAGCCAGGAGGGATTAGTGTATATGTGTGTGTCAAGTGTTAAGGCAATGGTGAGATATAAGAGAGGCAAGTTTAAGCAGCATCTAAAAACATAATATAATAATAGGCATGCAGACATGAATTAATCATGTAGGACACCTAAGGCATATAGTCTAGGTTATCCGGTTCTAATAACCTAAATAACTATAGCCAAGGCTCTGATACCAATCTGTCACACCCTAACCGACGGCGGAATATGTCGGGGCGCAATGATTGTCCAGATGCACATGACAACTAAATTAAGTTGTAATACTTAAACATGCCCTTTTTCATTAATCAACTAAAGGTGTTTGTACAATAAAGTTAAACATACAAAATACATATTAACTAATTTAAAGTCTTTAATCTAGGTCCAGCAATCCTAGCGTGATCACAACATAGCTCATGTATCGGTTCCTGCAACATGTATAAAATCAAGTGTCAACTACAAAAGTAGTTGGTGAGCAATCCTGGTTTAAGTATATATATATATTTTTACTGAAAAACATGCGAAGTGTCATATGTCAGAAATAATGGGGAACATAACATATCAGTATAATTGGCAAATAGAAAACCTAGTGAAAACCTGTTGAAATCCCTTGAAATCCACCTATTGGCAATTCCTACCACACATTATATAACACATAATTCATTCACAGAGCACATACGCATTTGCAATTGAGAACCATTGGAAAGCTTTTCGATATAAGATACATGTTACACCCCGAAGTGAAAAATGAGAAAAGAGGCAGAGATTACTCACAATTCAGATTACCAGTTAGAGGAATCACCCTACTAATGATAATAAGAATTGAATATTGCATCACATACCAGTATTTAAAAAGGGGGTTTAGAATTACTCACCTGACGAGTTAATTAGAAACGAGAGATGGAACAAATTGCGAGAGATAACAAGCCGGAGATTATCCTAGTGAAACGAACATGCTATATGAATATAGGGAATCATAATGATTATAGTTATGAGGAACTTACGGAATGTTAGTTCTTATTTGATTAAAAGACCGTTTTACCCTTTATTAGGAAATTAGGGTTTTAGTATTTGTTTAGTATTTTCATTCATTTAACACTTTTGGACTTATATATACTTATTATATATATATAAATATGTTCTAGGACCAAAAATCTAGTTTCAATACTTTCTGGTTCGTTTGATATTGAATAATCATATTCAAAACCCTAATTTTGAAATAATTATCAAATAAATAGTATAATACTTTATAAAATTTAATAAAATTAGAGCTTTTACTTAAAATATTATTTTATAACATATCTTAAAAGATTAGCCCTAAAATTAACTTGTTTGTTTGATTTTAGCAAAGTAACGTCGTGAAAACCCTAATGTTGATGTATTTATTAAATAAATACCAAAACAATTTATAAAATTGTAAAAACTTAGGGTATTATTCATTATGATATATTATAATATTCCTTAAAATAGTAAACCCTAATTCAACATCGTTTACTCAATTTGGACAGAACAACGACATGAAAACCCTAATTTTGACCGAATTTTAGATAAAACACCAAACCTTTCCAAAACTTGAAATTAACTTAGGGATTTCTTAAAACACATTATTTTAGGATTACCTACAAAAATTCAGACCCTAATTCCAACCCGATCACCCGATTTTAGCAAAACAAGCTCAAGAACCCTAGATTTTATGCATTTTTAGAAAACATACTTAGAGATTGAATTTGTAAAAACTGAGATAGGTTATTGTTAATCATACCTAATGATGCTTGACTGCAGAAGTTGAGCTCCTAACTCCAAATGATCGGGTCGAATTTGATAGAAGAAGGTTACGGTTCTTTAGAGGGTTTTTGAGGAAGAAAAGTGATAAATTGGTGATTGATTTCAATGATTTGGTCATGTATTTATACTGGTTGGATGCGCATGAGGTTGCTCCAGGTATATATGTGAGTCACAGATCGAAAAACGCCACGATAGAGGGTCAGGTCGAGCAAACTTGAAGAACAAGAAGGAGAACGTGGCTGATCTGCGACCAGGAACCCACCGCGTACCGCCGGGAAGGAGGAAGGTCCGGCGCGTACCGCGGCCCACTTTGGGCAAATGACAGAATTGGTCCCTGTACTTTATATTTACAGTTTGACCCCTGAACTTTGGTTTTTGAGCGATTTTAACCCCTAGGCTTTTCCAACCTTATCATTTTATGTTCAAAAATAGTTTAGAATAATTTCTCATGGTTTTCCAAGTCCCGGGATACATATAACGAGGTATAAAAATGTGTATTTAATATATATTTATTTCCTTTTTAACCGTTCGTCCTCGTTTTAACTCGTTAACCTCTAAAATTTTACGAGTGACTTACATTGATCTTATAAAACACCAAGGAACATTAAAATATGATTTTTGAAATTTACATGATTCCCGGTTATTAAGGATTGCACGAAAAATGATAAATTTATTTATTTGCGTTTTAATTAACAAAATTGATCCAAAATTTAATCAATTGGTTTTTAATGTTATAAAATGATTATATGATATTTTAAAACATATATTTTGAGATAAAAACCCCGAGATTCCCGGTAAACGATAAATCGAATACCGAAATCGCGTAAAAGCACAAAATTGCTTTATATTTTGTCTTAATCAAATCGTTTAACCTAAAACCTTGTAAATTTATTATTTTGTTTTCAAAAATGATTATAGAATATCCCGAACATAATTTAAATCTATAATTTAGATGAATTCTCCCGGTAATCGTTAAACTAAAAATTTCGATTTGTATTACAAGTTCAAATTCGGGTCGGGCTTTGTAATTGGGTCAGACACTGATGTTACATCAAAATGACCCGATTACAAACATTCCGGTTTGGGTAGTAGAAATTAGAAAGTTGAAAAGCAAGCCAAGAATATGTGCCAAAGATGGTACCTAAAGAAAAGAAGGATACTAATCTGGATCAGATTTACCATTTGGCACAAGTTTTTATCTCTACAATGGAAAAAGGATTCAGGGGTAAAAAACAAAAGAAGAAGTCTTGTGAAAGTCATTCACGAGTTGGACGATAATTCAAAGAGTCTTCTTCTTCTGGTTCAAACACTACTCCTCGAAGTCCTACTTCCAAATGGGTGCACAATAATCGGTTTCAAGCAAGTTTGATTCTGATTATGGTTGTAATGCCTTTCAGGACAAAATGAAACCAAAGCGGTCTTATCATTTGTGTTATCAATGTCGCCGAAAAGGCCACATGGCACAAAATTGTCTTGAAATGGCTAAGAAATCATTTTCTGATAAATCTGCCATGTTCATAGATTATCTGGCAGAGTTTTTAGTGAGTCCACATCCATATCATCTAAATCTCCAAAGAAACAGTTTTTTAAATATGATTCAAGTGTGGATAGTTCATCAACTGGCAATGAATCATTAAAATCAGAAAAACCTAAAATACAGTGGCGACCTAAGGTGGTCAGCAAGGCTGCAAATGATTTTGTGGAAGACACTGGTCGACCAAAAGCTGTGTACTTCGGGTCATTTGAATACTAATCATTTAAATCCAGTGTGCATGTTTCTTCAAGAAAACCTGTCGGTGATTGTGAAGTCAAGCTTCAAGCAGTTGCTGATAGCGGAGTTTCCAACGTAACAAAATTGAATGCTTCATATTACAAAACTGAAAGTTTTTCTGAAAACTTAAACTAAAAGATATCAGTATCGATTGGTCAATTTTCTTTCTTTAACATTCCATGTGTAGTTTAGGGAGAGAAAATTGAAAAACCAAAAATAGTGCTTTTGTTAAAATGAAAAATTCAAAAATAGAGTTTTTATTTTAAGGAGGAGAAAAAGAGAAAAATACAAAAACATTGAAAAACAGAAAAATACAAAAACATTGAAAAATGAGAAATTGTATCCGACTTAATTGGAAAATGATGGTACATTGGCTTACGTGTCTGACTCGTGGATAAAATAGATGAAAAACCCATAAGATCATTGTTTGATATGCTTGCTAGGCTCGGCACTAAATTAGAAAGTATTCAAATGTGATATACATTAAATACTAATGCTTGACCAAGTGGACAACATCTTGATGCGTATTTCAAGATATCAAGGAAAAGATATGTGAAAAAGAAAATGAGAAGTCACTGTGTATACATGTGTTCATTTTGCAAAGATTTAAACTTGTTTGTATTTCTTTATTTTGTCAAACGATCGGACTTTCATTGCGTATCGAAAGATCAACCTGATGTTTGTTCTTTTGACATTCTGCTTTATTTTCTTTGGTATTTTGTATAACTCATCAGACTTTCTCTGCATGTACGGGAGTACTGACTTGATTGTTTTTGGGTTATACAATCTCCACTTGTTTTTATTTTCTTATTTTGTTAAATCCGAGGCCTTATCTGCGTATCGAAAGATCGACCTTAAGGTAGACGATTTAACGTTCTTATTTCTTTTTGCATGGAACAAAGTTGACGATATCTTGAATTCAATCACTATGTGTTAAATCACAAGTGAAATTAACAAGTGTAATAAGCAAATGCATATCTGAGTATTTCTGATAGTGTGGGGTACATTGGTCAAAGCAAATCTAATCAATACAATAACAAATCCAGATGTTATGAGTATGATTGTGCCTGAGTTTAAGATGGACAAATTATACCAGCAATCGACATGACTTGTGTGCTGAAGTAATTGAAATTGAAGTATAGTTCAGCATGTTATGTCCAATATGATCTCAAGTCGTGATCTTTTCTCGCAAAAGACAAAAATAGTGTCTGATTCAGTATTGCATTTATGTTTCATATCTGAAACGTTCCAAAAAGATTGTAGGTGTGTTTTAGCAAAAACTTAGAAAAATCAAATAGATTTTCGGTGTGTTTTGATGTAAAGTTTCAAAAAATCAAAAAGATTTTGTTTCTTATTTGTTTTCGACCGATCGATACAAGATACAAAATTAGGATTTCAAAATCTATATCTTGGATTCTCGAAGAGAAGTTTTGCGCCAAGATTAAATTGATTTTGAAAAGAAAGGAAAGTCGCGTTTCTGTCTTCTGAAATTGCAGGTTATTCTATGTGACAAGACTCAATCATGGTGAAAGGGGGAGTATGAAATATCTTTCACAAGTGGATCTTGAAGTTCAAAGATTGTTCAAGAATGATCCAGCCATGCAAGCTCTATTTCTGACAAGATTTCAAGTTGAAGATCAGATGCATCGATGCTGAAGATTGAAGACTAAAGTTTAGTTGGAATACGATAGATCGATAGTTAGAATAGATATACTACACGTTAAAGGGGAGTTTGTTAGAGCATATTCCTATGCTACAATGTGTCTCGTGTATTGTATCTATATCAGAGCATGTTTCAGTGAGTCTTAGAGTGTACGTACCAAGGTCCGTACCAGTTGGTACGGAGCCAACGTACCAATGGTACGTTGATTGGTACACTACACTTAATGATAAGTATAAATAGTCTGTGTTAGAGAGAGCTCAGTTAGATTGTGAGTTCTATCATTCTTAACTGTGTGTATCCAGAGCGTTTCTCTCTATAACATTGTAACCTCTTAGTGAAATCAATAAAGTCAAGCTTTATTTACCTTGTTGTTATCGTTATGATCAAATCATGCAGTAGTAAGGTCCTTCCAGGTTCTTACAGGAGCGTCTTTGAAAAGATTCACACAAAAAGAAGGAATAGATTGGAGCATGAAAGATTAAACGACCTTGTATTTGTTCATTACAACTTGCGTTTGGAGAATAGGTATGATATCTTTAAATATTTATCTAAGTGTTATTGTCATGTAACTTTAGTTATACATCTTATTTTTTATGAATGTTTTTGTAGACACAAATTTGCTAAGAGGTCATATGATCCATTGACTATGAGTGCATTAATGATACCGATTTTTGGGTGGTTGAAGAAGATGGAGAACCGAAGCTTACCAACAATGATATATAAAAGATGCTTGACGAGCAAGTGTAAGAACCAGCATCTCAAACTCAAGGTTATAGTTCACATATGTCAATTAAGATTACTTTTAGCGTATTATTTAGTAACTAAAACTTTTTATTTGATATTGTAGAAAATGAAAATGCTTATTCTCTTGTTGGTGAGGAAGAAGATGATAGTGAATTTCATATATTAAATGACGAAGAGCTTGATGTGTACAACACTCCTTTGTAGTTTTTTTTTTTGTTTTTTTGATAACTATAACTTAACTAGAACTTGTATTGATGTTATTTTGGATGATTATTATTATGCTTTAAATTTTATTGAAGTTAATTTTTAATTTTTTTTTTTTTTTTTGAAAGTTTATAAAATGTATATTGTAAATTTATAGGTTCGAGTAGTCAATCCGGTTTGACCGTCCGGGTCAACCCGGTTCAACCGGTTGAACCATTTTTGGGACAAGACTGGTCTGGTTTAAAAATTCGGTTTTAAAACATTGCTTAAAACCGGTTAGAAGGAGAACCGGTTTGGTATGTACTCGGCCCACCAGTTAGGGGCTTTTCTGATGAAACCGGTTGAAAAAAACGGTCATAAAAACCAGTTGCAAACCGGTTCATCGCATAGCCGTTTTAAAAGGATTATATGACCGTTTGGACCTCTTTTTAACCGGCTTTTTTTTGACATTTTGTACCCCTAAGAGCATTCGAAGTCAATTCCTTATCATTATTTTTATAATTTATACTTTTATCATTACTTTTTCTCTCTCTTCCATTGACAACCTTAATTAAAAGTTTTTATACCATTATCCTTACTTTATCTCTCTCTTCAAACCTCAAATATTAGGAATTTAACAGTTTTTTCCTTATAAATAGGGATGAACAGTAATTTTTTCTCTATCCTTTACTGATAACGGTTGTCGCTGAGCGCTACAAACACCTAATTTAACTTATAGCAAAGGTAAACTGGTGTGTCAATCTAAGAGAGTTAAGTGGTTATTCGTGATTTCAGTAATTAAACTAATTTGACCTAACGAATAACTTAGAATACAATCACTACTCTAAATTAGGCTAACAAACTATTCTAATCTAAAATTATCCTAAATTATGAAGCTTGTCATGAATTTTGAGTTGATTGTGATTGAATTAATTTCTAGCACTTGATTTTATTAAAGAAAACAGTAATTCTGGAAGATTGATTACCAAAGGATCCCGGTTTTGCCAACTTTCCCTTTAATTCAAATATTATTATGATTGAGAATACTACATAGACATAGTTCCCTAAGTGCCAATCCAACCTAGATAATCTAACATTCAGACAGACCCCTTAATCCCTAGAGTAAGGAATCCTAAGATATGACAGTTTACTTCAATCACACTAAATACCTAGTTAATTAAATAGATAAAACATGAGTATGCACAACAGTTGCAAGGAAAACTAAAACAATTCATAATCAAGAACATGAATAAGATAATAGTATAACAACCCGTTCACCCAAGATACTTAAAAATGGTTTAGCCTAGCATCCTTGTGAAAGAAAACATGATTAAAAGATGAAAAGAATGAAAAAAAAATCGTCTCTAGCCGTCTCTGGTTGGATATGTCCGATTAGCCTCGAGAAAAAACCTTAAAAACTATTTAAACACGTTCGAGAATCAAAAAGATCGAGTTTTGCCGACTTTAATACCCTCGCGTGCCGCGAGGATTTTCTGTTTATTTTCTCGCGTAGCGAGCCCACAAACATTGATGTAGCTTTTAAGGGGCGGGAGGGGGCGTCCGACCCCCCGAATTTTTTTTACGATGTAGGGTATATAATTTTCGTGTAGAAAATTTCAATATATTTTCCATAATCTCATCTACTTATTCATGTACTACTTCAGCCTCCATATTTTCCCGGCATCCATATTTAATAAATATACAAAGCAAATTGATGGTGAATAGTGGACATATGGTTCTTCTTAGTTTGGCCACAGCTCTTTCATTTTTGTTACACTTTACCCCCCCCCCCCCGGCACACGGTTTTTGTCAAAACCGTCAAAACGCAGTCTTTTCTGCTGTCCACCATACAATTTCTTTTGTTCTCTCTCATCTGCTCCACCGCCATCCCACCAGAGAAACAGAGGAGATTGTGAAGGAGTTCTTCTGATTTGAGTTCAGCTGCATGACGCGAGTTTGGTCGGTGGCTGACGGCGGTTGACAATTCTTAGGGTTTTGTTACCTACTCCTATTGCCGGATTTTATGGTCACCGTTGTTGGTTTTTACCTCAGCGATGAGACCGCCGGTGTTCGTGATAGCCGGCGCCTTTCCGATCTGAAGAGATCCGGTGTTGTCGCTCGCCGAAATGGGGTTTTCCTGACGTTGAAGTGGCGGCTGTATAGTCGTTGCTCCGTTCACCCAGCGACGGTCCCGCCGGCCGTTGATGCGACGTAGTGACTGCCGATCTTTGCTCTCTGAGTAGGGGGTTCATTGGTTGAAGCAAGGCTGCCGGAGGGAAGGTGATGCAGTCGCCGGTTTGTGAGGGTCGGATGGTGAAGCGAAGTCGCCGGCGGGTTTGATTGGGGATGGGTGTGCGAGGTCGGAGAAGAAGGAACGGGAACGTCCTTGAAATGGAAATGAGGGGGGTTCTTACACCTTGCTTTCTCTCTTCTCTGTTACTTTATTTTGTTTTATCTGTAGATTTTTTTCTAATTTCGTCGCAGGCCTCTTCTACGAATATTGATTTGGCTTTCACCGATGATGCATGCATTTTGGGATGCGACTTCAAGATTCTTCTGTTATAAAGAGATGAGGTTAATTCTTTGCTTTTGAAAACTGATCTGTTATGTGTATTATTTTTGGGGTTTACTGATTCAATTTCTTATTTTCTGATTCTAACTTGGCTCTTTAAACATGGCTGTTATAATATCAATTGGGGGTGTCTCTCTATTTGTTAAGTTGATGTTGCTGAGCAGGAATGTGGTTACAAAATCAATTCTTAGAGCAGTTGTCGCCTTTGGATCTTAATCTATGCTTTGTGATGGTTTGTACAAGGCTATGAGGACATTTTTATAAGCTTATATTCCTGCTAATGAAATCGTTTGTTTCTTTAAAGCTATGATGAATTTTTTCTGAGCTCATAATGTTTCATTTTCGACAGTTAATTTTCTGAATGGCTTTTGCATACGCTTATGGCTTTAAATCTCAGCCTGGTGATGTAATGATGGTTATGAAGAAACACTAAATATTAGTTTGTTTGATAATCACTGTATGAACTTGCTTCACAACCTTCATTTTGTAAATAATATATGTTTTCAAATTATTTATGAATGACTTACCTAATATTGTCTTTGTTGCAACATGTGTTTAATCTTAGTTCATTTAAAAGGTTGAATTGGACAACAACTAGGCGACGACGGACGTTCAATCTAGGGTTTAAATTGCTTAATTCGCCGTTTTCTATTTCTAATTTCATCGGGTTTTAGGTCCGATCTGATGACTTTTGTTCTTATTTCTTATCTCATTGTATTGTATGCGTGATTCATCTAATGTCGTTTCTTTCCTTCATTTTTTTTTTTCATTTCAGGTGTTGATTGTTTCTCTTTGACCCGTAGGTACTTTTTTAAACTGATGGAACTTTTTTTGTATGAATTGTGTGTGTTTGTAAGCATTGTTTTTTACTTTTTGAGGTTAAAGTAGAGGTCACTTTTATAACTGGAAAAAGATTATACGTCATATTTAGAATGCATAATATGTGTTGGATAAAATGCCTTACTGATATGGTTTTCAGGTTTGTAAGAGAACAGGTAATCAAGGTGGTTTCTAAGAAGCTACTTACATTCCCATTCTGTTTTCTCTTTAAAGTTATGATGTTTTGCTTTCTTCTTGATTATAGCAACTTGAAGCGCGGCTAAAGAAATTGCGATCAACATAATGACAAGTGGAACACTCAGGTAAATGGATAAAAAGTTATTAGACCCTGACTATTGCTCTCTAGATATTTTATTAACTTTTATTGGTTCATTATTTTGGATTTGTTAAACCTGTGAGTCAAGCAATGAAGGTCAATGTGGTATGCTTTAAAGAAGAGCAGCCCTTTAAGGACTTGAATTTTGCAGCTTTCTTCTGATAATGCATAGAATTATATAACTTCTATTTAAATTTTAATGAATGGTTTGCTTCATAGTTTTAGGCTCCTTGGAGATGGATCGAACATCAATTATAAGCTATAGTGAGCTAAAACTCATGGTGATTATATCGCTTCTTTTGTTTGGCTGCAAATTATATTAGTTCCCATAGCTAATTTGAAGATTTTAATCAATAACAAGGCTAGATCGAATTTGATAGCAGCGTATATAATCTAGCAGCAAAGTTACGCAAACTAATTTAAGTCAAACACATACAAAACATTTCACTTTCTAATATATTTCTTTTTTTTCTTTTTTTCCGACAGCAATAATTGATATTAGATTGTTCTTCAACATCAGATGGTTCAAACAAATGTCTGTATGCTGAGTTTTTTTATAGCTATAAATGATATTGACAGGTCTGCCACGTTTTCATATTGGATCATGAGGTTATATTAGAAAAAATGTGACTATTTTGGTGTTTGTGCTCTTACCAAATATTGTTGCTTTAGAACATGGTGAAAACGGGGTTCAATTCACAACTCATACTAACACCCAGTCCAATTTTTGTATGTGCAAGTGTAAACACTTATAGATGGTTTATGACATTTTTTTAGGGAATATGACACCAGTTCCACACCAGTTCCACACCAGTTCCTCAAGGAGCTCATCAGTGAGCAAGGTAAGCCCACCACCTCCAACCCCACTTACTTTTGGTAAATTATACTATTATGCCTTGATGTATACTTTGATGCCTAACCAGCTACAAACATCAGGTTCTAAAAAAAGGTTTAGCTTTTGCGAGCTGGGGAACAGGTTGTGTATATGTCATTTTTTTTTCTACTGGTGAGTCGTTTTATATTGCTTAATCAGCAATTCGTAAGCTTCTAAGAACTGCAAATTTCGAAGGTCAGTTTGGTAAGTTAACTTATGCGTTTGAGGCTGAAGGAGTAGTAGGCCTGCTATGGAGATTAGAGAGTCTAGATAACTGTTTATGCCTGAAGTTTTGCAAATTTCAATTATATGCTCTGTTTATATTATTAGACTTTGCTTTGGATGCTAAGCTTTGAATGTTGTAGCTTTACAATTTTGCAGGTTTTAGTGAGAGCCTTCTCCATGGATCACTTTGTAGACGACCAGTGTGTTGATCTCTGTCAGTTGTAACTTCTTTCGTTTATGATAATGCTTACACAGAGCCATGGTAACTCAAACGCGACCTTCTACTAATAAGCAATAAATAAAACAGTAAAAGACCAATAACTAACCCTAACCCTTTGGAATTTGCACCTATGACGATTAGGCCATAAGTTAAATCCTTTACAATAGAAACTCACAACCCATTTGACCCGTTCCCCTTTAGCATTAAAAGCATTGTTATTACAATGTGTACCTTCATTATTGTTTGGCTTAAAATATGAAATTGATTTGAGTTTTTGTCATATACAGAGTTTGAGGAAGGAACTGGACTCTTTAAAAGATAAGGCTGCAAAAGCTGAAACGGCTGTCAAAGCAGTTGGGAAAACATATGATGAAGAAAGTAGAAGGGAAAGAGAACTCCAAGCTCAGTTAAGAGCTGCAGATGACGTTCGGCAAACAGCTTATGCTCATTTAAATAGTTTGAAAAAACTATCATACGAAAAGGTTTGTTGTGACTTTTTGCTTCATATATAAATCTGTAGCAAACAAGGACATGTGTTGATTTTGTAGTCATGTGAGGCCATTCATGGTAGTTTTTTAACTTTTTGTTTATTTTTGTTATTTATGTTATTTTTTTACTACTGTTCTTTGTTGACTTTATTTTTTAACAGCATCCTTTAGATGGATTATTGTCAATTCATTTCTTAAGGTTTTAGTATTACAATTCCAATGGGACTTTAACTAATCGTTTGAGGTTTCGTATGTTCCTACAGGTGTTCTACTAATGTTCTAGCAAGCTGATTTAAAGGTGAAAGAAGCTGAGGAATACAAGGTACACAAACATCTATCACACCTAATAGGTAACCAAGTACAAAAAGGTAGTAATACCAACTATCTCTAATGCTTTGTAAGAAACAGCCTAAACTCTTCACTTTTGTTCCATGTATTTTGCTTGCTCTGTAACAAACAACTTAAATTTATATGACTCTACAACTATCGTTGTCTTTGCCATATTTACATTTAGTAGTCACTTAAATTGTCTACTATAACTTAGTATACAGATTCAACCCCGCGGCAACGCGCGGGGGGGTCATCCATCTCGTTCTATTAACATTGCAAATCCAAACCATAAGATAAAGTAGTTCCATATTTTGTTTTAAACTAATTATATATACACATACTTTTAATATTTAAATTATTTATGACGTCGTCATGTTTATATTTTTAAAACCAGTTTACCGGTAAGGCAGCCGTTTGATGACTAGTCCGGTTATGAAACCATCGGTTTTTATCAAAAAATTTAAAAAGTTCAATATGACCAAATTCAGTTAACTTTTTATGCAATTAAACGGACACGTAGTACTAAGATCGGGTTTTTGCAGGTATATATTTGTAGGAGGGTGGATAGGGAGGGGTTATGTAGGTTATGGTAGTTAAGAAGAGTTGAAATAACTATTTAAAGCTGCATCCACATTCCTGCTGAGCATAATCTTGTATAAAATGCAGGCAAGTATTGATGATCTGATACTTTGGAGCTTTTATATTGCTGCATGACTCCTTAGCATTATCATTATTATCATTATTATATTATACATATTAAGTATGGTTGTATATAGTTGATATTGGGAGCATGCCCCTATGTACAAAGGTGTTTTGCTAGCATGCCCCTGTGTACAAAGGTATATAATTTTCGTATAGAAAATTTCGATATACTCTGGTTTCGACCTCTCATTTACCCAAAAATTGGCGTTAGGAAAAAAAATTAGATCCCGACCCCCCACTTGATATTTTCAAGCTTCGCCACTACCCACAAAGGCACTTTAAACTTCTGATTCTGAATTACTTCTGCCCTCTTTTACTTCTTGTGTTCACACTTGAGGCTTAATGAAGTGGATAACCCCCTTGAGAGGAGGGCTATTCGACACGTGGCGCCCAGTCAGTAAAAGGAGGTTATGGAGAAAAGTGTGTAATGGATAACCCCCCATAACCCTTCTTTTCATCTCGAATTCCTCCTTTCCTCGACGTTTTGTGGACAACGCTTTTGGTCGATTTTGGGTCTATAGCACCCAGGGGGCGGTCATAGCGCCGCTATGAGACGCTATGAAGCCAAAAAACGCTCCATTACATTCAGCCATGGATTTAATTTCATCTCACGTGGGATGCTCGTGCTTCACAATTTCGAATTCTTTCGCTGCCTTTCCCTTTTGTGTTCACACCATACTCAATTAATTTATTTGGCTCCCTCCTTTGCTTGGTCACATTTGAGCACCCTCATGTGGACCATCCTTCTTATTATAAAAAGCCACGTGATAAACAACTCAATTTTCTTCTTGTTGATCACCACCTGCACACACTTGAAAGAAATAAAACATCTGATCCTTTATCAATATCACCAATATTCTATCACATGAATTTGATTGTCATAATAATTTGTTTACTAGATAAAAGCTGATATATAAAAAGAACTATGCAGCTCGATTCATTAATGGATTATAACTCATACTCAACTTAATTAGATCATTTAAGCTCATTCTCATCTCAGCACACTAATTTTTAAAACCCGGTTTTTTAAAATAATATATTTTATACACAACTCGGTGTATTTAAGGAGATGATTAATGTTAAATGAAATGCACGTTTAAACCTCTCATCATTTACTCACAACCACTCACAACTACACCTCAAATTTTAATGTTTACACTCACATATTTATAGAGAATAGGTTGTGAATGCTCTAAGGTAGTATAAATAGTTCGTGTTGGTTTGGGTTAGTTTACACCAATCTCTACTCTCTCTAATCTTTAAAACGGTAAAAATAAACGCTCAAAATGGAGAACCAAGTTCGTGAAGTCGTTCTAACGAAGCGAAATAAGGAAGTTTGACAACATTTCAATATGTGTGTGATGATGGAGGGGCCAAACAAGGCTCGGTGCAAGTTATGTGGCAAGTTATTTTGTGCAATATTAAACTCAACTTTGAAGCAACACATTGACCATCCTCATTGTGTTGTAAGGAAAGCATAGCTAGCTCAAGCCTCAACATCAAAACCAAGCAGTGATGACAAGTGAATAAGCAACATGTTGAGGCGTTGAGCACCTTCATCACTTCATGTTCTTTTTTAGTGTTTTAGATTTTAAATCTTTTTAATGATTTTTATTGTATTTTGTGATTGAACTTTGAAGTTTAAATAAAGATGAAGGTTTTTTTTTAATGTTTTATAGTTGTGGTTGTTTTAGAAAAAAAGTACAAAAAAAAATCCGGAAAACCGTTTTTTCGAACCAAATACATTTAACCGGTTCCTAAAAGGTTACTATTAATCAATCAAATATCTCCCGTAAATAAATATCAATCAACATTTATTGCATATATTCTATTTTGTCATTGTTGTAATTTCCTTGATTACATCTTGTAACTTGTATTTATTTCTGTAACTTTTCAATGTAAATCGCAAGTTCCATTCACCTTTGGCATGGTAATCAGAGCCTGACAAATCCCAAGAGTCTCCCTGATCCTCTGCTCATCTCGTCCCTCCCTCCCACATCCACCTGTCTCTCTCTCTCGTTCCCTTCTTGATCTATGGCTTCCTCCTCCAATGTCATCGTAGTCACAACCTCAACTCACTTCACCATTAAACTTACCCATCAAAACTACCATGTTTGGAGGTGTCATGTTCACTCCTCCCTTGTCGGATTAGACCTCGCCGGATTTCTCACCGGTGGCACCCCAGCCCCAACCAGAACCAAAGATAACAAACCAAACCCTGACTACTCCTTATGGGTTCGCCAGGACCAAATCATCTTCAGTGCCATTCTCGGCTCCCGTGCGGATGACATTCAACCCATCATTGCTTCCCCCACCACTGCTAAGGAGGCATGGGACCACCTAGCGACCTCCTTTGCGAATGCCTCCCGTTCCCGTATCGTCTCTCTCAAAACGAGACTCACCACCAACCTGAAAGGAAACAGGCCCACACCACGTATCTCAATGAGATGCGCCAAATAGCTGACGAGTTGGCACTCGTTAAGAGCCCCATAAGTGACGAAAACTTAATGGTCTACATTCTTTCTCAACTAGGAGAAGAATACTCCGCTGTCACCGCTGCTCTCAAAGTTCGTGATTCTCCTATCACGTATGCGGACCTCTTTGAAAAAACTTATTAACTTTGAAAGGTCCCTACCCCCTCCCGAACTTGTGCTCTCGGTTCCGGCCACGGCTAATGTCGTCCATCGGTACCCGAACCGTTCCCCATCCTACCGGTCCACTTCGGACCCCCCTACTCGGGCATCTTGCCCTTCGTCCTCCTCGACCCACAAACCCCCTCGCAACACCAAACCTTTAGCCTCCACCCGCTCCTCTGCGTATTGCAACTTTTGCAATATTGTTGGTCATGAAACCAAAGACTGCCGCAAGCTCCAACGATTTCTCAAATAAAATCAAGTGAGTCCAGACACGGACTCATTTTCTCCGATCGCTAATGTTGCCACCTCAGCGCCTACGAACACTATGTGGATGATGGATAGTGGGGCCTCTCATCATCTCTCCACCAATACGAGTTCACTTGCATCAGTGTCCAACTATGGTGGCCCGGATGAAATCCTTCTTGGTGATGGTACTATTTTACGCATTACGCATTTTGGTTCAACACATTTTTCTACTCCTACTAAATCGTTATCTTTATCTAATGTTTTATGTGTTCCAACTATGCGTTCCAACTTAATTTTTGTCGCTAAACTATGTCGAACTAACAATGTTTCGGTGGAATTATTTCCACTAAATTTTCTTGTGAAGGATCTTGTCATGGGGGCGGCTATCACGCGCGGGGAGAACATTAATGATGTTTACTATCTCAAGCCCGCCTCCAATCCACCAACTGCTTATGTTGCAACTGCTGCTTCCCCACTCCAATGGCACCACCGCCTTGGTCATCCGTCTTTTAGTATTTTTCAAAGTATTTGTAAAGACCTTGGTCTAAGTTTTAACAAATTATCTAGTTCTTCTTTTCATTGTTCTTCCTGTCGCATGAATAAAAGCCACAAACTTCCATTTGGGCCAAACTCATTTGTTGCCAATAAACTCTTAGAACTTATTTATTCGGATGTTTGGGGGCCCGTTCAACAATCGATTGACGGGTTCAAATATTATGTTAATTTTTGTTGACTATTTCTCCAAATATGTGTGGCTTTATCCACTTAAAAAGAAGTATGACGTGTCGGTCATTTTTCCGCAATATAACCGCCTCGTCGAAAAGTTTTTTAATCATACTATCATCTCACTCTTTAATGATAATGGTGGTGAATATATTGGCCTATCATCTTTTCTAAAATCAGAAGGCATATCTCACTTTACCACACCACCACACACTCCCGAACAAAACGAGATTGCGGAAAGACGACAACATCACATTGTGGAAACTAGTCTCGCTCTACTACACTATGACAGTCTTCCACTCACCTTCTGGTCACACGCCTTTCAAACGGCGGTGTATTTCATCAATCAACTTCCTACACCCATCCTTAACCAAAAATCCCTTTACCAAATACTCTTTAATTCTTTCCCCAACTACAATAAACTCAAAACTTTTGGTTGCTTGTGTTGTCCTTGGCTCAAGCCATATAACACCTCTAAGCTTCAACTTAAATCGCAGCCATGCATCTTCCTCAGGTATTCGGTTTCTAAATTATTAATCAGTCAAATATCTCCTGTAAATAAATATCAATCAACATTTATTGCATATATTCTATTTTGTAACATTGTTGTAATTTCCTTGATTACATCTTGTAACTTGTATTTATTCCTTCAACTTTTCAATGTAAATCGCAAGTTCCATTCACCTTTGGTAGTTACCGCCGGTTATACATCTTATGTCCCACAACCGGTTTGTAAACTATCTGATTTCCCCCTAACCGGTTGTGACCCTTCAAAATTACTAATCGGAACCGGTCCTAATGGGCATGTTATTTTTCTTGATATAAGTTGCATGTAGGAATGTATATTATTAATGTAAGTTCTTTTTAAGTTAATGAAGAGTGAACGAAACCACCTGTGTTCGGTGTGTGTTTGTGACATGTGATTGTGATTTTGGGGTTGAACTAGCAATTCGTAAGAGCGCTTGATAGAAAAACCAGGTTGTGAGTCGTTTTTTGGTGAAAAAAGCGGCCTTGGTTGTTGTGTTGAGTAGAGAAAAAAGTAAGTAAGGACCGCTAGGGGTGTTTATTGTTCGAATTAGACTTAAATAACTTAAAATTCAGATTGAACTAAAATTGAATTCGAATGTCGGTTTATTTGTGTCGTATTTTGATAAGTTATTTGAATTCGAGTCGAATTCGAATCTGCTTATTCCAAACCAGTTCGACTCGAATAAGCATTATCTATAAATATTTTTATATATAGTATTTTCTGGGCCAAAACTATTGGACATTTAATTTACGTCTAATATCCAAATATCTTAAATTCAAATTCAAGTACCTATTTCCAAACCTCCAGACTCCAGTCTCCAGTCTCGTTTCATTCTAATTTTTATTACCATGGAGCGACGTTGTCTTTCGAGTTCAACTCTAGCCGCTATCATCGAGCGAAGTTAATTTTATAATTAGTATGGAGTTTAAACAAACTTGAAATAGAGCCGAACACCTAGAATATTAGTTACGAGGCCCGTTAAAAACTAGGCCCTATTTGCTTTTCATATAGAACTCCCCTGGCCTGGATAGAGCTTAATTGGCCTTCTTTTTCATGTTTTTAAACACCAAACGTAGATTAAAAAAATATATATCACTTCTTAACGGTGTATTCAGAAAACACAAAAAATTTACGTTGTAAAAAGAAAAATTAAGAAACACGATATTCAAAAATAGAACTAGATATATGTCATATTTTATCTGATTCTGTTATTAATAAAACTAGTTTTTTATCCCCGTGTGTTACACGGTTGACTTTTTTTTAAAAAATTATAAATACAATCATAATCTACGACAATTATGTATTTTTATATCTTTAGTAATTAAATAATTGATTGTTAAATAATTTAGAAGGCAATAAATAAAAAGTTGGATATATATATCCATAATTTTTTTTAATAGAAATACGAATCACTTCTATAATTAGGAGTGTGAATGTCTATTGGCGGGAAAAATTATTAAGGATGAATATGATGATGCCACATGACAAATTATGGTGCCAAAACTTTTCTTTTATTATATATATAGATATAGATATAGATAGATTGGTCTGGAAATGCAGACCAGCTTGGTTTTAAATAAAACTTATGCTAAAAATTAGACAAAAATAAGCACACGCAACGATAACCACGGAGTGCATAAAAGCACTCTTTTTTAAAAGTTATAAATCTATTTGTAATTCCTAGATATTGTAGAATAAATACATCACAGCCCGTAACTTGCGGGATTTAAACATCAAACTTTTTTGTTTCACGACACACAACTTAAATTAACCAAAGGAATCTCATTTTTAGAACAACTAGGCTTTATTCACTCATGTATAGTACTATAATAGTGATCATTTTAAGCAAAAGAGAGCAAAATTTGATACTAGGACTCTAGGAGTGTTAAAATGGATACATCTTGTACTTGTATAGCTATAACAATTAACAAAGTCTGAAAGATTTCAGCTCATAACTAAATCAAAAAGGATGATGCACGTATTCTGAATTGAACATACGAAGTCTTAGACATTTTCTGCCCCGTTTATATTTGTCTAGTTGGTTCATATACGAGTCTACAAGTTTCTGAATCAGCTCCTCATCAGGGCGTTAGAGTTCTGTATATTTTGGCGTGGAGGTGCGTTGGTTAGCCCACACAAGTGAAGCGAAAGTGAAGAAATTTGTGAGAGTTCACCACCCCAAAACATATATCCTTGTTTTTCATCTTATTTGATTTTATTCCAGATCGGATCGGTCCAATTCCTTAATACATGATCACCCCTACTCGGTACATATATATAGTATACATGTTGTTTTTGGTGTTTCCCGTCAGTTGTTACCAACGGATTAGGTATGTAAGTGATATTTTGTCAATGATATTGTGTATTCTAATAGTGAATACCATTATATTAAGCGAGGTGATAAAGACATATACATTTTGGATGTGTACACAGGAAGCATATGATCGTTTGCACACAAACGGTCGATTGTAGTTTTTTTTTTTTTGTATAAATGTTTTAAATTATTTAACTTTTATAAACATTAAAAAGGTTTATTCACCATATCTGATAAAAAGTACTTAAACGAACACAATAGTGACTTAAAATGATAAATTTTGAGACTCAAAGTCTTTGCCGGTACCGTCTCGATGGCTTCTCGACAAGTCTTTTCCGGTGTTGGGTCGACAAATAATAAAAAAACGTTTGTCGACAAGTATTTTTTTGTTTTTTTTTAACGTTTTAGGTATTTCATTACCCCTGATAAATTTAGTGACTTATTCTTGACAAGTCTTCTCGACAAACCTTCTGAAAAAAAAAGTGAAAATAAAAAAAAAAACCATGGGCCGTGGGACCCAACACAGGAAACGACTTGTCGAGAAGCCATCGAGACGGTACCAGCAAAGACTCCGAGTCTCAAAATTTATTTTTTTAAGTCACTATTATGTTCGTTTAAGTACTTTTTATCATATATGGTGAATAAACCGTTTTAATGTTTATAAAAGTTATATAATTTAAAACAATTATAAAAAAAAGAAAAAAAAAACTACAAACGACCGTTTGTGTGCAAACGATCAAATGCTTCCTGTGTACAAATCCAAAATGCATGTGTCTTTATCCACATCCTATATTAATATTGTTATTAAATTGTTTAATATTATCTAGTTAAGTACTTGATATATATAATAATGATTATTAAACTATATTTGTAATTTCTAAGTTTGTATTCATTTTCGGTTAAAAAACCATGATATGTTGAAGAAGAATATGGCAAGTAGCCACACAATTTACGACCAATAACTAATTGGGTCAATGTTAATCTCATAATATAAAAGTTTAGGTGACCATGTTTGATATCACAAATCAAATTTTGAACATTTTGAGATTTGTGTTTTGTTCATAAAATTAGAAATTATATGAAAGCTGTAGTCATTTTTCGGTCTAATATTTTACTTAAACAAAGTATACATGTTTTGATTTCTTTTGGGAAAACTAGATACTAGATAGCATATATTTAAAAAAAATCTGATTTAAATTAAACTTATTATCCCAGTAAAATTGTAAACTATGAGATTTATCAGTTCTTTACATTGGTTAGTTTAATTTGAGAAAGTCTAAGAATATTTTAAGTTTACTTTAGCAAAATTAGACTGGTCTACACTCATGAACAGTTTTATATTTCAATATGATTCAATGTAATTATTGATCATATCCAAGTACATGTGGATACAAGTGTAGTTGAGTTTGAGTTAGATTAAGCTTGAACATAGTGTATTACTCTGTATACAAAGTTCATTTTTTTATTTTTTAATGATCAGTGCTATATTTTTTCTATTGGGACACGTAATTTTTTTATTGGACGTAATGCGGTAGGCCATTTTATTATTATTTTTTTTATTTACTATGTTAGAAACATGTGTACAGGAGTTGAATAAATGCAATATATTTTAAATTTATCGTTCCCTAAAAGATGTAACATATTGTAAACAATAGTTTTTATGAAGATTTATATGTTAGATCTAATCATCAACATCATCTTTGTGATCATCAGCATTAGCATCGTCATTATCATTGTTATCATCATCCTCATTATCTGTCAAAGGTCCATTATTATATAGTCCAATATACCCCTTCAGTTTAAAGAGGAGGGTTATGGATGCTTAGACTAGAACAAAAATCGTAAAATGGTGCTCTAGGTAAACATGAAGAACACGAATGTTGCCCCTCTTGACTTGCTCTCGAACAAAGTGAATACCTATTTCAATATGCTCGGTTCTCTGATGTTGGATAGGGTTACCAAACATATAAATGGCACTAACATTATCATAGTAGACCAAGGATTTACGTTTGGATGTGATGCCCAAATCAAGAAGAAGATTCATGAGCCAAAAATATCTTTAGCTACAACATGTGCAACCCCCCAGTATTCGGCACAAGCAACCGAAAGTTCAGAGATGAGAATAAGACTGGTGTTTGCCGTAGAGAATAGAAGTAGGAGTTTAATAGTGTTTGGCTCTGTTGAGAAAGATGTTGAGTAAATAAGTGGCCATTTGGAGTGCATGATGCCAATAGGTGGTAGGGACGGAAGCGTGTGTGAGGAAAGTATGAACGACATTGTTGATGGAGCAAATTTTACGTTCTGATTACCATTTTGGGGAGAAGAGTGTGGATAAGAAAAATGAAAAACCATGTTGTTTGGGGCAGAAAATTTGTGCAAGGATTTACTATTGTATTCGGTGTCATTGTCGCAAAAAAAGGTTTTTGATGGGTTTGCCAAATTGAGTTTGGATTAATTTGTGAAAGTTAAGAAAAATAGTGAAAACACTAGATTTGTTTGTTAACTGGTAGGTCCACAAGTAATTGGTGAAGTCGTCAAGAAATAGAACATAATAATGATGACCTCCCGAGCTTGTGACGGGGGACGTCTATAAGTCTCTGTGAATTATATCAAAAATCATCAATCATGTATGAGACAAAGAATCATAAAAAATGCAATTTGATATGTTTTTCAAACACAACAAGATTGACATAAATGACTGCTCGAAAACTAGCTATCTGACATTAATCAAGTTCTATTTATTCAAGACACGTAATAAAGACGAGCTACGATGGTCGAGATGATGATCCCAAAGATCCCGAGACAAAGCTGCAAACATAGAAGGGCTTGTGACATGAGTGGAAGGCAATGACAAAGGATATAAGTTATCTCTCGTGCTATTTCATCTGAGGATATGAATCTGCATCGAGAAGTCCTTCACAAGAAAGCTAAAGGGGCTAAATTTAATAGAAATGTTTGTAAGACAATATTTATTAATATATCTTAATATATTTCGATATATATATATAAATAAATATCTTATGTCCTTTAATCATTTATCTTAAATAATCAATTACGATTTTAACCCTATCTGGTATTACTTGATGGACGTAATTACCCTTTCTAGATGGGCTGGGTGTATTATAAATAGAGGCTCTTAGGGAGAGATTAAAGGTTAATCACCACCACCCCAAACCGATCTCTCTCTTCTCTCGGCTCTCTCTCTCTCTCTCTCTGATTCGTGTTCTTCACGAATCCTTTTCCCATCCTAAACTATACACCCTAAAGGGGAACCAAGGCTATTAACAGGAATGGACAACCTGACTGCTGCTGATCTCAATCAGTTCACCACAGGTAATCTTTACATATTATTATCTGTTTATATTAACGATTTCAGGATTCGATCAACATGTGGTATCAGAGCATATGTTGCTCAATCGAATCATGTTTCTGAATTCGTTATAAACCCTAATTTTCGAAATCAGACAATGGGTTTTTCGATTCTGTCTAAAAATCGTGAAACCCTAATATGTCCTTTTAAGCACATAATGAAAATTGGTTTTAAAAACAAACCCAAAACTTTAATCAGATTTCGTTTTGGAAAACCATGTCAAAAACCCTAACTGATTTCGAGGGATTATTGACTTTTCGATCAAGATACCAATTCTTGATCGAAAAGCTTACTTTTCGACCAGACAATTCACTTTCCGATCGAAATATGCGGCTTGGTTCCCTACTTTTCGATCGGACCATATGGCCCTTTTCGATCGACTTTTCGATCAGGCCATATGGCTTTTCGACTTACTTTCCGATCGAAATATGCGGCTTGGTTCCCTACTTTTCGATCGGACCATGTGGCTTTTCGATCGACTTTTCGATCGGGCCATGTGGCTTTTCGATCGACTTTTCGATCGGACCATACGGCTTTTCGATTGGCTTTTCGATCAGGCCATATGGTTTTTCGACCGACTTTTCGATCTGATCGAAAAGTCTACTTTTCGATCGAAAAGCTCACTTTTCGATCAGATACCCTTTTTCGATCGAAAAATCATACTTTTCGATCGGGTATAACTTTTCGATCAGACACTCCTTTCCGATCGGAGTTCGATCCGCGGTTGTTGACAGGGGGGTTTCTGCTAAAATTGGGGCTTCATATTAAAAATTTGTTTGTTTAAAACCTTAAAATTTTATGTTTTACAAAACCTAACAAAATTTAGATTAGTTCCTTACCTCGTATTAGTTAAATGACAAGTAGTAATTCTGGCCAACGCTGTTTTACTACCTTAATTAATGTCACTAATTATTTCTAATACCAGGCAATTTACTTCAAACTAATCTATTCGCTTAAATTGATAACATCTTTAAAACCTCGATTCTGGCCAACGCTGATTCGTTGTTTTTGTAATGTTTATCGACTTAGAATTAAGCATTCGCCTTACGTATACAAGTGTTTCTCTTCTGGCAAACGCTGATGAGTTGCACATGTATTCAGCGAAACTAATTTGTACATAAAGCTTATGGTGTATCATTTCTGGCCAACGCTGATGTGATGCATCACTTTATGCACATACACTTATTTAGTTCATAATGCTTAGATGATAGGCAAGTAACCAACGCGAAAGCTGATTCATCTTAGTAGAACCTTTTATTCTGTCTATTAATTTTGGTGATTATTATAGACCTTATCACAACTTACTTGCTTCATTTCTATGGTCCTTACTTATGCCTGCTTATTATTATAATAATTACTAATGTCATATGCTTATAATTATTATACTATTATAATTATCCGATTAATCCCTATACCTCTCTTCGCTTAGTATCTTATTATTCTCTCTCTCTTGTCCACTCTAAGCCTCGGCTTTCGGAATAGAAACCCTGACTGGAACAAACTACGCTGCTTGGAAGGATTCTCTGAGTCTGGTTCTCGGTATTTTAGGCTTCGATCATGCACTCCTTAATGATGCTCCTGCTGACCTCACTACTTCGAGCACTCCTGAACAGAAGACTGCTCATGAAAAATGGGTCAAGTGCAACAAGATGTGCCTTTTGATCACGAAGAAGTCCATTGACATTGTCATCCGGGGGGCCATACCAGATTCTGACAATGCCAAGACCTACCTGGCGTCCGTGGAGGAGTACTACAAGGGAACATCTAAGGTGCATGCTGGCAACCTTATTCTCAAGTTGCTGACTACTAAATACGATGGAAAGGGCAGCATCCGTAAGCATCTAATGGTTATGAACGATGTCGCCAACAAACTTAAGGCCTTAGACATGCCGATCGGCGAAACGTTCCTGGTTCACTTCATTATGACTTCTCTTCCTGCGTCTTTCGAAACTTTCAAGGTCAACTACAACGCTCAGAAGGATAAATGGAAGATGAGCGAGCTGATTGAAATGTGCGTGCAAGAGGAAGAGCGTCAGAAGCTTGACAAACCAGAAGTTGCTTACCTCGTGACTGCCAACTCCAACAACAAGAGGAAGGGCAAGGCTACTCAAAGGGAACATCCTAAGGTTCAGAAGAAGGATCAAGCTACATCATCTTCCGGCCCTAGCAATTCTAGCAAACCTTACTGCAAGTTCTGTCGCAAGCTTGGACATAAACAGAAGGACTGCAATCGTTTCAAGGATTGGCTGGCTAAGAAAGGTAATCATCTTAATATGATAACTGAGTCCTTTAATTTAAATGTTCCAACTAATTCATGGTGGTTTGATTCCGGTTCTATGGTCCATGTAACTAACTCTACTCAGGGTTTTCATTCGATCCAGATGCTGGAAAGAAACCAAAGAACGCTTAAGCTTGGGAATGGAAAAGATTTAGCCGTTAAAGCCGTGGGAACTTTACATCTTATTATGAAAACTGGTTTATGTATTAAACTTTATGATACCTTATATATTCCTGAGATTACTCGGAATCTTGTATCAGGACCAAAGTTAGACATGGACGGTTTTGATGTTTCTCATGGTCATGGCAAACTTACTATCTATTTTAATTCTCAAGTATTTGGTTCTGGTTATCTGGATGGTGGACTTTATCGATTAGAACTGGATGATGTTTTCTCTAATTCTTTGTTATCTTATAATATTAACCAAACAACAACAAAAAGAAAACCTAAAAGAGACTTAGAAACTTCATCTATGTTATGGCATCAACGTTTAGGCCATATTTCGCGGGATCGCTTAGTGAAACTCGTGAAGGATGAAATTTTACCATCTCTTGACTTCACCAATTTTGGAACATGTGTCGATTGCATCAAAGGCAAAATGACATCCACTAATAAGAAAGGTGCCACTAGGAGTTCTAAATTATTAGAAATTATTCACACTGATATTAGTGGCCCCTACTCTACTGTTGGAATTACTGGACATAACTCTTTTATCACTTTCATAGATGATTATTCTCGTTATATGTACTTGTATCTCATTAAAGAAAAATCTGAATCACTAACAACTTTTAAAGACTATCAGACTGAAGTTGAAAAACAATGCGGTCTTCCAATCAAAGTTGTTAGATCGGACAGAGGAGGTGAGTATTATGGTAGACATACGGACTTAGGTCAGGCCCCTGGTCCATTTTATGAGTTTTGCAAAAGCCAGGGGATCGTGAACCAATACACCATGCCAGGTACTCCTCAACAGAATGGTGTTGCTGAAAGGAGAAACCGAACCCTTATGAACATGGTACGAAGTATGTTAGCCAACTCGGGCTTACCCTTATTTCTCTGGACCGAAGCCTTAAAAGCAGCCGTTTATATACTCAACAGAGTTCCGTCCAAATCTGTCCCTAAAACTCCTTATGAACTCTGGACAGGACGGAAACCGAGTCTAAGACATATGAAAGTATGGGGCTGTCTTGCTGACGCTAAACTCTATAATCCCTTCTTAAAGAAGCTTGATATGAAAACCGTAACCTGTAACTTCATCGGTTATCCCGAACATTCCAAAGGTCATCGGTTTTATTGTCCTTCCCATGTTACTCGTATCGTAGAAACCAGAAATGCCGTGTTCCTTGAAGATCATAACATCAGTGGGAGCAGTGAAAACTTTCTCGATGATCTGCGTGAAGTACAAGACGCGGGGGGGAGGGACTCTTCGTCGCTTACCATCACTCCGATTACTCCTCTTGTACACGCCTCCGTTGCTGACACTGCACCCATTCAACCTCCCTCTCCAGTACATGACGACAATCCAAACGAACAACCACAAAATAATGCTGAACCCGCTGAACCAGTCGTTCCAACCAGAAAGTCAACAAGAGTTAGAAAGCCTACTAACTTTGACGACTATGTTACTTTCCTGGCTGAGCTTGAAACGGATGGTGGAAAGTTCATCGATCCAACCTCTTATAAAGAAGCCATGAACAGTGATCAGTCTTCTGAGTGGAATAAAGCTATGCTTGACGAGCTTGAATCCATGAAGAAAAATGACGTTTGGGATTTAGTTGTATTACCCGACGGTGTAAAACCGGTAGGATGCAAATGGGTCTTTAAAACTAAACTGGATCCTCAAGGAAACGTTGAGCGCTACAAAGCGCGATTGGTTGCAAAAGGCTACGCTCAAAAAGAGGGAATTGACTATCAAGAGACCTTTTCTCCTGTCTCTCGAAAAGATTCCTTAAGGATCGTGGCGGCCCTAGTAGCTCATTTTGATTTAGAGCTACATCAAATGGACGTCAAAACTGCTTTCCTGAACGGTGACTTGTATGAGGAAGTGTTCATGACGCAGCCTGATGGGTTTAAACCAGAAGGTCAAGAACATTTAGTCTGCAAGCTAAAGAAATCGATATACGGGCTAAAACAAGCATCGCGTCAGTGGTACTTAAAGTTTGATGAAGTCATGAAGAAACAAGGTTTCCTGAAGAATCAAGTGGACCAGTGCACCTTTCTTAAGATGAGTGGGAGCAACTTACTATACTTGTCCTTTACGTAGATGACATTCTACTGGCAAGTAATAGTCTTGACATGTTGCATGAGTCAAAGCGGTTACTTTCGCTTAACTTTGACATGAAAGATCTCGGAGAAGCCTCTTATGTTATAGGCATCGAAATTCACCGAGATAGAGCTAAAGGGATCTTAGGCTTGTCCCAAAAGGCTTACATTGAGCGCGTCCTTGCTCGATATAACATGCAACATTGTAACCCCTCAAAAGCTCCTGTAGTTAAAGGAGACGTTTTCGGTTCGTTTCAATGTCCGAAAACAGATGAAGAAAAGGAGCAAATGAGAATGATACCTTATGCGTCTGTAGTCGGTAGTATTATGTATGCTCAAGTCTGTACTCGTCCAGATATTGCTTACGTTGCTGGTATGTTAGGCCGTTATCAGACTAATCCTGGCCATGATCACTGGACAGCAGCTAAGAAAGTTCTTAGATATCTGAATGGGACGAGAGACTACAAACTGACTTACAGAAGAAGCGATAATTTGGAGTTAGTCGGATACTCAGATTCTGATTTTGCCAAATGTAAAGATGATAAGAAATCCACTTCTGGATACATCTTTATGTTAGCTGGTGGGCCCATTTCATGGAAGAGTCATAAACAACAGCTAACTACAACATCCACTATGATGGCAGAGTACATTGCTGTTTACAATGCAACCTGTCATGGAATGTTGCTTAGAAATCTGATAGCTGGACTCAAAATTGTTAATTCCATTTCCAGACCATTGAAGCTTTATTGTGATAACTCAGCTGCCGTTACTTTCTCGAACAGTAACAGTTCGACTGGCGCTGGACTGTACCTCGATACAAAGTATTTGTTCGTTCGTGAACGAGTTGAGGAAAATGTTCTTTGTATTGAGTATATAAGTACTAAAGATATGCTTGCGGATCCGATGACTAAAGGTCTCCCAATTAAAGTGTTCGAAGATCTTATTTTGAGAATGGGCTTTACTAAAGACCTTAACTAAGCATATTGTACTTCTTATTAATAAAATTTCCTCTTACGATTGATTTTGTCTCTTAATATGTTATGCATGCCTTATTGACATATAGACAGCTTTATTATAAATCAACGGAAGGGCTTACTTTGGTAATTGATTCTGAATTTATGTTGAATTTTAAATTTGGGATTGTAGTATGATTAATGGGGGTCTTGAGTTGGATAATCAACTCTATGACTGTATTTTTCTGCTGCAATTTTGGTTTAAAATTGAAATGAGTACTAAATTCTGATCAGACTTATCTAGTACCTCATATAAATGATCATTCGGCCAAGTGGGAGAATGTAAGACAATATTTATTTATATATCTTAATATATTTCGATATATATATATAAATAAATATCTTATGTCCTTTAATCATTTATCTTAAATAATCAATTACGGTTTTAACCCTATCTGGTATTACTTGATGGACGTAATTACCCTTTCTAGATGGGCTAGGGTTTCCCCTTGGGTGTATTATAAATAGAGGCTCTTAGGGAGAGATTAAAGGTTAATCACCACCACCCCAAACCGATCTCTCTCTTCTCTCGGCTCTCTCTCTCTCTCTGATTCGTGTTCTTCACGAATCCTTTTCCCATCCTAAACTATACACCCTAAAGGGGAACCAAGGCTATTAACAGGAATGGACAACCTGACTGCTGCTGATCTCAATCAGTTCACCACAGGTAATCTTTACATATTATTATCTGTTTATATTAACGATTTCAGGATTCGATCAACAATGTTATTATCAGTTGTTAATTGACGAACATATAATAAATTTTTTATTAGTTTAGGAGCTGCAAGCATGTTATTGATTTTAAGGAGTGGGTCTAATTGAACCGGTTAATTGGAAAAACTGGTTTCCTTAAATATATCTTTTTTGGTATATAAAAACATTAAATAAACTCAATATAATGTATTCTTTTATTTAATTAAAATTATAAAAAAACAAACAAACTACAAAGATACATTTTCTTGAAAAAAAAGAAACTTAAATGTAAAAATACATTACTAAACATATATTAAAACTAAGACAACTTGTGTGACTCGTATGATTGGGTTTAAGTATCCGGTCTCGAAGCCAATCATCATATTCTCTTTCTATATCGAAAACTGGCTGTGAATTTGTTTTACGACAATCATACTCGTGTTTAACACCCTCGACATCGAGTTCGCCCTCGAGACTACTCTTGTCTTGAATTCGTTTCATCGCGTCCAAGCAGTGGCGAACCCAGAAACTCTTTTTATGGGGTTCGGAACTTTTCAATGATCGATTATTTATCACTAAATATTATTTTTTTCCCGGTTCGATTCGGGTCTGGTCGGGTCGGATCGAGTCATTCTAACATATTTAAATCCAAATCAAGTAATTGACCGACGAATTAATATAAAATTAATAAAATATTTGACCAACAATCTAGTATTCCGACAAAGAACCAACATTCTAACATTCTAAAAATTTAGCAATTAATCAAATTATCAAATAATAAAGTAAAACTAAAAAAAAGTTACCTAAACAAAAGACTTGAGGCTCTTTAAAATCTAATTCGGAAGAGGGGCGACACCGATAGCAAAAGACTTTAAAGTTTTAAATTATTTTTTCTTTGTGTTGGTCTGAAAATTTCATGGGGGTCGGTATCAAAATTTATTGGGGGTCGGTCGGGATTGGATCGTACATATCCTACTACTAAAAAAAATTCATGGGGTGCGGCCGAACCCCAACCCACTAAGGTGGGTACGCCACTGCGTCCAAGTGATCCTTCAAGTAAATGTACATCTTTAATGTCGGCTTAGTGAGCTCGTCCTTCGAAGCGATAAAACCCTGTCACTAAGAGAACAACGGATTCCGAAGGTACCATAGAAACTTGTACGCTTAATAAATCATGGGCCATGACAACTAGAATTGGAAATTGGGATTACCATTCTTTCACCAAGCCAAGGCATCAAAACTTTTCCACTCAGTGGGTGATATACCCTAATCCGTTCCCATATAACGTCAGAATTCATTATTTGTTGTATTACCTCGAGCCCGTTTACTACTACTTCACTTCTAATAGTGTAGTAAAAATCCATACTCAAGGTTCTAGGTACCACTTGACGATTGGTCCATTGCTTCACGTACATATATTGTTGGACAATCCATATGTAAATATATATTAAATACTAGGATAGAACCCGTATGTTATACGGGTTAAATCAATTTTTTTTGGGTAAATGGTTATACGGGTTAAATCATTAGAAAATATATATAATTGATAATTCATGCATACTCGTTTTATTACCCGAATAATGTATTACATTACATTTAATAAAATTATAATTCATAATATGGTATTGGTGACTTTATCATCTTCATAAAAAAATATTTAGAGCATGTCTCTACTTGTATATTTGGAAAAAAATACAACATAAACATGATCATCTTTAAAAAATGGTTGTTAGAAAAACAATCCAACCCTGAATAGCGACTAACACTAACTTATGATTTGACAAACTTGAGACTTTAAGTCTCGATAGAAAGTTAGGTGAGTATAAAATTTTATCAAAATTATAATGAACATATTCTAATTGTTGGGTATAAAGTCTAAATTATAATCAGAATATTATAATTTTAAATCAATAAAAAAATATTTATCTTGGTATATATTAGAAAACGTACAATTGTATTAGTCATGATGTTTAAAAATTCTAATTTGAATGAACACGGATCATTTGATATGATAGAAAAATTATATAATATTGGATATTATGAACATAAATTTTATTGTTTACGGATTTCTTTATAAATAGTATCATCCACAATGTTGATTGGATTTGTAAAACAATATTAGTTATTCATTAATTATAATATTAAATATGATTTGCTTAATTATATTTGAAAAACACGGTAAATAAGTGTCCATTGATATTTTATAAGTTTTTAAAATATTTATTAAATAAAAATAATAATAGTTTTAAAAATAATTTTAAATAAAAATTAGATGTAAATTAATATATGATTGTCATAATTCCATAAATATAATTAAATAAAAATATATCATGATTATAAGGGATATAATTTCCAAAAAAAAAAAGAATTTATTAGGGAGTAGATTTGGGAGGGAAAATTTGTGTGAGAATGATTCTTGTGTTGACAAGTGTCAACAATTGTAATTGTTTATTAGAGTAGGAAGATATATTTGATAAATACATGTTAAAATTACTCTTTATGTTTGAAGAAATATTCTAGTTTTCCACATCCAACGACAAAACATTAACTATCAAATTAATGATCGTCTCAACATATCTACTATCAAATAAAACTTTGTTGCGCATGATCAGATTCTAGTTAAAGATTAAATAGCCTATTAATCTATTTTTTTTTTTGAACGGCCAACAAAAATATTATTAACAAAAACCACCGAGTCGATGGACAAATGTACAAATGAAACAAGACACGTTAATACATAAAAGACCCCAACAAGTACATGATTATCTTAGAAAGTTGAAAGATTGAAGACCCGCCAATGCTCCCAAGAGATTTTCTTCCTTGAGCGACTTGTAATCCAAAGATGGCTAAATATTTTTGTATTCTCCACAAGCTTAGACATTACCAAAGGAGACCCGTTAAAAATGATGTCATTTCTAGCACGCCATAAGTTCCATATCGCCGTCAAAATCACTCCTTGTACCACCTTTTTCTTAGTTGCGTTACCTCTTATAAATCTATGCATGATTAACAAATCTTGGGTGCTAAACATGTAGAAAGAGGGTAGATTACACCACCTAGAAACATATTCCCATAAAGCTTGCGTCGCCCGACATTCCACAAATAGGTGGCTCACATTCTCGTCTGATTCATTGCATAAAGGGCAGGAAAGAGACGGGAGTACAACACCCCTATCATGCAAGCTTTATAATATAGCAACGAGGTTTTTAATTGTATAAATTATCTTTAAAAATAAAAAATTTAGTTGATGACACAAAGGTAGTACTTTCCTTTGTTTGAAACTTTGAACAAATTCAATCAATCTTCAATATTCTACATGTACTTTTTCCTTCTAGGGTCCAACCATCAAATGCATTTAGATATTTACTCATCCGGATAAGTTTTTTTTTTTTTGAACAGCCAAATATATTATAAACCACCAAAAACAGGAAGCCGACTAGCAAGGAGCTAGCGAGCAACCCCCAAGAACAACCCATTACATGAACCTACATCTTTCCCAATCTATACATTTCTTACTCCTATTGTTTATCCAAAGATACGAAAGACATTTAACCTCATTTATGACTCTCTCCACACATGGCTCTTTTCCTTGAAAAACGACCACGTTTCGCTCACACCGAATACACCAACAAGTAATCAAGATCAAAGCATGGACTATGTCTTTCCTCCCCTCGTCAACTGCCTTGAACATCAAAAGAAAATCATTCAAGGAGAAAGCAAAGAAAGAGGGCATATTGCACCAATTCGCAAGCCAACTCCAAACGGCAGTGGACACGAAGCAGCTCGTAAACAAGTGCAAAACAGTGTCATCCCCATCACTACAAAGCTTACAAGTCATCGACCCAACAGCCACATTCCTCTTTGCCAAGGAATCCAATGTTGCTATCCGATTCCTTTGAGCACGCCACACAAAAAGGTTGATCTTTTGGGGGACCAGATTCGACCATTTAAGGATGAATTGCTCCTCAGGAGCATGGTTTTCGCCTATAGTATCACGAACAGCAGCAGCAGAAAAGAGCGGTCCCCGTTTGCCTTTCCAAACCCAGTTTCCATTTTCCTGCAGGATAAGATTGTGGAGGCCCAGCCCTCTCCTGTCCAACTGCCTATTAACAGCCCAAATCGATTTCCATGTGCCACAAATAGAAGGCCTGCAAGGAAAGAAAGATGAACGATCCCTAGTGAAGTGAATGCTAGCAATTACCCGCCGCCACAACCGGTTATCTTCACACTTGAACTTCCAGAGCCATTTACAAAGCAGGCTATAATTAAAATCACGAAGCTTTACAAGTCCCAAGCCACCCATAGCTTTTGGAGAGCAAACTACCTCCCTCTTGACCCAATGAATCCTCTTCTTATCCTTCGAGCCACCCCATAAAAACTGAAACCTGATTTTATCTAACACATCTAACACCTTTTTTGGGGCCTTATAAAGGGAAAAGAAGTACGTAGGAAGACTATCCAGCACACTCTTGATGAGGACGAGTCTACCACCAAGGGAAAGGTGCCTAGCCTTCCAACGAGACAATCTATTTTCAAAGATACGAACAATACTTTCCCAGTTGACTCGCCTTCCCATGTTGGCACCGACAGGCATCCCTAAGTAATTAAAAGGGGTCACCCCCTTCTTACACCCAATCCGCGAGGCCATGCAGTTCACCTCAACATCCGAGACATTGAGACCGAAAATGGCACATTTGGAGAGATTAATACGCAGCCCCGAAACCATATGGAAACAGCGAAGGACCCGTAGGATATTGGAGATGTTCCGATCAGACCATCTCCCCAAGATAATGGCGTCGTCGGCGTAAAATAAGTTTGCAAGAATGGGACCATCACTGGGGAGCCTGATTCCTTCAAAAGTCCCCGAACATACCGCCTTTTTGATCATCCAATCAAGGGCCTCCATAACAATTAAAAAGAGATACGGAGACAGGGGATCACCTTGCCGGACCCCCTTGTGACATTGGAACTCAGCCGTCGGCGACCCATTGACAAGGACCGAGGCACGAGAAGATCTCAGAACCCCCATAATCCAAAGCCTCCACCTGTCCGGGAACCTCATGTGGCCAAGAACCATGTCCACAAAATTCCAATCTATAGAATCAAAAGCTTTGGCGAAGTCTACCTTGAAGAAGAAACCCGGAAATTTTGATTGCTTAAGCCAAGATAGGGTCTCATTTACAATCAGGGGCCCCTCAGTGATGTTCCTACCTTTGACATAAGCCATCTGAGTTTCAGAAATCAGACCATTCAAAACAGTTTTCAAACGTTCCGCGAGCACCTTAGATATAACCTTGGAAATGCACCCGATGAGACTAATGGGGCGAAAATCCCCAAGGGACTGAGCATCGATAACCTTCGGGATTAAGCAAAGGAAAGAAGAACTGCACCCCTTCGAGATGGTGCCCGTCTCATAGAAACGGTCCATAATACGGTAGAAATCCTCCTCCAAATAGCTCCAAAAGAACTTAATAAACTCAAAGTTATAACCATCCGGCCCCGGAGCCTTGTTTCCCTCACACGACCAAACAGCGTTCTTTATCTCGCATTTAGTAAACGGTTGAGATAAGGACATAGCCTGCTCATCGGAAATACTACTAATGCCCTCACAGTTAAGCTTAGGTCTTGGCCCATCATATCCTTTGAAAAGATCGCTGAAATAATTAAAAACCTCTAGTTTTATCACCGAAGGGTCATCCACCCATTGTCCCCCAATCCTGAGCCCATTAAGACGGTTAGAAGCGATATTAGAGTTGATGAAACCATGAAAAAAGGAGGAGTTCTCATCCCCTTCTACGGCCCACCGGACCCGAGCTTTTTGACGAAGATCAGCCCGCTTCTGATTTTCCAGATCCATAAGCTTCCGCTTATTCTCCACCCAATCATCTAATTCAGCCCCCATGATGATCCGATTTTCACTGTCCCTATCCTTTTGAAAACAAAACTCTTTGAGAGCCAGAATATTGGAAGAAATGCCATCTCTATGTTTGGTAAACCAATCTTTAATTAAAAGCTTGGCCCCTTTAAGCTTCTGTTGCAGGTGAACATCAGGAGGGCATCCGGATAAGTTATAATTTATTAGAGATACTTAAATATTATAATAAAGAGTAAATAGCCATTTTGGTAATGTGCTTTGGATGTTTTTATCATTTCATATTTTTTCTCCTCAGCCTCCACAAAGTTTTAAAAACTTTATCATTTTCATTCACCTCCTTAGTTATATTCAACTTTCTATATATTAAATCCCCACTTAAAATAAGTGTAATTTTGTAAATCTTCACTCCCTCCACTCCACCTCATTTACTTCATTTACTTAGTCCCGCCGTATCCATCACCGTTTTTCTGAAATTTGTTCATAAGCTCGTTCAAGATAACATTTTTCTTTTTCGGGTCAAAGCCGAAATCGAGAAATAGGAGATGCTGATGCTGATTGCGGGCTCTAAAACAACTTGCTAGAGGGTATCTTTTTGGTGATTAATTAAAGTTGGTTTTTAAAAAATTAGCATAACTTTTAATAACTTTCAGACTTAATTTATTTTTCTTATTATTTTAACGTCTTCTTGTTGATTGATGAGAAATCTTGAGCTTTGACTTTCTGGATGGTTATTGACTTGATGGTTAATGAGTCAGAAAAGAAGTTGACATGAACCAAATAAGAAGAATCCGCCAAGAATAAGAAACTTCATGTACAACAGTTAAACCACAATCTCTCCGTAACTATCGTGTATGGTTTTAGACTTGAATACCTCTGTTTAATCCATTAAAAATATATTTTGTCTAAAATGAATATGAAGATATCCAATTAATTAATTTTATAAATCAAGAGTTGAGATTCAAATACAATAAAATAAGATAAAAAGGAAAATAAGAGATGATAAGATATTTTTGATAGAGCCTCTTTTGTTGATTTTTTAAAAAGTTTTCCCGCTTTTCTTAAATGCTCATGACTTTTTTATACGACATTATTTTTTTTATAGTATTGATATTTAAAAAAACTAAAAATATTTTGTTTCTTCTAAAAATTATACTAAAATATGAAAACTGTACCAGATTTTTAAAGAGTGTACTGAATTTATAAAAATTGAATTGTTTTATATTAAAACAAATATGATTTGTATTTTATGTGTTATTTTACTTTAAAACAATTATTTCTATGTTGTTTTGTATTAAACAACATATTTTGTGTTTTTTCAAAGTAAAACACCATAGAACATTGTGCTGGTTTGCATTAAAACATAGTTTGTACTATTTTGCTTTTGGGGATAAAACTGTACTGGACATCGGCGGAACCAGGGGGGTCCGGAGGGTCCGTCGACCCTCCGGCCGACTAAATTTGTAGAAGACCGGTATACACACAAAAATATTTTTTTTGAGTTCGACCCTCTTAATTATACCTGGTAGAGGGTCAAAATGGTAGAATATAAGATAGAGATAGATAGCTGAATTTTTCCGGCGAGTTTGCAGGTATCCGGCGAAGTCAACAAGAAGCCGTCGATGTTCAGAAAATAGAAAGAAGAAGAAGAAAGTTATAAAAGAGGGATTTAAATGTTTAATGAACGTGGGTTGGGCTTTGGGGCTTGGACATATTACCTAATAGAGTAATAGTCCAGTCCAAGACTAATTATTATAGTTTTTCTATTTTTTTAATGAGCCTTATCTTCTCTTTACCCTAGAATGAAAAGGCAGTAAAACATTAAAGCAGTTCACTACTCCGTCCACTCGATAAAATTTATATATTTTTTTTTTGAACGGCCAACAAAAATATATTAACAAGCTACAAAGCGTAGCGAATGAACCATACACCCAAGAGTTTTAAGAAGACAAAACCAAATTACATAATTAAGTAAAATCAAATTTCCTCCATTGGTCCCAAGTGACGGGAATACCGGACCGGTTCTTTAGCCAAAGAAAACCAAGTATTCTTACATCCTCCATAAGCTTAGGTCTTGACACCATTACGTTGTTGAAAACACATTCATTCCGCATCTTCCAAATGCACCATATCACCGTTTGTATGACAAGATTGACGATTTTTTTTGTGTTTCACGGTTCCACCGGAGAAGTTGTGCACATCCAAGAGGTCAGTGAGACCAAAGATAAAAAATCTAGGGCACCGGCACCACTGCGATATGCCATCCCATACCGCCTGGGCAAACTCGCAAGCCACAAAAAGGTGTTCTGATGTTTCCTCCACATCTCCACAGATTGGACATAAAACTGAGGGAAGACTAATTATGCGGGCTCGTAGGGCTTCACGGGTAGATAGACAATCAAGATGCATTCTCCAAACAAGGTAGGAAACCTTTTTAGGAACCCAGTTATTCCATGTAAAACGATAAGGAGGGGCCTCATGGTGAATAGAATGGATCTTCTTTTTTATGCTCTTCGTCGAAAAATCACCCGAATCTTCTAGTACCCAACGCCAAGTGTCTTCACTTACTCTCAACACCCGATGATTGATCAGTCCCATGAGCGTCGACAATTCATCTCTTTCGTCGGCTGCCACCGGTAACCTTTTCCAAACGAAGTTCCAATGTAGACTGGTTGAGTCATACACAATTCGATCGCAGAGGCAGGCTGATTTGTTTGATTCCAGCGCGAATAACGCAGGGAACTTGATGTATAAAGGGCTGTCAAGGGTCCACCAATCCAACCAGAACCGTATGCTCACCCCATCCCCTTGTTGCCCCTGTATTTCTTTTTCAAGGTTGACACCCAACGCTTGAAGATCGGCCGCCGAGCTGCTGATTTGTCTCCATGGCCCAGGGACGGTGACCTTTGCGGGGATAAAGGACCATGACCGCGAGCTGTAATGTATATCCCAAACAATCCTCCGCCATAAAGAGTTCTTCTCGTTCTTGAATCTCCACCACCACTTGGCCAGGAGGGCCATATTAGATTCTTTGAGTGATCCAAGTCCTATTCCACCATACTCCTTCTCTCTTGTCATCTTCTCCCATGCGACCCAACAAATCTTTCTGTGCCCATCGCTTCCTCCCCAAAGAAAGTTTCTCCTTATGCGATCAAGTGTTTCAATCACACCTGCAGGAACCTTATAAAGTGAAAAGTAGTATGTAGGAAGTGAGTTAAGCACAGATTTGATTAGAGTAATACGACCTGCGAAAGAGAGTGTTTTTGCTTTCCATGAGGTAAGCCTTGTTTTGAACGTGTTGATAATAGGTGCCCAATGCTTTATGAGATTCATATTTGCTCCTATTTGTAGACCCAGATGTTTAAACGGGAACGTTCCAGTCTTGCATCCCATGATTTGAGCCATCTGATCTTGTTCTCCTTGATTCACCCTAATACCGAATAAAGTGCATTTTGAGAGATTAATCCCAAGGCCTGAGATTAGATAGAAGCATCTCAACAATCTCTTTATATTGCTCGCATTTGACCCGGACCATTCTCCCATAAATATGACGTCATCTGCAAACATTAAATGCGTTAGTGGGGGGCTAAGGGGCTGCGCTTTTAAACCATGAATAAGACCCAAGTTAGATGCTTTTTTAATGAAACATGTGAGAGCCTGCATAGAAATTATAAATAGAAAAGGTGAAAGAGGGTCTCCCTGACGCAATCCCCTTTTACAGTTGAACTCTTGCGTTGGTGAACCGTTAACAAGAACTGATGCTCTAGATGTTGAGATTATCGCGTATATCCAGTTCCGCCAGAGGAGAGGGAATCCCATTTGCCTAAGTACCTCCAACAGAAATCCCCAGTTAAGAGAATCGAAGGCCTTGTTGATATCTACTTTAAAAAACAAGCCTGATCCTTTTTTCTTCTTAATATGATTCAAAATTTCGTTAAGGATCAATGGTCCATCTAGTATGCTCCTTTGTGAGATATATGCAGTTTGCTCCTCAGAGACCAGACCAGAAATCACCGATTTTAGCCGGTTGACTAAGACTTTTGAGATGATTTTATTTATGAGCCCAATTAGACTAATCGGACGGTAATCCCCCAACGATCCTGGTGACCTTGATTTTGGGATAAGAGTTATGAACGCTGCAAAAACATTCGCTGTGAGGGTACCTGTGGCATAAAAGTGTTCAAACAATTTAAAGAAATCTAACTGGAATGCTGGCCAACACTTTTTTAAAAAATTAACATTAAAACCGTCGGGCCCCGGCGCTTTATCACCGTCGCACTCCCAAACTGCGTTTTTAATCTCCCACAAAGTAAACGGCTGGGTGAGATTTGTTCCTTGCTCCTCTGTCAATGTCCCCAGGTCCGGACATACAAATGGCGGGCGGTCATCTACCTGTTCATCAAATTTGTTAGAAAAAAACTCATAAACCTCATTTTTTATGACTGTGGGGTTGGTGTTCCAAGTGTCGTTCACCATCAGCCCATTGATGCGACTGTTGCTAATGTTGGCATTTACTATCCCATGAAAATATTTTGAGTTTTCATCACCGTCCATTGCCCATTTGCCCTTAGCTTTTTGCTTCATATCCTTGACTTTGATTTGGTCCGTCTCCATGATGAATTTCTTGCACTCACTCCGCTTTTGAATCTCATAATCATGTAAGGCTCTGGTATTTGCTATTGACTCAATTGCTTCCTGGTCTGATTTTGCAGCTGTGTATGCGACATTACGAGCCCTCCTTTCCGCTTGAATCCAATCCTTCACTTTATATTTCACCCATTTAAGCTTTGTTGCCAACGCTAAATCTGCCGGCCCACTAAAAGTGAAGTTTGAGGCTTGCGTGACAACAAAGTCAATAAATTCTGCATTGTTTAGCCACGAGTTGAATAATTTAAATGGAACTGGTCCAAAATCCGCGGTTGATGTGGTGAGGGTAATGGGACAATGATCCGAGTAGAGCCTTGGGAGGCAAGCGACTGATGCATTCGGCCATTGATCCTGAAATTCCTTACACACCAAGAAGCGATCGAGCTTGCTTGCTTTCTCGCCATTGTCAGATACATAAGTATATAAATCCCCACCCATGTTGTATTCCACTAAATCCCCCCTTGTGATAAAATCGTTAAAAAACATGGCATTAAGTTCTACAAACTGTGAATTAACCCTCTCATCCGGTGTACGGACATCATTAAAATCCCCCATGAACAACCATAGACCCGTGGATTCTTCCTTTATTTTTAAAAGATCCTCCCAAAGTGCCCGGCGAACCACCGGGTCATTTGGAGCATAGATGTTTGCTATATTAATTACTTTACCCGACCCCCCCAGAATCCCATTGAGAACAAGATAATATCTATTTTTAATTGACCCGGTTAGAGTGAACACATAGGGATTCCAAATACAAACAAGCCCACCAGATGCCCCTGTAGATTCAATGTTAACAACATGGAATGCGGATCTACCCCAGAATTCGTGAAAAGGGAAATTAAAATAGTCAGTAACTTTTGATTCTTGGAAAGATATAAAATTGATACCGAGAGAAGATTTTAGGCCGCGAATCCAGATTGCTTTCCTGGAATCGTTCATCCCCCTAATGTTGATGGACATGCAATTCATTGAGGAATGGGTTGGTTGCCCTCTCCATTGATTGTGGCCGAAACCTGATGCGTATGTCCGATGAGCTTAATTCCAACACAAGCACCAAATTGAACAGTGTTATTGACCTCTCCTTGTATACTTGGGGAATCCGCAACAGCCTCAGAGCCATCAGAATTCACCTCCTCATCCATGGGCGCCCAATTATCCATCACCGGTATAGGAGAGTCACCTGCCATGGCTGTGGCGGTGGCTGTCGAAACATGATGGTCCGGCAGACCATTCTCGCTCACGTTTACGGTAGGAGGATTGATATTGGGTCTAATGGGAATGTCATCAAAATATTTAGCCCAAGTTTCAACTGATGCATCCACCCCATTCGAGTGTCTCGTACGTTTGTTGGGCCTATCTGGCGAATCTCCATTTGTGGACTCGGGCCCATTTTTTTCACCTAGTTTATTGTTTAGCCCAAAAGTTCTCCCTCTTCGTTTAAACTTACCGCCCTTTTTTCTTGTTGGTGACGTCAACCCTCTAGAAACAGTGCCATCACAATTATGAGGGAGGCTCTTTGGAATCTGTTGTTGTTCCTCGTGAGCGTCCTTACTGACCGTTGTGACCGGAGTTACATTCTCATCGGTCGGTGACTTGTTCGTCACTGGGGATCACCCACTTGGGAAGTACTTACATCGGAGTTTTTTTCCGACGTCTCTATTCCGACTACAATTTCGCCCTCTTCGAGCTCATCGCTTGATTTATCCATCCCTACAACCGTGTTCTCTTTAGGTTTTGTTTCAGAATTTGTGGTTGGAGAGGTACCACCTGTTAGGAAGTCTGGCAACCAAAAGCGAGGAATTTCCGAAACTCTAACTTGGTACAACCTTCCACACCAAATGACATCCACATCCTCGTCAATCCAGCCTACATTACCCTTCACAAGCACACATAGTCTTGTGTATGACAAGTCTTTTTCCCATCCCGAATTCGCCGTGTTGTGGAGTATTTTTCCGAAAAGTTCTCCGATACGATCAATTGCGGTTTTTTCTTTGACGGCGATAGGGAGCCCTTGAATTTTTAACCAAGCCAATCTTTCAAATTCAATGTCTTGGCCATCCCATATTCCGATGACATCAAAAACCTCCAGAATTTCCCTCCGTTTATCATTAAGGAAATTAGCAACATCATCTTTGCAGTAGAAATTAATAAGGACAGTTAGGCCTCCCACATACTTCACATCAGTGTTAAAGACCTCGATCCGACGTAGCCATTCCTCCACATCGTTTAATTGATCTAAGCTTTTGACTTTACAGACCACCGAATTGCCCTGCATATAACAAACTTCTTTTGAAATTTCAAAACCGATATTCACCTGTTTCCTGGAGCCGGAGCAGTTTGCCTTAGAACCCATGAGTGCATCCTTAAAAGGCCCACCGCTTGCTACTGTGTTGAAGTTTGGCATGGGGTTTTTTAGTTTTTCCGACCGGTTCGAGTTATTCGTACCCATATTCCCCGCCGCAACAGTAGCAGGGGGTCTGGAGGTTAAGATTTTTCTGCCTTCTCTATCGTATTTGGGGAAGTGAACACCCACAAGAGCATTTTGAATCCTTACCTTCCCCATCAGTGATCGAAAAGCGCTTGGGTCTCGTACACCTTTGAATCTGACAAAACCGAAATTCGAGCCAGATCTCGCCGGACGGAACGGAACGATGGCGTCCGCCACCTGCCCAAAGACTTCAAATGTTTGCCGGAGTTCCTGGCTTTTCACCCCTTTCGGTACGTTTGAGATGAAGAACGTTGTCGTGTGCGCCCACCGATCCTTGTTTGTTGTTGATTTTGTGTATAACGGGCGTTGCCGCCGCACCTCAGTCCACCCGTCATTCACTTTTTCCCCCTCGCCGGAGACAGAGCCGCCGTGACCATCGGTATTCTCGGGAGGTTTCCCGTCGCTTTCTCTCTCATCCATTCTATGTTTGATGATGGTATTTGATCTCACATAAAGGGGAAAACTCATCTGAAGATCACAAAATGAGGTACACGCCTTCTTGTCTTCTACCTTCATTTTTTAATAGATTCTTAACAATAACTCAATAGCATCATATGGTTTTGTTAACTATTTTTTATTTGAATGGCGGTTGTGTTTTTTTATGTTTTTTTTACAGTAGTACATATTTGATATTTGATATTTGATGTTTTTTTAGTCAATAGCATCATATGTTTTTTTATGTTGAATTATATGATTAGGGCATGTGGTATGGTTGGTGTTGAACATGGTGTTGAAACTGCCACGTAGGCGATGACTGGATAACACCATCTTTCAACACCATGTGTGGTATACATGGTGTGGTGTTGAAAGATTAATTTAATATTTTTTTTTTACTTTTTTTTTAAAAATTTAAATAATACTTAAACATTTTAATTAATAAAAAATAAAACATAAACAATTCCAAAGGAGTTAAAAATATTTTTATTCAACATAAAAATAAAACATTACATTTTTTGACAAAAAAAGAAAATACGAAATTACACAAACTAAAATCATTGAGAACGCTCGTAGATATCTTCGATCAAATCCGCTTTAAGTTGGATATGGATGTTTCGATCTCGTATTTCCTGACGATTAGCTCGTTTTTTCTCTTCGTTAATTTCTGGGTATGTCGCATCCAATTCCGCCTCGTTAAAAATTAAAAAGATTTTTTTTTTTTTTTAAATAGCCAACGGCTATTTTTATGACCGTTTAACGGTCTTCTTCTCGGAACAAACAAATGAAAACGCCGTTGAGAAGTCCACGGCGATGGATCACGCAAAGCCAAAACGCGCGTGGGGGGCGGTGTTCCACGGCGTTTTGGCGTTGAACGGCCCTTCCACGCCCCCATACCGCATGCCCTTAGTTAGTCTTATTATATTTGCAGAAACGCTTCGTTAAAGAGCTACTTTACTAAAAAACCTAAGCCAAGCGTTGAGAGTTCATCAAATGCGTCTAGTCCTAATGAAGTTAGTAATAAAAGAAGTCGAGAAGAAGTTGAGTTATCCGAAATTGATATTGTTGGTGACCCGGCTTTGCGTAAACCAATTAATGAGTATTCGGTTAATATTCGGGAGGAAGTAAGGAGAAGATACCTAGTAAACGGGCCTTGTCGACCTAAAGATCACACTTTCCCATTAACAGAAATTTCTGGGCAACTAAGAGATTTTAAAGAAAAATGGTTTGGTCACTTTTGTTGGTTAGAATATAGCGTATCCAAAGATGCAGCATTTTGTTTGTGGTGTTATCTGTTCTCTAATGGTAGTAAACATGGTGATGATGTTTTTATAAGCAAAGGTTTTAAAAATTGGAAAAAGGCATTTGAAAATTTTCGTGATCACGAAGGAAAACCAAATAGTAGACATAATAATGCTAGAATTCAATACGAGTTGGCTTTAGTCTTACCTGTTGCAACGGCAACTGTTGAACGATCTTTTTCCGCGATGAAGTTTATCAAGACTGATTTACGGAACAGGATGGGTGACGATTTTCTCACAGATTCATTGGTGTGTTATGTTGAGAAAGATGTTTTTGCACGTGTTGAAAATGAAGCAATTTTACAAAGATTTCAAGACATGGGACCTCGAAGATCACAGTTACCTGCTGCTAGTAAGAAAAAGACTTAAAGACCTGATGCACACTAGTGAATTATGAATGTAAGGAATTCTAGAACTTATTATTATGTTTGGGTAACTTTTAAAGACCTGATGCAAACTAATGAATTATGGATGTAAGGAATTCTAATGTTTTTGTTACTTTTAAAGTGATCTTTGTTTCTCGAGTACTAGATGTCATGTTTTTACTATTATTTTGATCTTTCTTTTATTATTCATAAGTGTTTTATTGTATAAGTATTTTAAGAAGGAAAAGACTCATAATAAGTTTTTTATAAGCTGTGTATATCATTGATTAAAAAAATTTTGTACATTAACGATTAGATTTTTTTTTATACTACGACCCTCTCGTTTGAAAATCCTTGTTCCGCCACTGGTACTGGATATTTTATAAATTGTATTTCTTTACATTAAGACACATGGTTTGTATTGTTTTTAGGACTATTTTTATTCTTATTTCTTAATTGCGTTATACATCAAAGTTCTAGTGGTTCATATTCTTTTAAAAAATGATATTATTACAGATCGGCTGCTCAAAATAAAAACGATGCATAAAATTAAAATAAAATCATACTAAAATGGGATTCAAATGTATACTGAAGTGGTAAATTGCATTTTCTTATTATTTTTAATATGAAATATATGTGTCATGTTATATTTAACTTATTACATACGTAATAAACAACCCATGTCAATAATAACATGTCAAACCATATTGTTGTTGGTAATGGATTTCAAATTTCTATTCATGGCACCGGTTTCTCCACCCTTAAACCACCATACCCACTCCTAGACGTGCACAAACTGGTGAATGGACTTGTTAAAAAACGATTATTTGACCAAATCGGTTGGGTTAATAATTGGGTATGCGGTATACCGCGTTAAAGGGGGGCGTTTTGGGGGATAACGGCGTGGAACACCGCCCCCCCCCCCCCTAGGCGTTGTCCGTTGGCGTGATCAGATCCCGTGAAGAAATCCACGGCGTTTTGGCAGTGGCGGCTCCAAAAATGCAAAAACAAGATCGGGCCCTAGGCGAACATAAAAACCGGGCCCTTATAATATAAAGAAGAAAAAAAGGGAGTGGTTAGGATTTGAACCAGGGACCTCTAGGTTACACATTTATATCAAACATTAGTACCATCTATGCCAATGACTTTTTTGTTTTAATTTCAAACTACAATATATTAATACACAATTTGATGTATATATATAACAACATATTACAAAACTTCCGGGCCCCTTAAAATCCCGGGCCCTAGGCGGTCGCCGTTCTCGCCCCTCCCCATAGCCGCCTTTGCGTTTTGGCTTGGGTGTTGTGGGTTTCATCCAATCAAGGGATTACATGTAATTCTTTTTTATTTTTATTTTTGTTTAAATTAATAAAAAACACTTTAACACCACACACCACATCACACCATGTATACCCCTAGCACAACACCAAATGGTGTTATTCAGTCATCGTCCACGTGGCAAAATAACACCACTCTTTAACACCATGTATACCACATGCCCTAATTGTATTGTAGTAACAAAAAATATCGATTTTGTGAGATAATATTCAAATAAAGTAAAGATTAGTATATATAAAAAGATTTTACACAAATATCACTAAATTATCATAAAGAGGAAATTAAAGAAAAACAAAACAATACCACGACTTAAAACAATGGCTGTGTTCAACAATCGCCGGCATTTATGAAGCCAGCTTCACACAAACCCCACTGGCCACTATACATTACGCGTATCGAACACGTGCCATCACGTGCTTTTCTTTTTCTTTTTCATGTGAACTGAAAATAGGTTTCTTTTTTTTTGCATTTTATTTTCGCGGGATCACCGTCACCCGAAGTTGTCCATCTCCACTCCACCTCCTTTTGCCACGTGGTTGAATCCCAACTCTTCATTACTTCTTGATTTTAAAGTTCAATTTGTACCGTATAAATGAATGCGTTCAATTATTAGATGGAAATGAATCAAATGATGAGAATGATTCCTCGTATACGATTCTCTGTTTTTAATGATCGACTAGATGGCGTGGGCCAAGCTTCGGTGAGAACCGACTTGTCAACATTATTATTAGTTTATCTCAATTTAGTATTAGTTATATAGTCGGAGGTGGGGGCAATTAATAGAGGCGAAACCTTGATGTTATGGAAAGTGATGACTTCGTATTTTTATGTCTATGTAAATAAACTTATGTTGAAATGGTTTAGAGTTGTTAATATTAGTGAAGCCATTTCGGCTCATGAGATTTGGCTAGGTCTGGAAAAGAAGTATGAAGGTAACTCTGCTACTAAGGAGAGAAGGCAATATATACTCGGGTTGTCCTTTGACACATTTGCCTACAAGACTAGTGAATCGTTGAAAGCTCACGTTACCCGGTTCTGTAGAATCAATTCAGAGATGACATCAAAGAAAATTCGGCCTGATTTGTCAGCTATCAGCAAGAAGATACTGCACTCATTCCCACAGGCTTTTGCCCCCTATGTTACTTGTATTGCGGACAGTCATGATTTAACTGTGACTAACTACATGGATCTCATAGATAAAGTAAGAGACTACGAAGTTCGACCGATAGAGCGCGATAGTAGATCTTTAATGAAAAATGTTATAACTTAGAGCTCCACATTTGCTTCTCCCAACGCTGCTTTCATTGCTCCTTCTTCTGAAGGGGAATATCAGTTTTCTTATTTTCTGGGTTCAAGTGTTCCTGTTGTAATTCCAACTCCACGAACTTAAGAAGCTTTCATTGCTCAAGTTGCTCAACATTCCAACCATGTTGGGTCTTATGCTCCTTAGCATAATGTTGCACCTTCATCCATTAGTGTTGCTCAACCTTCTAACCATGCTGATCTGGGAACTTTCACTATCCCGTGTATGTTTGGTAGCTCTTCTGTGATGCACACGTTGGCGGATCTCTATGCTTCATCCATTACTGTTGCTCAACCTTCCAACCAACACGCATGAGCAAACAGAAGAAGAAGAAGAAGAAGAAGAAGATTTGAGAGTCTCCACACTTTATTGCAAACTTCAATAGATTGTGTCTCATTTGACACGGATGTGGATAAATAACTATATGTGTATCAAAGGTGTTGCAGTAAAGAAATAAGGAACATTACATTTTGTAACATATTTGCTACAACACTTAAAAAAAATTTACTCCCAGCTATGACAACGTTGTCGTAATAGTTGGCTTTAATTATATTTGCCGCATATTTGCGACAAGTTGGAAAATTTTAAAATAAATTTGTTAATATTTTTATCAAATGTGTTATAATAAAAGAATAAACTCAAAATAAAAGTTATAACTTGCGTCTAATTTTCTATGAAACTAGATTAATAAAAATAATTTAGGTATACTTGTTGCAACGGTGTGGCAATAAAGAACTAAATATAGAATTTTGTTTTTATTTGTGTCATAACATTTATAAAAACAATTTAGTATGTTATCCTTAATATCATACTTAATAATGTTTTACAAATATAAAAAATAGTAGTTTGCGTCACATTTGCTATGGAATTAGAATGTTAAATACAAGATGGTGACCCGCCCGCGCGTTGCGGCGAGCCACCTCTTATAAAGTAAAAAGAATGTAAAGAGGCGTATAAAACGTAAAAGTCTAAAAGTTTAATTATAGTGGCCCAAGTCGGAAACTCTAAAAGTGTGCTAAAAACGAAAATAGAAGGATTAAATGGTATAACACGTAAAAGTTTAAAACTTTCATAAAGTATTAAACTATAAAATATATTATCAAATATAAAATATATTATCAAATAGGTGCCACGATTTGATTGGATACGTAGCACCATTTCATTGAAGTTATTTAGTTATTTTTGCATAATATATTAAAGAAATTGAATTGCCAATATCACTAAATTCTAAAAACGTTAAAAAAAAACTAAATTCCTATTGATTAGTTATGAATAGTAATCACACTCATAGACAACCATTTGTAATTGTAATATATATCAATTAATTATGTAGCCAATATGTTGCAATAGATTATTAATAACATTTCATGAGTCTAACATCGAATGTAATTAACAAAAAGTTGTATTCTATGACAATGTTGAGACGAGAAACTGTTTTTGTGGTTGCTCTTTTGACGCAAATGTGTGAGGAAAAATATCTGTGTGATAATTTGTTGCAAATGTATATATTTTGCGACACAAGTGTTGTGTAGTAAATTTTCGTAGCAAATTTCTTTTTTTTCTAATAGTGCATCCACGTCACGTGATAGAGTAGGTGCGTGGTCTAATAAATAAGTTTGTTTTTAGAACAACTTATTAATATTGTCCGACCGTCCGGGGTAACCCCAAACGGCTTAAAGTGACACCCACATCCGTGAATGCAGAGGGCATAGCCATACACTCGCGGGTACTAGAGTGACCGAGGCACACCAGGGAGCCCATTCCCAGAAAAAACAACCACCATAAACCGCCGGATAAAAAAAACATGTTAAGCTAGATAATCAAACTCGTGACATTTCAATTCTAAGTCTCCCCCTTTGTCAATATATCATCCGGCCATGGTATATTAAATAAGTAAAAAAAACAATATTATGATATGATATATTTTTATTAGTCAAATTATATATCGTTACTAACAAATAAAATAAAATAACCAAAAATAAAACACCACATTGTACCACGTGTTTTTGTTGTGTATATATACTACACATCTCTTCTAACTTCTCTACTTATAAACCCACAAATCACACTTTCAAACTTCTCCATCTACAATGAAATGGAAAAGAGGGCCGGTCATCGGCCGGGGATCTTACGCCACCGTCTCCGTCGCCACCACCTCCACCGGAGCCCTTTTCGCCGTCAAATCCACCGACCTTTCCACCTCTAAGTTCTTACAAAAAGAACAACACTTTCTCTCTCAATTAACCTCCAAAAACATCATCCAATACAAGGGATTTGAAGTGAGTCATCATAACAACAACAAACCCATGTATAATCTGTTCATGGAGTACGCAACCCGTGGCACGATTTCCGATGAGATTAACAAGCAAGGAGGATCGCTTGATGAATCTCGGATCCGATCTTACACATGCGAGATTCTACTTGGATTGGATCATCTTCACTCCAAGAATTTAGTGCATTGTGATGTTAAATGCCGGAATTTGTTACTTTGTGAAGACGGTGTGAAAATCGGCGATTTAGGTTAGTTTCTGTGAGCTGACATATTTGTAATTTGAGATAGAGTAGAAGTAATATACGTTAAAAAAATAAAAGAAAGTTATTGTTTTTAGCAGAGGCGGACCCGGCTCATTGGCAGAGGTAGCACCCGTTACCCTGAATTTGCATCACGTAATGGGAATTTTTTTAACATTTTATGTATTTTGTTATCCTTGAAACGATTTTTTTGTTGAATGTTACCATGGAATTTTAGTCTAGGTCTTTTGCTTCTAGTGAATATGTTTTCTTATTTTGATCATTTTTGTAGGTTGTGCAAAAGTGTTGAAAAATAGTGAAACAACAACTTCTCAATTTTCCGGTACACCGGTTTTTATGTCGCCGGAAGTTGCACGAGGCGAAGAACAAGGGTTTCCGGCCGACGTATGGGCCGTTGGATGTGCGGTAATCGAAATGGCAACCGGGTGTCACCCGTGGCCGGAGATTACCGATCCGGTGGCGGGTTTATTCCGAATCGGATACTCCGGCGACGTGCCGGAGTTTCCCAAATGTTTGTCGGTGGAGGGTGAAGATTTCTTGGACAAATGTTTGAAGAAAGATGCGAGAGAAAGGTGGACAATTGAAGAGCTTTTGAGACACCCTTTTGTTTGTAATTATGTGAATAATTCAAGCTATAATGAGACAAGAGATTCTCCAACAAGTATGTTGGATCAAGGGTTTTGGGAGTCCTTGCCGGAGCCGGTCCCGGTGGTTGGTTTCTCCGGTGAGGGTCCGGTGGAGAGGATAAGGCGATTGGTTGAAGGTGTTCCTTCGGGTTTTCCGGTTTGGGAAGATGAGAGTCACTGGATTGCGGTGAGGAGTGATGAGGAGGAAATTAAGAATGTTGTAAATGGTGATTTTGAGAGTTTTAGGATTTTGAATTTGGATGTAGATGATGAAGAAGATGATGAGTTTGAAAGCTTAGTTCTAGATCATGAATATGATATGATTTTAGAGTATTTGGTTGTATCAAAACTTCTTTATTGTCATTTCTGTCACATTTTTATTAATATTTTAATAGGTAATACAGATAATAATAGAGTATACTATAAAATTATTATATTCATTAGACTTAAATAGTTAACCTTTAGATATAGATATATTTTCTATATAACTTAGGAGTGGTCGACCCTTTGAATCAGTAAAAAGTTAACTAAAAACGCTTAACGTTTTGAAAAAGACATTATGATGGTTAATTATGATGGTTAAGTCGTATGTCTCATCAACAAAAAGTGAGGTTTAAATCATGTAAAGGTGGAGGGAGCGGTAGAAATTGAAGTTTTGAAAGTTTTGGATTTAACCAATAAGAGTGTGTCATGCATTAGAGTGAAAAAAAGGAATTTTTTAAGAATTGTAAATAATTTTGAGGGGTAGTGGAAGAATTTAGGTGGTAAAGTTTAATGTGAAGATGTGACCTACAAACCAACACACAAAATCAAGTAGCCGATCAGCTAGAAGTAGCCGCAAATTGAAGTTTTAAGAAGTTGTCGTTCAAGCTTTGGAGTGGCGGCACCAAGCCGCTGAAACAGTGGAAGCTTCGGCCGAAGCCGGGCCGGCTTCACTCCGCCGTCCCTAAGGTACAAACATGATATGTTTATCCTAGAAAATCTAGGATATACTATTAAAAAGAATGAGTACGGTCTATTGATTTTTTTTAACGTTCAGCTAAAGATTATTTACACCAGTTAAGCCTATTCTTAGAAAAAACCATCTTCGCAAACGGTTAGATGAAAAACCTCTCAAACTCAGAGATCAAACTCATGATTTTTCAGTCCTGACTCATGAGTCTTCCTCTCATCATCAATACTATTGGGTCAAATGACCAATGGTGTAGAGAATACCGATAACTTGTAATTTCTAAATAGTAAAGAATCCAATGAATAATTTATATGTATTAATAACTAAGGATGAAGGTCTTATCTAAAATCTATAACCTAACTTACTATTAATATTGTTAAACAATGTAAATTTATAATAAGCAAGCAAGCACTAAGTCAATTTCTTTGGCAGGTCAACCGATTTTTTCCACTGGAATGGTTTGGTAATGTGAAGTCAAAGAGGAAGAAAATGGTACTATGTACAAAGAATGGGAGGAAGTCAACTATTCTGCCTCATATAAATCTAATCTTTTTGGTTTCACACTTTGAAGTTTCCAAAAGTCAACCACCCTTCTAACTTTGCTTGCAGCTGTTTCTTAAAAAAACTCTGCTTTTGGGGCCACATATCCACACAAACCCAAAGTAACTTTCCATCTAAAATAAGTAAAAAACCGGGATGGTGATAGATGATAAAGGAGTGTGTTTTAAATAAAACTTTATAGGTTTAAATTCGAGTTATTGTTTTTCAAAGTAAAGTAAAATATCATTATATTGCATTTTGTTTAAAGCATTTATTCAGAATCTCTATAATTTAACTAAATATTATAATCTTATGAATTTTATATAATCTATGTTATTTAATTCTCTTATCTCTATTTATATATCTCTATTATACTGACAAAGAGTTATTTTATTTATTTTTCTCTTTTATACAAGCTCATAAACCTTTATAAAGATCATAAATAGTGGATTTCTGTATTTAAAAAATTACTATTTGAAGACGAGTAAAATTATAAAATTGCTATTTAAAAATCTCCATTGAGTATTAAGTACCATTGTGGTGTCAAAGATTTATACCTACCGGTTTTCAGTTTACAATACTTATATTTATACTATTGAAAAGGGGAATGGTCCTTTTGGTGACGTCATTAACCATCTCGAAGCGACTCGTTGCATCTCATTGGCTCTCATGGTACATGAATAGTTTTTTGGACATGTGTCATCATCCAATGAGTAATAAGTACAATTGGATGAAAATTAGGGGGAAAAAATCCACATTTTTTTTAAAGATAAGGACGAAATTTGTCACACCCCCAAAATACCACTAACGGAGTTTATACCGTTAAGGGGCGCGACTAGACCAGGATCCACAACCATAGTTACAAATACTAAACGAATCAGGGTTAGTTCAAACATAAGTTATAAATAAAGTCTCAAATTCAACGCAGCGGAAAAATAATTGTCCTTAGCACTAACCACGTGCTTTACATAAATGTTGTTTTAAATTCCCCAAATAGTTCAATTAAAATAAAGGTCTTCACGTGCCATGCCAACCCGCTCCGGATACTCCTTAGCGATCTGCAAAAGTTTAAACCACGCAAGTGTCAACCTAACGGTTGGTGAGTTCACGGTGGGCATGACATGCATTGGCCCGGTCTCATAATCGTATTCATCAACATGTAATAAGTATTAGTTTCGTAAACATTGCCAAGTGGTGTATTACCTAATATGCACTAGTTAAGTAAAGTTAAAGCGGTCAACCGATATCGCGGGTAGCTAATCCGTTGTTCCATGCACTAAGGAAGTTTGTACCAAAGCTGACTTATTTTCGTGGGGGCCGAGCCATCCCGTACGGTGCGGACCTACGTCATCGCGGTTCTTGCCTCCCCCGTGTCCTCCCCGGGACTACGGTCAAATAGGCTGATATTGTTCCTCCGTGCACTCCCCGTGCCACGGGGCGGAGTTTGTCAAACTCCAGTAGATCTACCCAACATCCCCTCGCTTTACAATTAATGGCACAATTTTAGTTGAGGACTTTTAAGTTATAAGGCATCCTTAGAAATCATGTGATATCATTGGTTTAGACTTTAACCTACACTAGTCATATTAAAACGGTTTACTTTGGGGTTCTTATGAATCCCGAAAACATTTTTCAGTTTCGTTTTAGAATTAGTTGTTTAAGTATTTCACAAGTGCTTCCCATAAAGCACTTCTAGTTCATCAAGTGGGTGCCAAGCATTCCCGAATTCAAGTTCATCAGAGAGGTGCATAGCTCTCATAAGGTTGTCAGCATTGTTCTTCATTAAGTTATTCAGCGTGACCCAAACGGGTTCACGGTAAATGGGTTAGTGACACTCACCTTGGGTTGCACTGCTACACTTGCTATATAATCCAAGTATTGTTTGCTTATCGAAAACCTATGAACACGTTTAGGTCTTAAGTATTAGTTTCGTGTCTAATCTTCACTAAACGTCACTATGGCCCATAACATAGCACGTTGCAACTATGACTCGACATACCGACACACGACACCAATGGTTGATCATAAACAAGGGTTCATATAAATCAGATATCAAACATGTTTTATCATGGCATTATCATGTAAGTCATGGCATAACACCTAAGCAAATTTCACAAGTTTGGTTTTTAGGTCAGGTCTTAGTTTCGCTAGCACAGTTTCGCTAGCTAGTTTCGCTAGGTGCACGGGCAGCACTTTCGCTAGGCAATGCCCGGTGACACAGTTTCGCTAGGCTAGTTTCGCCCGAAACTGCTGACGCAGTTTCGCTAGCCTAGTTTCGCAGGGAAACTGGTTTGAACTTTCGTTCAGGTATTTCGCTCGGTAGTTTCGCTCGAGCTGGTCTGGTCAGGTCACCCGGCGACACTATAGTTTCGCTGGTCAGTGTCGCTGGAAGGAGATATAATTTCGCTACTTAGTTTCGCCCAGATAACAGACAGTTTCGCTGGTCGCGAAAAACATACGGATTTGCCTAAAAATCAACCTAACAGCTTCTGATCTTACATGCAATTCATTATTTAGCATACATGGGCATTTACCAACATAAATCAAGCAACTTTAACACGTTTACATGCAGTTTCATCATCAAATCACCAAAATAAGTTCAAAACCCTAAAATGACCTAAATAGCATGAATCTCTATTATGGTTGGATTTCAATCGTAAAGTTATCAACTTTATTACAGATCTATCATTCCTAAACTACATACTAGCAGATCAAGCAGTTACATGAAGATTTGAGCATACTTTTTAAGAAAACACAA
>JBCNJP010000008.1:59640396-59657615 GCA_039602395.1 Deinandra increscens subsp. villosa | reverse complement strand
AACCTTCAAACCTTCAAACCTTCAAACCTTCAAACCTTCAAATCTTCAAATCTTCAAATCTTCAAATCTTCAAATCTTCAAATCTTCAAATCTTCAAATCTTCAAATCTTCAAATCTTCAAATCTTCAAATCTTCAAATCTTCAAATCTTCAAATTTTCAATTTTTTTTTTTGAAAAAAGCTTGAATCCAATACCGTGAGAACCTCAAATCTATGATTCTTGGCTCTGATACCAATTGTAGGACCGAAAACAACAACCGTTCACGATATTTTATCAATCACGAGTGCGGAATCCAAGTGATTGATTGATTCAAGATAAGGGATGAAGAGAACACAAGAATACGATGATTAAAACAATAAATACTTGATCTTTGCACACAAGATGAACTTGTCGGGTACAAGATAAGAAATCGTAAACTCTGTCTCTCGGGTTTACGATCGTGAACAACTAGAATGAGCCACCCTTAAATGGTGAACCCAATGGGGTTTATATAGCCACCCCATTGGGTTTACTATTGGGCCCCTATTGATCTTAAACCCAAGCCCAAGCCCAAGCCCATATCTAATAGAAAACTAGTCCACTAATCTAATTAAACCCTCTAAGCCCAGCCCAACATATTTAATATTACAAGCCTCATAATCTAGCCTCTACAATACTTTTGCAATCTTAACTCATCTAGTCCAGCCAATAATTCCTTCTCGAGTTTATCTTCATTTCTTTTCTGAATATCCAAATTTGCATTTTGCAACTTGTTCACTCTAACCAACGCCCTCTTCTTATCAAGTAACTTTTCCATATCAGTCTGGTAAGATTGAATCTTAGTAGCTTGATCATCAGAAAGTTTAGTAAGAGTATCAAGTCTGGACTTTGATTTATCAAAAAGATTTTGAAAATCATTTGCTGTATCCTCAGCTTCATCCTTCCATTTCTTCAATTTTTTTAATAACTCAGAATTTTCTTTAGATATTTTTGTAAATTACTTTTCAAATTCCTGCTCAACACCTTGAAACTGCAACTCTTTTTCAACTAACTCTGTCTGGAAATCTGAAAACTTTTCTTTTTGAGATTCTAACTCTTGGATCATACCTTCCAACTTTTCTCTATAAGCAACCAAATCATTAATTTTCTTCTCACAATCAACAACCAAATCTTCATTTTCCTTAAGCAGACTTTGAATCTTCTTATCTTTCTGAGAACAAAATTCACAAACGGATTCATAACCACTATTTCCATATTCACTTGAATCAGATTCAGAATCAGTTATCTCTACTTCATCATCACCATGAGCAATTTGAGCCATCATTGCAAATGAACCAGTCCAATTAGACTCATCAGGAAAATCAGCTGACCAATCATAACCTTCAGTCAAAGCTTTCGTTGCCCAATCAGAAGTAATAGCAGTTAAAGCAATTGGTTGTGAATCATCAGAAGTTTGGTTATGTTGTTTAGCCACTTGAGAAACTAAAGCTGTTGAAGACTTTGATGAAGAAGCATTTGTGTTTGAACATTCACGAGCAAAATGGCCAAAATTAGAACATTTAAAACATTTTACCTTTGTTTTGTCGATGCCAACCTTGCCATTTGGATTTAAATTTATCAAGCCGGTCTTTTTCTTGAATTTTTTAAACCTTTGAGCTAACATCGCCAGTTGCCAACTAAGATCCATTTGCTCAAGATTATCAGGATCAATCTGATCAAAATCTTCTCCCATCAAATCAGATGTTGTCAAACCACCATTCAGCAATCCATAGTAGGAAGATAATAAATCAGAAATTAACGCCAAATGTTCATCAGGTGTTTTTGCAGAAAACGAAGTCTGACTTGAATGATTTGGAATAGTGAAGTTACATCCTCTTGAAGAATTTCCAGAATTCCCTAAACCATGACCAACAACAAAAGCAGTTTGAGGTGGATTTGATGAATTAACACTGAATGATTTTGCCTTTGCATTGATACTTGCAGAATTTTGTCCATGATATACTTCAGGATTTTGTAATTGAGCAGTGGACTTGTTTGAATTCATCATTTCCATTTCTCGAGCATGAAGCTTTCCGGTCAAATCATGAAATGATAATGTGGAATAGTCTTTGTCATGAGTAATCAACAACACATAACTTTCCCATTTTTCCAGTAATGCTTCCATCAATTTCTCTTTCAATTCTTCCTCGGTCTTTTCAATCTTGACCACTTTCATCTCACTAATTAGATGTGAAAATCTTGAAACAAGAGCAGAAATATTTTCTTTGTCATATTGTTGAAAATTTTCAAATTCCTTGTTCAACACTTTCCGTCGACTCTTCTTATATTGATCATTGCCTTCACATCGAGCAGATAAAGCATCCCATAACTGTTTCGCCTTCTTGCAAGTACTGAATTGATGTAACAACTCGGTAGGTAAAGCCATGGTAAGATAACCATAAACTTTTTGTTCAAGTTCATAACTTTTTCTTTCATCCTTATCAAAATCTTGAATCTCTTTATATTCTCCATTGTCAGTTGGACGCACATACAGCTTTCGAATCGGAATCCACAAATCAATATCATTTGTGCTAATGTATGCAGAAAAACGTTGCTTCCAATTTTGATAATCTTCCAACTTTAACAACTTGGGAACTTTCTGACTTGTTCCTATTTCATTATCAAAATTGAGCATAGCTTGTACCGTGCTTTGCATAGCCGCAAACGCTTGAAAATCGGACATTTTTCACCGAAAATGATACTTCAAAAACTTCGAACTCAAAAACGAAGGTCTTCCAAGCGGATTTTAGGGATCAAACTAGGGGGGGTACAGACCTTTTAGGTGAGTACAAGTCTAGATCTCGTCGAGACGGTCGTTTTGGCTGGTATTGGGTTCCGTAACTCCAAACGGTTCTCAAGTTACGTCAGTTTTAGTGAAGGTCACTTTTCTGCCAGCAGACCAAATCAAAATCAAAGGATCAATTCCGGACCAAATCAAACAGGCGGACCAGATTTGTACTTGCGGACCACTTCCGGATCAGATTAACCAGCGGATCAGATTACAACCAGCGGACCATATGGTACGCTGAAATAACTGCCGCGGATCAGATGGTACGCTGAAACTGCCACGGATCAGAATTATGAAGATTGCCTACGCGGACCAGATCAGCGGATCAGATCTTCGATGAAGATACACGGGCGGACCAACTAGCGGACCAGAAAATTCATCCGGCGGACCAGAATTTCGACCTGCGGACCAAGCTGTAATCGAATGATTTTTCGATTTTGCGACTTTTGAAGCTAGAATTTGATTCAGTGAGGTGCGAAATCACTTCAGTAACACTCAGAAATCATTTTTCATCTCAGAAACACTCGAAATTGGAAGAAATTGATGAAAACGTGAAGAAACCCAAACTTTCTCTTTCTAGAAATCCGAAAATTGATCAAAAACACAGCAATAGAGCAACCAATAGCTCTGATACCACTTGTATGAAACGAGATACGATCTTACTACTGCATGCCTTGATCAAAGTAACGAACACGAGATGTAAATAAGAGATTTCTTATTGAATCACTTGAGATTACAATGAACTCTCTCTAGTTTCTCTCTCTAGAAACACACACAGAAAGTGTAGAATGACTCAGAGTGTTTTCACTAGTTCTCATGCACATTCTAACACAACCTATTTATAGTAAGTGACTACATTGGCTGCGTACCAAATGGTACGTCCGGACCATTTGGTCCGCCGAACCATCTGGTTCGGTGCCAAAGATATAGTAATTACATTTCATACAAAGACCCGCTCACATAGATACAATACACGAGACACGTCATAGCACAGGAATATGCTTCTACACCCTTTTATAAATATATAGGTTCATTTGTTCCGGTAGTGCATAAAGAGATCAACCAAAGATGTGGACAGATAGGGAGAATATGTGCTTGGCACAATCCTTTGTTGAAGTGAAGAACGCCATGCAAGATGGTTCGGATACTGATTTTTGGAAAAGGGTCACCAACCACTTCCATGTTCTGTACGGTTCTCTTGTTCACCATTTATAGAATCACATTTACAATCATGCTAGAAATCACCTAATACATAAATTCACACATAATCTACAATCGCATCATATGAAAGACACTAAAAATTGACTCTTGTAATACGATACATGTTGCAACCCCAAGTGATATAACGAGAAAGGGCAAGGATTACTCACATGATAATAGTATTAAGTTTGAGAATTTGCAACCGAGAATGAGAAAGGCAACCCCGAAGACCACCCTAATGAAATCCATCATCATCATCATCATCATACTCAGTGATTCTCATCAGTAGCAAAGCTAAGGTATGGTCTGAGGAGGGTAAGATGTAGACAGCCTTACCTCTACCCCATAGGAATAGAGAGGCTGCTTCCAGTGAGACCCTCGAATTCTTGTAGTTTTGCATCAAGCATTTGGCATAAGACACATAACACTCAGCAAATCGGGATAAAGACCGATTGGTGCGTGTACCCATTGTCTTCCAGCTATTGTCACACCCCAACCGACGGCGGAAACGTCGGGGCATGATTAGATTGCCCATAAGCTCATGACAACTAATTTATTGATAATAGTTGATAAATAATGAATTTCATTGATAGCATTGAAAATAAAACAATACACCACATATTGATAACAAATACGATTTCTTTATTAAACTAGGTCCAAAAGCCCTATGTGATAGCATCTTGGAACATCAACATCATAGCCTGCAGCATGTATAAAATAAAGGGGGTCAACTATAAATAGTTGGTGAGTAACCACAAGTTTGATACATAACATGCGTTACGTGTCATACGATAGAATAAGTGAAATATAACATGCTAGAAGATATTGATAACATGTAAGACTAGGCATAACCAAAATTGCTAGTATAAAATGACAACATGAAAGACTAGGCATAAACAAACCTCAATGACATATGATAGATTCCCTAACCCGCAGGTTAGACTATATGAAATAATGAAATAGGCTCCAAACACCCAACGCCGAACCGGTCAAGTTGAGTGGGTTGTCAACCGATAGATCTACCTTTGTTACCCCAGGCCTTACGTTAATGTTTATGCCAAATGAAAGACATGACATACTTAACATCCGATGATAAACATGAAAGCCTTTGATAAACATGAAAGCCTTTGAAAATCACATATTGACAAATCATGCTAGAAGTCACATAACACATAATTCACACATAGATCACATACGCATGGTAAATGATAAACTTGAAAGACAACACTTTGAAATAGGATACATGTTGCAACCCCAAAAATGAGAAAAAGAGAAAAGGGGCAAGGATTACTCACTTGGATTAGAAGTTAAGTCCACGGAGCGAAAAGTGAAAGTGAAAGGATTAGTCCCAAAGATTCATCCTAAAAGAATAGAAGGGGACAACATGAATATTGGAATATGGGATTCTAAGCTCTTATGCATTTGGGGGATGAGTTGTAATGTTATAAATTGAAGTTTGAAAAAAATGTTAAGTTTTAAGAGTAACAATACCTTAAACGTTACTAGACATGATTTGGCCTAATAGGTTATGACACTCTCATCGGGGCATCCTAGGTAAGTATCCAGGTCCGACTATGGGATTTATGCGAACACTTATCCTTTTGACAAAGACCCCAACTACCGGTGGTTTCACCCTTCCAGTTACTACATGTCATTCGCGTCTTAAGTACCATCACTAAATATGTTGTTAAACAGAGATCGATTTCTAATCTATTTGAAATTCTTAAAAATGAGTTTATGTTCAAAACCTGAATTACATATTCGTATGATTAAGAATTAGTTTAATTGTTGATTTGTGAAGAACAAGCCTTAATCCCCAATCTTTTCATGCGTAAAAACATTGACTTTTCGATTAGAAGAATATAGATGAAATTGGACATGATAGTTTAGACTCGTTGGGCCTAACGAGCCTCTACAAGGGCTCCAGTAAGCCTAAATCGGACTAAGCAAGGCAACACGTCCTAATGACGTGCCTTTGCAAAGCTAGGTCGTCCAAAGGACAAGCCTAAACAATGCTAGGCGTTCTAAGAACGAGCCTTAGCAAGGCTACCTAAACGAGCCTAAAGCAAACCTAAACTAAACTAATTAAACTAATAAAGCGATAAATAAGCGAATAACGAAAGGAAAGAAAGAAAGAAAACAAAGAAAGAAAAAGAAGAATTACCTCAAAGAAGCTTTTCAAACGATACGGGCTTGAAGGGCAGCACCTCCTCGCCGAGAGCATAAAAAACTACTAAGCACGACACCCGAAGGGGTATTGTACTTGTGGAACCACCAAAATTTGGAAGGTGTTAATGAAATGGGTATCGTTTATGAAATTATTAAGTTCTCATCGAATATGTATCACCAAAATGACTGGCTTCGTGATATTATTTTTTTTGGATTAAACTTATTACAAGTTTAAAATAAATTGTGCAAGTTTTAAATAAATAACGTTAATCAAACAATATTATTTATTTGAATTAAAATTATTACCAGTTATAATGGATATAAGTTTTTAATTAATTAAATTGCTATCATGACACAATAGTATTACGTCATCCAAGAAACATAATTAATTTCATAATATATCAAATTTATTTCCCAAAGTAATACATAAAAAAGAAAAACCAACTCACAATCAATAAAAATTAAGATTTTTAACTTCAAGCTTCAATCTATTGGCATCATCTTGGTAGTTTCGCAATATTTCAAGAGCTCTTTCAGATACCGGAGGATCAGCCCAACTGACAAATCCACAGTTTGAACCCTAAAAATTTAAACACAAAGTAGGTAAAGAATTCTATTTTTTTTTTCTTTTTAACAAATGATAAAAACTAACATACCCACTTACGGGTCTAGCACAACAATGAAAACGACGTCCTGGATTCGCAGTTGTGGAAGATATACGTATGGCCGTTGCAAACCCACAATTTTTACAGATCACCATTTTCGTTTAGTCTTGAGCAAAATAGAGATAGATATTTGCAAATTACATATGGGAACCCTAAAGTTAATTCAAAGAGGGGGGAATGAGGTAATGGGGGAGTAGGGGGGGGGGGGGGGGGTTGAGTCTGACAGGGGACTAAAGTAATTCTAAGGGATGGAGGTTGGATAAAGTAGGGGAGAGGTAGGGGTGGAGGTTGGATAAAGTAATCCTCAAGCCACCAATTCAAGCCAAGCCATCCTACAAGCCGTTGATTACAAGCCAAGCCGTCGAGTTAGTCTGGACAGGTGTTAGGCTCGGACAGGTTCGGGTAACACACTAGCATTCTGACTTTTTTCTCCATGTGTCAAAAAATTATTGGATGGTGGTGGGCTCCACCCTTATCCTTCTTGTCAGATGGAGGACACATTACAGATTATGATTGGTTGAAAGAAGACAAATGGAGGGTTTCTATTGGGTGGGTCATTTGAGTTAGGATAATTTTGGTTGGTCATTATTTTCTTGGTCAAACTTGGTCATTTTGGTGATTTTCCCAAAAGAAAACCATGGTTCAAAAACCATGTCCCCTGCCATCCACATAACCCAATACCACTTTTCTGTAAATAAATGTACAAATCCAAGAATGAAAGAAAACTCTCTCTGGTCTCACTAGAATCCGCAACAACCTACACGACGTTGCACTAATAGTCACCACAAACCTAAAATCCCTGCATATAAAGCCAAAAATCATTAACAAAACCAAACAATCAAAATATCTAAGAACAAATCATAACCCTCAAAATCTTTCACAAACCACAAATGTATCAGGGAATAAGAAAATATCAGAACTAACACTGGTAGAAAAAACTGATTTTATGATGCGCAATGCGTGTCATAAGGGGGTCAGATGAAGCGTATTTTCCGTCATAAAAAGAGAAAACGGGCATTTACGTGTCATCTACTTATGACGCACATTTATGACGCAAAATGCGTGTCATAAATGTGCATCAAGGAAGCCCGCCATAAAGGGAGATGACACGCTTTTGTGTGTCATCTGCTTATAACACGCATTTTTACGTGTCATAGTTTTAATTTTTTTTAAAAAAAAACTCTTTATTTTTATAAAATTACTAATTTCTACATTAAATGACAATTAAACTAATGATAGAAAATTAAATACTCATATAGTAAAATAATGTATTTCATATATATAGCAAAATAATGCGTTTAATACAACTATAACATTTCATATAGTTCCCAAATCTTTTGGTATAACCTATATACAATGGAACTTTGAAGTATAACCCCAACTGAGTATATTTGGTACAACTAAATCTTTATGCCCGGTCAAACTTTGAATTTTAACCTCAGCTGAGTATATCGGGTAGCTAGCCATCATTATGGCAAAAACTAAGAGCATTCACGGTAGGTTCCCTAAAAAATATGTGAGTGTAAATCTGTAAAATTTGGGTTTTGGTTGTGAGTAAGAAGAGAGAAAAAATTTAGCAAATCTGCATATTTGACAAAAAAAACTGGTGATTTGCTAAAATTTTGGGAATGAAAGAGAGAGAAAATGGTAATGATAAATGTATAAAAAATATTATTTAATTATGGTTGTGAGTGAAAGAGAGAGAAAAAGTAATAATAAAAGTATAAAATATAGGGATGACGATGGAGAATCTGCCGTGAATGCTCTAATAAGGACAAAATAATATAATTAATTCAAATTAAAGTTAGATCAGAATGCTAAATGTCATATGATGCAAACTTACTAAACATAATTAGTTAATATGAAAGGATTCTTATGATTTGCAGAATTAGCCATATAACGAAAAGAACCCAAAATGGCATGGACAACCAGAATGCATGGATAAGGAAGGGTGATGTTGTAGTCAAGGCAAGACAAAGAAATATAAACAATGACAATATGAGGGTATGATCATTTCCGGTTAAACACACTCTGCTATAAATATATAGAATGCAATAGAATATTAGGAATGCAATAAACTAGGTAATTGATAAAGGTGAGTCTAAGTGATCACATTTGCATATGCATGGGATGATATATAAGGACTATTGTTGTGAATCGGTATTAACACAATCAAGAAATCTGGAATCAGTCGGATATTATACTATATCGTTGCTATCGGTTACAAGAACACAAATATGAACTAGAAGGAGATGGGATCATAGCTACTAAGATAGGGAGAAGAAGACACACTTAACAATAATCTTTTCATAATCTAATCTCTTTTGGATCCTCATCCTTTCTTATAGGTGGAGTCGGATTAATGGGCTTTGAGTTGGTTGCAATATATAGACTCGTATATTTTGGGCCATTCATAACAACTATATATCACAAAGATGACTTTTGCTCTATTTCAGGGTTTGATATTTAACATACCGGTCAGACCAAAAGTTTAAACTAATTCTATAAACAACATTCGTTACCAGCTCATGTTGATTTACTACACAGATCTTGGACAAATTAGTTCAAATTCATATCTAGAATGCTAATATTTTCTTTAATCTTTTCTTTTTTATAGTAATATTAAATAAATACTATTGTGTGTACGGTGAAATGCCGCTATATGTTTATATGAAATATTAACAATGTGTGGTGTGTATGGTGAAGATATGTTATAGATCTACAAACTGAAAAAGGAATAAATAACCAAAAACAAAGGGTAAAATTACAATCCCACACAATTTAATATTGCTTGTTTGAGGAGAACTTAGGTTATGATTTATGACAATATTATGAAGGATTTAAATAGGATACATAGTGATCGAAACAGTGCAAGCGTACAATTCAATGACTTGGCAAAATCATATATGTTTACTATCGATCATCAATGTAACAATTTTTTTAGCTTAATCTGCAATTTGGCCCAAACCACAATGACTAAATTTATAATTTACTTATTATTAATTTATGTATGTGTATCTATGTATACGTGTATATGCATATATATTTATATATATGTGTGTGTATGTAGAGGATGTTCATTGAAAAACACTAAAATATAAGAACTAGGGAAACAATCTATTTTCTACTTTTCGTATGTGAAATGCGATAGTTTATATGTAACTAATATCGATTAATCATCTCTAAATCAAAACAATATAAGAATTTGTTTTTTTTTAAAGATTATCGTTTTTTAGATTGTTCCCTGGTTCCCCATTTTTTTCTTCTATAACACATGAAAAATGAGAAACAGAAAACTAATTTATTTTTTATGTTTTCACATCAGTCCACAGTAGAAATGTGATAAGTTTATATGTAAAATAACATTAAGATTAAGTGGTAATCTTTAAAACTAAACTACATAAATATATATATTTTTTAAATAATGGATCTTTTAGAACGGTTCCCAGTTCTCCGTTTTTGGGTTGTTCCCCATTAAACCTCTATATATGCACGTATGTATAGACGACGGTTCTAATTCACAACATGTTTTTTTTTTTAAACTGCGAGACAGATCTAGTATGTTAATTAAAATATTACAAGCGATATTATAAAAAATGCTATATTGATAGATTTTACTTTTTTTTTTTAAATTTATGTTTTTGTCTTCCTTAAAGCTCATTAAAATACGAAGGGTAACTTTTATCATGATTTTTAAAGATCCTTTTAGCATTATATTGTGCCATTTCTATATATTTACGTTTTATTTTTCAGAATCGAATTGTCGGATCACGGGACATATCCCACTAGTTTATAATACAAAATGAGTTTCTAAGTCAATTCATCCAAGAGTCAACCTTATAACAAGTGATGAACATGAACATGATGGATTGGAAGTTGTCTTTTTTAATTTCATTTTTCAGTTTGCAATGAAAGTATCATGAAACAAACTTTTGGCAAGAGTCGATGTCTAGTATAACTTTAGGCAAGTAACATATAATAAGTTGTCCTAAAACATGCCAAGACGAAAGACCTAGCTATAGCTATTACACACATGTTTCGTATGATTGAGAACTAGATATATAACCCGATTGTTGTCGTACATTATGACGGAAATAGCACGAGTATATAAAACAGTTGCATTGTTATAAAACGACGTAAAGAAAACAGAAATATAATAAAAGATGTGCAATGACGTTAAAATTAGATATCAAATGCTCAAGGTATCTAGTATAGAACCTAAAGGTTATGTGAAAGGCCTATATATAATAACCCATGTGGTAAATTTATTGCATTTGAAAAAAAAAAGTTTGTTGCCACGTGGCAATCAACCCACTCAGCCACATAGACTAATACCATGCGGTTAGGCGTTTCTGATTAGACACCATGAATATACAAAACAATTTACCGTTCAAAAAAATAATAATAATAAAACTGTTATACTAAAACACATCGTAATGAAGATAAAGTCATAAGACAAATACTTAAAGTATAGACCCTATAACTCAAAGATATGCTATACAACTGTACTGTAAGGCCCCAATCCCATTTTGATGTATTAACATCGTTTCGAAAATCAGAGTTTGAAAATTTCATAACATATATAAAACTTTCATCCATTACCATGTCACATTTACGAAAATTGGGTGTTTGACACCATTAACTTCATCGAAATACTACAAAACCTTCACATTAACTAACATGTGCATCTAGGTCCCAAAAGATGTGATGTTCGGTTCCAAAGGTCTTCGATTCAATCCCGACCCGCCAACTATTGATTACCTGCCAAAAACACTAGTAACACATTAGTATTAATGGCAAATAACAGCAATCAACCCAACACCCCATTTAAAAACAAGAAAACAAAACATAAACCCGGACAGCAGCTCCAAGCGTATCGCTTGGAGCTCCTGGACTTCCAGGCGATACGCCTGGAGCCTGATTTCCAGGGCTCCAGGCCAATTTTGCCATACTTAGCCATTTTTCTGCATTTTTCAGTTTGGTTTACCTCCAAACTATCAAACCTGAATTTTTAGCACCATGAACTTATAGTTACCTGCAATATGAAGACTTCACCCAAGATCACAAATTTCGTATCCAATTTCATTATTCCGATAAAGATAATGGTAACTTCTTACCCGACCCGTTTGACCCGCTAACACACTAGTCACAAACCAACTTATGATTATGCTTTCAATTAGGATTCCCTTCATTATAATTTCCCCTTAGCACACACACATTGTGCTAATCCACTTAAATTCGATGTTGGGACATCCAGCTCAACCCAAATTGGGTCATATGCTGCAGTCCTAGTTAGTCATTTTACATAACCAACTTCTCAATTTGATTCCCCATTGCCCTCAACACATATAGTTCATCAAATTTCCGCTTTAACATCAAATTATAACCAACTATTTAACGCCAACCACTAGCTACTACATGTTACCTTTAGGCTTTATTCTTGCCTTCACGTTGATGGCTTGTGCTTCCTCCCGCTTCACCTATAGTCATCACATTGTTAGAATTACCATAACACATTCATGTTTCACTCAATCATCATATTGACACCTAACAACCCATAAATTCTGCATATACATGTTTGCATTCTCATTCAGGCATTTCATCGAACACCTAGTGTGCATAGTAAATATTCCTACTATCAAGCACTCCATGGATCACCAATTGGTTCTACTTTTGATATCAAACACTTCCAATTCAGTTCCCATGCATCATTTACACTTCCATCAAACTAACTAACTTCCTTAAGGTCAAATTAACCAAATCAATCCACCCATCCATTCCCACATTCAAAATTTCGGATTCTAGGTGATGGGTATGAACACCCATCATACAATCTACTAAACACATACAAAATCAATCATGCAAACAATAATTTAGTTTCATCTAGGCACATAAACACACAACAACACAGAATTTGACCTCAATTTGGTCATTAGAAGAAACCTACAAAATCACCCAAATCAAGTTTACTACTTACTTGCACCCACGAGAGAAATTAAGGAGAGTATGATGATCTAGAAGCCTCCCTCTTCCTAATTTCGGTTTCCCCTAGCAAAATCCTTCACAAATTTACTTGGATTCAAGAAGATTGATGAACTAGGGCTCCTCCCCCCTTCTCTCTTCTTGTTCGCGATTTCTAAGTCTGGGGAGATTCCAGACTTGTTTTTCCCTCTTAAAATTTACAGCTATAGCCCCTCAACTTCATATTTTATGACAAATCTAGCCAAACCTTTTATTTACACAATTACCCTCTATTTCTCTTTAGTTTAACCATCTATTATAAAGTTAACTTAATAACTAATAAGTCCCTCATAACTAACCCGGTTAACCTTCTAAGTCCGCTTATTCTACCAACGCTCATAATAAAACATAATTAAATTTAGTCACCCAAATATTACGAAACTCGGGATGTTACATGTACCTATCACGTCATCAACTACTCTATGCTAAATGTTTTACACTTTTATAAAAAAAACAAAACAAAACTAAATCACGTGACTAAAACTCAAACAAGCTTGAAATTGTTTATATAGTAACTTGTAAAGAGATATCTAACTTGTGTTGATGTCTTTTGTGTTTTCGATCGGTGGCTAAAGTCTATGTGCTTGTTGAATATTTTGGCTCCATTGCTTTGTTACTTTTGATGGCTCACGGGTTCACATATTATTTATTTTAACACTAACACGAAGAACTTTTTATAACATATTTTATCAGTGAGAGTCCTGAGCATGTGCGGGAGGTGCGACTGAACAGGGTCTATTATTTTAGGGGGCCCATATTTTTAGAATCTTTTATATATATATATATTATTTATATATTTATATAGTTATTTTAAAATAAAACTTTCATATTTTAAAACCTAAATTAATAAAATAATTCAATTAAAAAAAAGATAGTCAATTAGTTATTTGATATTTGGGTATTTATGGCCTAATTTCAATTAATTTTCTTATGTTTATTGCTATAACTTATTTTTTGTTTTATTTAAAAACCTTTCTATTTGTATTTTTTTTAGAATGGGGCCTATTTTTTTTAAACTCGAACAGGGTCTGTAAATCCTTAGGACCGGCCCTGTATTTTATACTTTATAAGATTTAAACCCGTAATTTTTTAGAGAAGGGTTCGTCACTTTACCACAAGAATATCTGGTTAAGAACATTAAATTTTTAATTACCCGTATATGTAGAAGATGTTGAAATGAATATTGTTTTTGATCAGTTATATCAAGTATAAAGTTATTAACTTTAAGGATATTATATTTGACACATCATCACTGCCACATGTCAAATTCATAATACAAGTTATCAAATATTAGCTGAAAATCATCCAATTAATGACCATTTACCTAATTTTAGTATCAAATTAAACACTTAGGTTTTATCAGTAAATGACGCCGTTTAAATGTAGATTTAACGGATGTTAACTCAATAATTGTAGTGTTTTTAGTGATATGAGATAAGTGCAGGAATTAGGTCAATTATAATTTTTTTAATTTATTAAATCATCATATTATTGTAATAAAAGTGGAGATGACTCGTCAATTTCATGATTTAGTTACATCCATGGCTCCGATCAATATTGGCTACCGATGACCTTCTTTGATATTACGATCTGAAATTCAGCCCGTGCGATACGACGGATGGCTCCAACCTGAGTACCGGCGTTTGGTGTTGTTGGCGCTTCAGACGGATATCATATTGGATACCATTTTCAGTTCTTCACACAACGGGTAGATAATTGGCTAAATCATAATCGGGCCGCCGGAAGAACTATAGTAGGCCAATGATTTTCCAGGAAATCGGGAGGCCGATCGGTGGTGGGTTCTCAATGACGTTGCATATATTTATGTTAAGTGGTGAATTTCGCCGGCGATTCTGTGGTGGTTATGAATGCTGGTTAGGTTATGAGAATGACGGTGACTTTAGGAAAAATTGAAAGTGTTAGTGATTTTCGGTCAGAGGCTATCATGCACTTTAGTACCAATAGTTTTGCATAATGCATTATAATTAAAACTATTTACAAACAAGGCCTAACTTTTACCAACGTGGTTTATGCGAATAATGTAAAAACATCCATTGTCATTGACATTCGTTAAACCAATTTTATATTACTGTTGCGTAGTGCACTATTAGTTTCAAGCTGATATTTGAATTGTTATTTTATTTTTAAGGAAAGCTCGAAAACGTCTTTAAAGTTTTTATCCGTTTTCCAATAGTCTTAAAATCTTGAATGTTACATATAAATTCAAATTTTCACTAAATAATAATTTGTTACCTTGATCTTTTAGTTCTTCATACAATCTTGGTAATCTATAGTATCCAACCCATCATAATCGCTTGAAAATAGCCTAAATGGCCGTTTACCTTTAATTTTAGAATTCTATAAGTGACCCACTTGGCTTTTCTAAAATTCCTTGAAGATAAACCATCAACCATATCGAGTGTTTTAGTGATATGAGATTAGAATTACATTACTTTTTAATTGTTTATTGGTGTTTCATTAAATTTAAAGCAAAAGAAGATGTTGGTTAGTGGTTATGGTGTTATTTAATTTGATGTCCTTGTTACTACTTCAAATTAATTGCTCATACTTAGAAATATATGCACTAGATTGTGTAGGTGTTTTATTTCATGAAACTCATATGATATCAAAAGCTAATTCATATGATATCAAAAGCTAATGATCATTATTCTTACATACATAATAATGCATTCGTCTAATTAACAAGAGATCTTAACTAAACCCGTGGGCTTGCGAGTGGGCAATCAGGGACTTCCAAACTACAGTTATTGGGAAGCCTCTGAGCCCTACTCAACATTTTTCGCATCTCCAATACTCCGCCTTGTTGTCGAGCTTTGTCATACACACATTGGATCGCATCACATTGACACTGCCACCTCAATTTCTTTAGTTGGGCACAACACTGTTGAAGGTGTTGCTTCTTCGCTTTGTCAATGAAAATGATCCCTTGAGTAAGGTGCATATGACAATGGTGCATCTGCTTGATTGGGATCTGGCTTCGACACTTCTTCTGGGAGCCTATGGATTTGTCAAGGTTGTTCACTAACGTTTCATGTTCTTGGTCGTTTATGTTAGTGGTGGTGATGGTGGTTCTATAGGTGGAAACTTTAGAAAAAACTACGGTGGCTGCGAAAATGAAAGCAAGAAGTACAAGTTTTGCCATAGGTGAGAACTAAGATGTTTCTTTTCATCAAATTGACACATTTGATGAAGTATTAATGTAACTAAGTGGAATATATAGGGCTTATATTTGATTTTATATACGTACACCTAACTGCTTAACCTTTTTATTTAAATTGTGGGTTGAATAAATACAACACTATATGAATAACAGGTTTTATAAGGATTTATATGTGACATATTACTAGTCATTAGTTAGATAAGAAAAATAACAAATAGTTAAAAAAATATAAAAAATAGATAATGAAGATGTAAGAATAATAAAATTATATTTTAAAATAAGATATAATTGAATTCTTATTGTAGATTATTATTATTAATAAAATAATTAAAATATGAAGATTTATAATTTTAATATTTAATTCTATAATTTAATTATTAAAAATCATAATATTTAATTTTATAATTTAATATTAAAAATATAATATTTAATAAGAAAAATATAAATTATGATAGAGATTCAACAAATATTATGAGAATGATTGCCGTGATAACAGAGTGTTACTACTAGAAAAACTAGTTTTGGAATAAAATAACTTGCTTCAATTATATAGTTTTGGAATTATATAAAACTGAATTGAATCATAGTTTCAAATAACTTGGAATAAAATATTAACTATTTAAAATTGGAAAATTGGAATTTAATAATACAAGTTATACCTTATTGGCGGATAATAATATGAGTTTTAAACTTTCCTCACAATAATACCAATTAAACACTCAGGTGCTATCAGTGATACGCCGTTTAAATTGATTTAACGGGGTTAGTGAAATGGATTTTTTTGTCATTTCACTAACCCCGTTAAATCAATTTAAACGACGGTATCACTAATAGCACCTGAGTGTTTAATTGGTATTATTGTGAGGAAAAGTTTAAAACTCATATTATTATCCGCCAATAATGGTATAACTTGTATTATTAAATTCCAATTTTCCTTTAAAAATTCTATACAAATTGTGATACATATTAGTTTAGGTGCAACGTCTGGAAAAACTAGTTTTCCTATAATACTGTGTCAGAATCTCCTACGCAATTCCGATCATAGCATTACTCATAAAATCTTAATTAACAAAATATAAGGTTAGAAACCCCAATATTAAGGATAAAGTATTAAACTATAGTTCATTTGTTGATAATAATCCAAACTATTAATTTCGCAAATGGTAATCACAGCTTT
>JBCNJP010000008.1:59577673-59639896 GCA_039602395.1 Deinandra increscens subsp. villosa | reverse complement strand
AACTAAACTACATAAATATATATATTTTTTAAATAATGGATCTTTTAGAACGGTTCCCAGTTCTCCGTTTTTGGGTTGTTCCCCATTAAACCTCTATATATGCACGTATGTATAGACGACGGTTCTAATTCACAACATGTTTTTTTTTTTTAACTGCGAGAACAGATCTAGTATGTTAATTAAAATATTACAAGCGATATTATAAAAAATGCTATATTGATAGATTTTACTTTTTTTTTTAAATTTATGTTTTTGTCTTCCTTAAAGCTCATTAAAATACGAAGGGTAACTTTATCATGATTTTTAAATATCCTTTTACAATGTGCCATTTCTATATATTTACGTTTTATTTTCAGAATCAAATTGTCGTATCACGCGACATATCCCACTAGTTTATAATACAAAATGAGTTTTTAAGTCAATTCATCCAAGAGTCAACCTTATAACAAGTGATTATAACAAGTGATGAACATGAACATGATGGATTGGAAGTTGTCTTTTTGAATTTCATTTTTCAGTTTGCAATGAAAGTATCATGAAACAAACTTTTGGCAAGAGTCGATGTCTAGTATAACTTTAGGGTCTAGTATAACTTTAGGCTAGTAACATATAATAAGTTGTCCTAAAACATGCCAAGACGAAAGACCTAGATATAGCTATTACACACATGTTTCGTATGATTACTAGATATATAACCCGATTGTTGTCGTACATTATGACGGAAATAGCACGAGTATATAAAACAGTTGCATTGTTATAAAACGACGTAAAGAAAACGAAAATACAATAAAAGATGTGCAATGACGTTAAAATTAGATACCAAATGCTTAAGGTATCTAGTGTAGAACCTAAGGGTTATGTGAAAGGCCTATATATAATAACCCATGCAAGGTTGCAGAAGTCGCTAGGCGCTACCAAGTCGGTCGACAAGGGAGTTGTGAGTACTCGGGCCTACGCGGGGAGTACTCGGAGAGTACTCGGATATGGTAATTATAATGAAATTAAATTTCTTGGATTATATACATGTTTAAATACTAATATTTATAACAAAATATGTTTTAATTAATATATATCAATAAATGTTCCACAACCAAGAGCATTATTAACCTTGCATAGTGGCGGAACCAACTTTTTGTTTTATATAAGTGACAATATAACGCGTACCATTAAGTTTGTCCGAGTGCGCCTACCCTAGGCGGATTATTGCCAAGGCGCCTCGGCAACCCACCGCCTAGCGACTACTCGGCGAGTACTTGGACGCCTAAACCGATTTTTGCAACAGTGAACCCATGTGGTAAATTTATTGCATTTGAAAAAAAAAAGTTTGTTGCCACGTGGCAATCAACCCACTCAGCCACATAGACTAATACCATGCGGTTAGGCGTTTCTGATTAGACACCATGAATATACAAAACAATTTACCGTTCAAAAAAATAATAATAATAAAACTGTTATACTAAAACACATCGTAATGAAGATAAAGTCATAAGACAAATACTTAAAGTATAGACCCTATAACTCAAAGATATGCTATACAATTGTACTGTAAGGCCCCAATCCCATTTTGATGTATTAACATCGTTTCGAAAATCAGAGTTTGAAAATTTCATAACATATATAAAACTTTCATCCATTACCATGTCACATTTACGAAAATTGGGTGTTTGACACCATTAACTTCATCGAAATACTACAAAACCTTCACATTAACTAACATGTGCATCTAGGTCCCAAAAGATGTGATGTTCGGTTCCAAAGGTCTTCGATTCAATCCCGACCCGCCAACTATTGATTACCTGCCAAAAACACTAGTAACACATTAGTATTAATGGCAAATAACAGCACTCAACCCAACACCCCATTTAAAAACAAGAAAACAAAACATAAACCCGGACAGCAGCTCCAAGCGTATCGCTTGGAGCTCCTGGACTTCCAGGCGATACGCCTGGAGCCTGATTTCCAGGGCTCCAGGCCAATTTTGCCATACTTAGGCATTTTTCTGCATTTTTCAGTTTGGTTTACCACCAAACTATCAAACCTGAATTTTTAGCACCATGAACTTATAGTTACCTGCAATATGAAGACTTCACCCAAGATCACAAATTCCGTATCCAATTTCATTATTCCGATAAAGATAATGGTAACTTCTTACCCGACCCGTTTGACCCGCTAACACACTAGTCACAAACCAACTTATGATTATGCTTTCAATTAGGATTCCCTTCATTATAATTTCCCCTTAGCCACATTGTGCTAATCCACTTAAATTCGATGTTGGGACATCCAGCTCAACCCAAATTGGGTCATATGCTGCAGTCCTAGTTAGTCATTTTACATAACCAACTTTTCAATTTGATTCCCCATTGCCCTCAACACATATAGTTCATCAAATTTCCGCTTTAACATCAAATTATAACCAACTATTTAACGCCAACCACTAGCTACTACATGTTACCTTTAGGCTTTATTCTTGCCTTCACGTTGATGGCTTGTGCTTCCTCCCGCTTCACCTATAGTCATCACATTGTTAGAATTACCATAACACATTCATGTTTCACTCAATCATCATATTGACACCTAACAACCCATAAATTCTGCATATACATGTTTGCATTCTCATTCAGGCATTTCATCGAACACCTAGTGTGCATAGTAAATATTCCTACTATCAAGCACTCCATGGATCACCAATTGGTTCTACTTTTGATATCAAACACTTCCAATTCAGTTCCCATGCATCATTTACACTTCCATCAAACTAACTAACTTCCTTAAGGTCAAATTAACCAAATCAATCCACCCATCCATCTCCACATTCAAAATTTTGGATTCTAGGTGATGGGATCATACAATCTACTAAACACATACAAAATCAATCATGCAAACAATAATTTAGTTTCATCTAGGCACATAAACACACAACAACACAGAATTTGACCTCAATTTGGTCATTAGAAGAAACCTACAAAATCACCCAAATCAAGTTTACTACTTACTTGCACCCACGAGAGAAATTAAGGAGAGTATGATGATCTAGAAGCCTCCCTCTTCCTAATTTCGGTTTCCCCTAGCAAAATCCTTCACAAATTTCCTTGGATTCAAGAAGATTGATGAACTAGGGCTCCTCCCCCCATCTCTCTTCTTGTTCGCGATTTCTAAGTCTGGGGAGATCCCAGACTTGTTTTTCCCTCTTAAAATTTACAGCTATAGCCCCTCAACTTCATATTTTATGACAAATCCAGCCAAACCTTTTATTTACACAATTACCCTCTATTTCTCTTTAGTTTAACCATCTATTATAAAGTTAACTTAATAACTAATAAGTCCCTCATAACTAACCCGGTTAACCTTCTAAGTCCGCTTATTCTACCAACGCTCATAATAAAACATAATTAAATTTAGTCACCCAAATATTACGAAACTCGGGATGTTACATGTACCTATCACATCATCAACTACTCTATGCTAAATGTTTTACACTTTTATAAAAAAAACAAAACAAAACTAAATCACGTGACTAAAACTCAAACAAGCTTGAAATTGTATATATCTTTCATTCTAATAAAGCAATAAAATGGTATCCACATGTCACTTTACTAGGGTGTCCACATCATCCTCCAACTCAACAATCCACTTGTCAATCCCTTATTCAATATCAAAAAATTCCATGTATTATTTCAACTTTCCAAATATAAAATAGAATCTTACATATAATAAATTTTAAATTCCTAATTAAATATAATGAAACTTCAAATCTTTTAAAATTTCTAAAATTAAATTTTGAAAAATTCAAATTAAAAAATTTATTATTTTAACTTTCCACATATTATATTCAATATTACATTTAATAAATATTAAATTTACTATTAATATAATGTAATTGTGAGATCTCTAAAACTTCTAAATTTATATTTTATAAAATTTAAAATTCGGAATATTTATCATAACTTTCTACATATAATGTTCAACAGTATCCAATTTCTAATTAAATACATTTAGTAAATTTTAAATTTCTAATTAAATACTTTTGTAGTGGTCAACAAATCCTTATTTTTATTAACTATTATAACATAACTTATTACTATGCTGCAACAATTAAATGACAATGATGGTGGTCCTACTGTCACTTTACTAGGGTGTCCACATCATCCTCCACCTCAACAATCCACTTGTCAATCCCTTATTCAATATCAAAAAATTCCATGTATTATTTCAACTTTCCAAATATAAAATTGAATCTTACATATAATAAATTTTAAATTCCTAATTAAATATAATGAAACTTCAAATCTTTTCAAATTTCGAAAATTAAATTTTGAAAAATTCAAATTTAAAAAATTTATTATTTTAACTTTCCACATATTATATTCAATATTACATTTAATAAATATTAAATTTATTATTAATGTAATGTAATTATGAGATCTCTAAAACTTCTAAATTTATATTTTATAAAATTTAAATTCGAAACATTTATCATAACTTTCTACATATAATGTTCAACAGTATCCAATTTCTAATTAAATACATTTAGTAAATTTTAAATTTCTAATTAAATACTTATTGTAATGGTCAACAAATCCTTATTTTTTTATTAACTAATATAACGTAACTTATTACTATGTTGCAACAATTAAATGACAATGGTGGTGGTCCTACCTTTTTTACGGTCAACAAATCAGGATCATGGCAATATGGGTAGTAAATGGTCGACTGTCTAACTTACACTACAACATCGAAAATAAAACATTAGATCGGTCAAACATGATTAGTGTGATTATTGAATGTATTACATGATAAACGAAATTCATATTTATATGACTATAAAATTTGAACAAACTCAACCTATGTTTAACAAAGCCAAAATTGATTAAAAAAATTATGTCATTCATATTTTTTAAATCTCTCATCATTTTTTTTCTTTCATTTATCTTATTTTATGAATCTAAATTCAACCCGTATATTACGGGTTACTAACCTAGTATACAATAGAGAACTTGGCATATGTTCTCGTGCCATATTTTGTCTGCTTCCTAATAAAAAAAAGTTATTTTTTAGAAAAGAGAAGAGGGAGAGAAAGAGAGGCGCCGCTCCCCCCTCCCCCATTTTCCGTCAAAAAAATCGGAGATCCTCCCCTTCTTCCGAGCGATTTTCCGGCGACACAAATCTATACTTTGGAGTTACACGTTTTCTTCGTTCGTGCTGCCACATATCATACGATTCTTCTCTTTCATTCATCTTCTCATCCTCTTCTTCTATTTCAGGTAATTAGGGTTTTAGCTTCTTTCTCAGGTAATTAGGGCTTTATTTTTGTTGTTACTTACTACCGGTTTAGGTGTTTGGGTGTTTGTTTTTGCCTTCTGATTCCTGGATTTTGTTATTGTTGACTACAATTTTACAACTCAGTTTTTCCTCCATTTGTATTTGAACAAGCAGAACACGCAGATTTCTACATCATACGTGTTCTTTTCTACAATTGCTCTTCACTTTTCTTTCAAACGGAAAATGATCTCTGGTACTCGACTGCAACTGTCGGCTCCGCTTTGCTCTTCGAGGTATGATTTTTGGTGTTTGTTCTAGGGCTCTAAACTTGGGTATTCACTCTGGGCTCTTCTGTTTCATGGATTACTCTGCTCCTTACTTCCCTACCTTCTATTCCTTTAATTTGTTGCTATGATGGTTATCTTTTGTGCAATCCTGTTGTTTTACTTCATGTTCCGACAATTGCATGTTTCAGCCATATTGTATACTGCTGATTTTTGTGCATGTTTCAGCTGCATCTCCCAGTTCGTGCCTTTGTTTACTTGCTACTGACTTTTGTTTCTTGATCATAATTTTTGTTTTCTATGCAGGTGATCAGTTTGTTCTTCTTCGTTCAATTGCTGGTAAGCCTTGCTTTCATTTACTTGCTGCTTTACCTATTCCCGTTACATTGTTGCATATATGAATTCTTATTTGTATTAATCATGTTCTCACTGCTCTTGGTGTTCTGTCCTCATACAACAGATATGTAGATCTTCCATCGTTTAGTACTACTAAGTTTGCATTTGCTTAGATTTCTTATACATTATGTTATTTCGATTCGATTTGTTTCACTATAGTTTTGAGTAAGATATTAGAGACATGTGATTAAGAAGTAGCCACATGATACTTTAAAATTAGGACAACCAATTATATCAACAATTATATGGATGTTAGTGGCATAGCATAACGAACGATAACTTTAGCTGTCAAATGAGAAGTCACCTTTATGAACTATAACTTTTGTGTTGCTATTTGTTTTTTTATGACTCATAGATGTCTTCGAATATGCTATCTTCTTCATGTTGTAATATGTGCCATAGCTCTTACCCTAGGTAGTAGTTATTATTCTTCTCAATTTTGTAAGTGGATTATTTGTTTAACTTGCTTAATGGAGTATTCCTTTTACACTGTGTGGTCATTTTTCACCAAATAGTGGAGAAAGTTTGGTAAATGGATTGGAACCCTTTGTCTTTCTGAAAACAAATATGCTTATTGGGATAAAATTCTTTTATTCAGTTTTCCTTACTGTTTTTTTTATGATGCATTAGTCTATTATATGGTTTAGATCAAGGAAGCTATGATGGTTGCTGGTAATAATCAATAGTATTGTAGCTTATGCATTCAGTTTTTTTAAGTTTCTACTTTTTATATCAATTTCTAACTAGGGTTAATGTAAATTTTAATTTTATTTTGGAGTAATCATTCTGTCTTTTGGATTTGGCTATGTAAGCATATTCCTTTTTCCTGCATGTTTTTTGACCCTTTAGTCACTTCGATTATTCTTCTTTATGCTGAAAAAGAACTAATTGAATCAAGTTCAGTTCATTTATTATTATGTGTGATGCCATGTAACAGAAACTATCTCTTAAAGATGTACACATATTTTATGACAGCTATTTTTAACAAAATTATGTGTTTTATTGTTCTTAATTGGACTTTGATGGCTTATGTATGCATCTCTCAATAAGTTTCGCTGTGAGTTTGGTGGGTCTTTCAAGAATATTTGCAAAGGTTAGTTATTTATTTGCAAAGGTAATTTATATGGATTCCTTTCTTTGTTGTTGTTCTCTTAACTTGGCTGCTAAAGTTTTCCAGTGTGAATCGACCAAGAACTTGATCTGTTCTATAACTCTAAACAGACCGGGCTGGGTTGACCGGATTCACCCTCTAATTGTTACAGGTTCTTTGATTTATGTTGGGTTACTGTTACATCATTAGTGTCATATTTGAGGTGTTTTATTTGGGTAACTACATGTCTCTACATCTTTGCTCTTATTTTAGAAACAGATGCAATAGTAACTAATAGGCTAAAAACATCTCTGTAAAATTTAAGGCCTTTTTTTTGCTTAATTTATTTTTTTAAAGACATGAATTAGATGTAAAGATTATCAAAATGCTTTTAAAAAGTATAATTATACAATTATATGTCATATATAATTAGTATATTAACTTTTACATGTGACTTTAAACCGTAATCATAGCTCTAAGCATGCATTGCAAAGTGTAGTGAATTTGGTAAATCACAAATTCAGGTTTCACTTTGGGTGATAACGATGGTAGAAATTCTTTTTAGGGTGGGATAATGGAATATCTTATTATACTTTATGGGTATTTTCAACATGAATTTATACAAAACTATTATTTATAGATAAAAAGTTATTTTTTCCGCCTTCCTTTAGCAAAGGCATGTCACATATACATTTTCTTTTGTTATTTTTAATTTCATTAAAAAGAATTTTAAAGAAAGAAATATTCAAAAAGAAAATTAAAAAAAAAAACATGGTAAAAGTTGATCACCATAGGCATGCTGCAGTAGCTTTGTATGCTTTTAAGCAAGTCTACACCCTACACCAACTATAAGAAGAATCAGGAGCCATCTGAAAATAACATTTTGAAAGTGATGATATTCATTTATTTATTATTTGGGGCTAAGTACTGATATAATTACAAAAATTAGTAATTGTAGTTGGCTTTAATAATTAGCACTGTATGGCATCCATAGCAACAGGATGCGTCACTCCTCCCTTCCCACACCTCTTACAAAGAAAAGCAATGACGTATGAACTGATTTTAAAACAGCATAAATCTTCCTTTCATAACTTTTGTACCTTTTTCCTTCCCACACTACTCAAAATTATCTAAACCACTTCCCATACTTGCTGCTTTACCTATGCCCTCTACATTCTTGCATATATGAATCCTTATTTGTAACAGTAATGATGTTCTCTGTAACCAATAGCTTTGTGATTTGTGAACAGAACTTGAATATTTGAGGGTCTCATGTTAGTTTTTAATTTAAATGGATTGGTGATTTGTTATTTTGTTGTTGGTCTGAATCTTTTGTGTTCTTTGTTAAAACAGGTGTTCTTTTTTGATATGTGGTTGTTGCTTCACTATAGGCTCACGCCATGAGTATCTGTAAGTTTTTTTTTGTTTTTACCCGTATTACATTAACTTCCCTGTTGGTCAAAAACACATTAAAAAATTAGACGGGGACTACATAGGTGTATTTGTAGATTTAATCCACATCTGGGAGGTTCTATCTGTCATGAAAAAATATTACATTTAGAGTTTTCGTTTATGAGAAATTGCTTTTATTATTTTGGCACTCTATTACAGTCAAAGTTTAGGGTACAAAGTATGTGAAATTTTCAGGTTCCTTATATGGTTTCAACCTACTATTATTAGATGAGTTATAAACAGTGTTGTTAATAGGTGAGCGCCGATTTTTTTTTGTGCTACAGTTACGTTGTGTCTAACCTTTTATACTTTTCTTTCATGAGCAGGTTGTGAAAGAGGGCTGTCAATGTAATCACACTTCCATCCTATGAGAATTTAATTCTATATATGTGCCTACTGTGACAAGTTTAAGAATGCAAATGAATTGCCTTTTATTTTAAGTAGTGATAACATTCAGTTTCGCAATAGGTAATTGATGTTCTTTTTTGAGGTATATTTTCATAATTAAGTCTACTGTCATCGATATTAGTTTTACAGTCCACAATTGTATATATATACAATATAGAACTTGGCATATGTTCTCGTGCCATAAATTTGTCTGCTTCCTAATAAAAAAAAGTTATTTTTTAGAAAAGAGAAGAGGGAGAGAAAGAGAGGCGCCGCTCCCCCCTCCCCCATTTTCCGTCAAAAAAATCGGAGATCCTCCCCCTTCTTCCGAGCGATTTTCCGGCGACACAAATCTATCCATCCTCTAAATCGGCGACCAACATCCGTTCCTTTGTCGCAGGTTTGCTAATTCTTTAATTTTTGAGTTGTTCTTACGATTTTTAAGAAGAGGGAGAGAAAGAGAGGCGCTGCTCCCCCCTCCCCCATTTTCCGTCAAAAAAATCGGAGATCCTCCCCCTTCTTCCGAGCGATTTTCCGGCGACACAAATCTATCCATCCTCTAAATCGGCGACCAACATCCGTTCCTTTGTCGCAGGTTTGCTAATTCTTTAATTTTTGAGTTGTTCTTACGATTTTTAAGAAGAGGGAGAGAAAGAGAGGCGCTGCTCCCCCCTCCCCCATTTTTCGTCAAAAAATTCGGGGATCCTCCCCCTTCTTCCGAACGATTTTCCGGCGACACCAATCTATCCATCCTCTAAATCGGCGACCAACATCCGTCCCTTTGTCGCAGGTTTGCTAATTCTTTAATTTTTGAGTTGTTCTTACGATTTTTAACTTGCATGTTCATCTATGATCTGTGTTTGTTTAATTTCAACTTCCTTTTGTTCATGTTGTTGACTCATGCTTCTTTCTGTTCAGCTGATTTGTCAAAATGCTTTTGTGGACTAATGATTTTCTTTGTTCAAGTAATTTTTCGGTAGGCATATCAACTGTTTGTCAAAATGTCTGTGTGATTTCTATTTTCTTTAATTAATAGCTGTTGAGGTATTCTGCAATTGTGTTTCTACCTGTTCGTTTTTCTTTTGTTACTTTATGAACTTAACAAAGTTTGAGTTCTTTGTTCTGTTGTTGATATTAAGTATGTAGGCTATACTTATCTTGACTGTATGTAGCTAAATGGGGGCAATTAAAAACTGGCTAAAAGCTTCTCAACAATGTTAGCATCGACCCCATCACTTTGTTTTACCTTTTATTGAGTGTGCTCACTTTTATGCATGTATTCTAACTTCTAGAAAAAAAAAGTGTGCAATAATAACAGTTCACCATGACCCCATCACTTTCTTAAAAAAAATTGGAATTTTTTGTTCTGTTGTTGGTATTAAGTATGTTCAAATTGGCAATTGTCTTAGAATGTTTCATTTGAATAAAGTATACTATGTTCTTAGTTTTCTGTTCAATTATTTTTCATTTGATCAGTAGGATTACATGCGGCATAGATTGGGGCTTTGTTGAACTTTATAATACTAACACTTACTGTTGAACATTTTTAAAATTTTCAAACAAGATTTAATGTTAACTCTTATAAAACAAGCTTTAATTTTAACTCCTATATAGTTTAATATGTATTTGATGTAAGTTCTGCTTTGACTTATTGTAAATTGAATACTGATTAGCAGTTATCTATTGCTATATCTTTGTTTGAACCAAATTTTATTTTTACAAAATTAGTCTACGTCCTTTTGTAATGCATTATTTTTGCTTTAGTGGATATGTGTATAAATGCAACTTATTAGGGTGTTTAAGGTATGTTATGTCCATCAAAACTTACTGGTCATGCGTTACATTTGCAGCCACAAGATTACCTCTTGGTTTTGTAACCCTGAAACCACGAATGGGTTAGGTCAATTGACAGAGACCCCAAGAACAATCAACAAATAACCATATTGACCCATTACCTAACCCGTATTTTTTCCCAATAAATTTTAAATACAAACCCATTATAAATAAAGTCAATTGAGATTCAATGATGCAGTTTAAGGTGTATACGAAATACAATGCCAAATGATTATCTAATTGAGAAAAAGCAAGAAGAAGAATGCATGTACCGACTCTTGGTTGAGAGTGATTCTTAAAGCCATGTGAAGCACTCAAAAATTTAAGCTTCATATGCATTGAATACTGATTTTTGGTTTTTGTTATGTCTTTAACCTATTTTTTTTCCTATTGTATAGGTTTCAACAAAAAGTATGCATTGTTTATGGATTACCCTCCACATCAAGTATGATAGTGCTTTTGCTACAGTTGAAGCTCCAAGCTCCATTTAAATTAAAAAGTATAAGCTATTGTACTTTTTATATTAGTAATTTGAGACATGGTCTCTAATGTGATATGTAAATATATATATATTTCTACTTTGCTGAAATTGTGGTTATAGGTGTCAAGAAATAGGATAAATATCTGTCCGATCGATTACACAGCGGTTAAGGTAACAAATTTTGAACTTTTCTTGATTATATACTAATCCATAAATCATTTGTAATTTGCCGTCTACTTGTAGCTTGGTTCCTGTTTGAATTCATACTTATAGCATGATAAGAAAGTGCATGCATAACCAAAAAAAAATTGTTAAGTGATTACTTTTTTAACTAGATATTTGAGTTCTATACATGCAACATAAGCTTAAACATTTGTTATGTTACTTTTTGGATTTCCTTATTCATTTTAATCATGTTCATCATTGTTTATATATTCTGTTCTGTATGTCACCAACAAGAATAGGTCCTGAATATATATGGTACATTTTCTATTCTTTTAACGTGGTAATTATGTTGCAACCGTGAATTAGGTACAGTTTATATTATTTAAATGTGATAATTATGTTGCAACCATTAATTAACAGCCCCGTTGTTGATTTTTTTCCACTCAATGTTGAGTTTATATCTGCATATGCATTTATAAGAATATATAATTTTTTTCCAGCTGATTATTTTGATGACTAATGACATACTTTACTGTTGATGTATGTTTTATTTTAGCTGTTACCTTGGTGTGTCTTAATGGCTTCTGCAGTTGCGAACATATGGTAATAGTCCTTCAAGTCCTTACCCACAGGTATGTAGTGTATTATTCTTTATTTCTTTGTTGATCTATTATGTTACTATTTAATTTGATCGATTTCAAGCACAAATATCCTCATATTTGACGTGTTTCTTGGTGGTTTGTATTCATCCCATGAGAATTCTTCATTTTCTGTTTTAGGTTCCTGGACATACAATTCAAGCACTTTGATTTCTAAACCACAAATTTCTATGATGGAGAATGAAAAAAAGATTATGAAAATGTTAGGTAATGGTAGATTCATGTGTGTTATTTATTTAATCTTTTTGTAGATTGTTGCCATATACAGGTGCTCAATTTATATTCTCCTTATTATATTCTCCTTATGCAATCATAGGTTTGACTAATATTCTTGGTTGCCTTTAATTTCTTAGCCAAGTGAAAATAGTAGTCCCGAACTCCTTATAGAAGCTAGCTAACATGATTCATGAACCATTATTTTTTCAAGGGTCAGATGGGATATGCTCTTCTGTTTTCATATGATTGACTTAGTATTCAGTTAATGTGGAAATCTTTGTTATGAAGTGTAGAGAATCCATACGTGATATTTTTTTACAGTGTATTGTCGTGCTATGAAGATTATTAGTCTTAATGGATTTGTTTTATTAAGTATATGATAGACGACTGCAAATACAGGTCAGCTACTGTTTTCATTAATGATAACAGAAAAAAAAAATTACTCACATGTGCATCAGTAGTGCAGATGGGTAGTAGATGTATTGCGTTTTGTGCCAGCTGTGTTTTTTATGCCGTTAACCCTGATAAAACTAAATTTATTTCAATATGTATTTTGTGACAGTTGCGCATTGCAGCGGGCAACCTCACAAGATGGAAGGAATCATCTGATGCCTCTTCAAAGAAATTTAATCTTCTATAACCAAAATGTAAGGAAGTCCACCTATACCTGTGAATAATAGTTTTGTTAATATTTTACCTGCCCTTCCATTCATTTTGTTTGCCTGATACTTCGAATTTTTTTGAAGTGTGTTGTCTTCCTAATATTGTTTGTTTATTGAATGCAATTTTTCTCAAAAAGGTCAAATATTTATGGCTGAATTTGAATTAATAAACTTAACTGTAGAAGTGTAGATGTTTTTCGGTTCTGTTTTGCAGGTTTTATGATCTCACAATGGGATGTTTATTTAGATCTTGTAATGCTTACTCTGTTTATGCTATTTTTGTCATTTTCTCAGTTTTGTTTGGTTGTAATTTTAGGTACATTAAGTCTATTGTGCTCTGGTGCATGACATAAGTATGCTTTCCTATGATTAATTACTAGATGGTTGCATGATTTTGATTTTATAAAGGATTGAGATCTTTCTTATAGCGACAATCAATCTTAGTAGTTGGGTGCAATACTTGTGCTCTCTTGGAGGTTAAGAGTTTTAAGGTAACATGTATTCTAGGTATGATGCTTTCTTATTTTGTATTACTTAACTCCGGAAACGATAATGATTACTGAATTACTTTTTGCTTCAATTATTTTTCTGAAGCCAACATTATTTAGTGAATCACTCGTACGCAATTTGGTATCATATACCATCAAGAACGTTCCTGAAAGATGGCTTATATTCTCCATATTTGGGATATGGAGAAATTGAGATGGTTGGAGGGCCTTAAATATAGTATATAATTACCTTAATAACTCATATAATCTACCACCCTTTTCTCCATTATCATCTTCAATTTTTTTTTATCACACCTGGGCAGACGAGTGTAGCCTCAATGCTTTCTATTCAATCTATTTTAAATACTCTCATTATAGGTCTATGACTTTTTAGTACATGGCTCTCTTGCTACACTCTAATTATTTAGTTTTTTTTGTTTTTTTGTTAATGTTTTTATATGTAAGATTACAATCGATAATCGATATACGTATATATGTATTTATTAAAACATTACTCAAAATAACTAGATATTTAGGACTAGCTATTATATTCCATACTTTGTTAATATACATTGATTTTAAAAAGAGAATGTCGATAACTTATATACTTCGGTTTACTAATTTTTATTACCAATTTATATAGAAAACCTTTACGACCGTAGCAACGCACGGTTGATCTCTATTATATTTTAATATACAAAACTCATAAAATTAAAATTATATTTAACCTCAAATACCGCAGCAACGCGCGGTCAATCTCTAGTTGTTTATATAGTAACTTGTAAGGAGATATCTAACTTGTGTTGATGTCTTTTGTGTTTTCGATCGGTGGCTAAAGTGTATGTGCTTGTTGAATATTTTGGCTCCATTGCTTTGTTACTTTTGATGGCTCACGGGTTCACATATTATTTATTTTAACACTAACACGAAGAACTTTTTATAACATATTTTATGACTGAGAGCCCTGAGCATGTGTGAGAGGTGCGACTGAACATGGCCTATTATTTTAGGGGCCCATATTTTTAGAATCTTTTATATATATATTATTTATATATATATTTATATATTTATATAGTTCTTTTAAAATAAAACTTTCATATTTTAAAACCTAAATTAATAAAATAATCCAATTAAAAAAAAGATAGTCCAATTAGTTATTTGATATTTGGGTATTTATGGCCTAATTTCAATTAGATTTCTTATGTTTATTGCTATAACTTATTTTTTGTTTGATTTAAAAACCTTTCTATTTGTAATTTTTTTAGAATGGGGCCTATTTTTTTTAAACTCGAACAGGGCCTGTAAATCCTTAGGACCGGCCCTGTATTTTATACTTTGTAAGATTTAAACCCGTAATTTTTTAGAGAAGGGTTCGTCACTTTACCACAAGAATATCCGGTTAAGAACATTAAATTTTTAATTACCCGTATATGTAGAAGATGTTGAAATGAATATTGTCATTGATCAGTTATATCAGTATAAAGTTATTAACTTTAAGGATATTATATTTGATACCATCTTCAGTTCTTCACACAACTTATAAATAATTATTAAATCATAATCGCTTGAAAATAGCCAAACGGCCGTTTACCTTTAATTTTAGAATTTATAAGTGACCACTTGGCTTTTCTAAAATTCCTTGAAGATAAACGATCAACCATATGAGTGTTTTAGTGATATGAGATTAGAATTACATTACTTATTAATGTTTATTGGTGTTTCATTATTATATTATATAATAAAATTTCAAAGATGAATAGTAGATTTTTGATTTTTTAAACTTAATTTGGCCACGTGACTTTAGTGCTTTGACGCTTTCTACCCCTAAACTTTTACGGTTTGTTTTTTTTTTAACGTAATAGTAACTTTTAGTTTTCATAGTTTGGCAACATTGTTTCATACTCTTACGTTTTGTACCGTTTAATTTTTAATGTTTTTTTTTTATTTTAAGTTTGTTGTCTTCTATTTTGGCTACGAAACTTTTAGATTTTCTACTTTCGTTTTTAGTATATATTTATAGTTTTATACTTTCAGTACAAGACTGTTAGACTTTTACGTTTTATACCCCTTAACTTTTTTACCCTCTAATTTTTAAACTTTTATTTTGTTTTAAGTTTTGTTGTCTTCTACTTTGGCCACGGAATTTTTAACTTTTATACTTTCGTTTTTAGTATACTTTTATAGTTTTATACTTTCACCACAAAAATTTTAGACTTTTATGTTTTATACCACTTAATTTAGTATAGTTTTATACTTTCACCACAAGACTTTTAGACTTTTACGTTTTATACTCCTTAATTTTTAATCCTCTAATTTTTTAAAGTTTTTTTTTTTGTTTTAAGTTTTTTTATCTTCTACTTTGGGCACGAAACTTTTAACTTTTCTACTTTCACTTTTAATATACTTCTATAGTTTTATACTTTCACCACGAGACTTTTAAACTTTTACGTTTTATACCACTTAACTTTTTTTTTACTTTCGTTCAGTATACAAATTCAACCCCGCAGCAACGCGCGGAGAGGGTAACATCTCGTTAAATTTAAAGCAAAAGAAGATGTTGGTTAGTGGTTATGGTGTTATTTAATTTGATGTCCTTGTTACTACTTCAAATTAATTGCTCATACTTAGAAATATATGCACTAGATTGTGTAGGTGTTTTATTTCATGAAACTCATATGATATCAAAAGCTAATTCATATGATATCAAAAGCTAATGATCATTATTCTTACATACATAATAATGCATTCGTCTAATTAACAAGGATCTTAACTAAACCCGTGGGCTTGCGAGTGGGCAATCAGGGACTTCCAAACTACAGTTATTGGGAAGCCTCTGAGCCCTACTCAACATTTTTCGCATCTCCAATACTCCGCCTTGTTGTCGAGCTTTGTCATACACACATTGGATCGCATCACATTGACACTGCCACCTCAATTTCTTTAGTTGGGCACAACACTGTTGAAGGTGTTGCTTCTTCGCTTTGTCAATGAAAATGATCCCTTGAGTAAGGTGCATATGACAATGGTGCATCTGCTTGACTGGGATCTGGCTTCGACACTTCTTTTGGGAGCCTATGGATTTGTCAAGGTTGGTCACTAACGTTTCATGTTCTTGGTCGTTTATGTTAGTGGTGGTGATGGTGGTTCTATAGGTGGAAACTTTAGAAAAAACTACGGTGGCTGCGAAAATGAAAGCAAGAAGTACAAGTTTTGCCATAGGTGAGAACTAAGATGTTTCTTTTCATCAAATTGACACATTTGATGAAGTATTAATGTAACTAAGTGGAATATATAGGGCTTATATTTGATTTTATAAACGTACACCTAACTGCTTAACCTTTTTATTTAAATTGTGGGTTGAATAAATACAACACTATATGAATAACAGGTTTTATAAGGATTTATATGTGACATATTACTAGTCATTAGTTAGAAAAGAAAAATAACAAATAGTTAAAAAAATATAAAAAATAGATAATGAAGATGTAAGAATAATAAAATTATATTTTAAAATAAGATATAATTGAATTCTTATTGTAGATTATTATTATTAATAAAATAATTAAAATATGAAGATTTATAATTTTAATATTTAATTTTAGGAAAATTGGAATTAAATAATCCAAGTTATTGGATATTGACGGATGATAATCCGAGTTCCAATATTGGCCTACAATAATCCCAATTATTTGGGTCTTGGAATTTATTGGGCCGCCGTTAATTTTTCACTAACTCCGTTAGTTGTGTGCTGACGTGGCACATGCCACGTCAGCAAGTATGATGCCACATCACCTGCCACGTCAGCAAAAATGATGCCACATCACCTGCCACGTCAGCAAGTACTAGCGGAGTTAGTGAAAAATTAACGGCGGCCCAATGAATTCCAAGACCCAAATAATTGGGATTATTGTAGGCCGATATTGGAACTCGGATTATTATCCGCCAATACCCAATAACTTGGATTATTTAATTCCAATTTCCTTAATTTTATAATTTAATTATTAAAAAAATCATAATATTTAATAAGAAAAATAAGAATTATGATAGAGATTCAACAAATATTATGAGAATGATTGCCGTGATAACAGAGTGTTACTACTAGAAAAACTAGTTTTGGAATAAAATAACTTGCTTCAATTATATAGTTTTGGAATTATATAAAACTGAATTGAATCATAGTTTCAAATAACTTGGAATAAAATATTAACTATTTAAAATTGGAAAATTGGAATTTAATAATACAAGTTATACCTTATTGGCGGATAATAATATGAGTTTTAAACTTTCCTCACAATAATACCAATTAAACACTCAGGTGCTATCAGTGATACGCCGTTTAAATTGATTTAACGGGGTTAGTGAAATGGATTTTTTTGTCATTTCACTAACCCCGTTAAATCAATTTAAACGACGTATCACTGATAGCACCTGAGTGTTTAATTGGTATTATTGTGAAAAAAGTTTAAAACTCATATTATTATCCGCCAATAATGTATAACTTGTATTATTAAATTCCAATTTTCCTTTAAAATTCTATATAAATTGTGATACATATTAGTTTAGGTGCAACGTCCGGAAAAACTAGTTTTCCTATAATAATGTGTCAGAATCTCCTACGCAATTCCGATCATAGCATTACTCATAAAATCTTAATTAACAAAATATAAGGTTAGAAACCCCAATATTAAGGATAAAGTATTAAACTATAGTTCATTTGTTGATAATAATCCAAACTATTAATTTCGCAAATGGTAGTCACAACTTTCATATCCATTCTTAAGGGCGAACCCATTAACGTAATAATCATACATTTACAATCGATTTATACTTGTTTTCCGATTGCTTTTGTCTTTATGTTTTCTTATTTTGTTCAAAATCATTATTACGAGCCGGAAGTAAAGTGTACATGTATGATTATTATGCTACTGGGATTACTATTGACAAAGAAAATGAAAGTTGGGACTGTCAGTGATCAAATTGATAGTTTAAATTATTATCGGCCAGAAAATCATAGTTTGTTTGGATTATTAAAATCTAATTTGTCGTTAATAAAATACAAGACACATGGTATTTGAGAGTAAAAAGAAATTAGTCTTCAGAAAAAAAATCTAATCAAGAATCATAAAAATCTTTCAATTAATTAACAGAAAAGAAAACAGTACACCGACATGAGAATGTCAAAAAAAATCTGTTTTAGGAAATAAAAGAATTTGTCACAAAAACAAATAAAACAAAATTATTTTAGCAAATGATCTATTTTGTTTTGTTAAAAGAATAATTATACATCTCTCTAGAATAACTACTTAATCAGTGTGAAAAAAAGTTTATAATTTAATCGACCTTAGGTAGCTAAATGAGAAAAAAATGTCATCTTTGATACATTCGACTTGTGTGCAATCACCCGTCTTATAGACCTTCAAAAACACCCCTAAAGTAGTATTAGTATGGATAATCATTAAAAAAAATTTGTTAATTCCATCTCCACGTTATGAAATTTTTTGTTTAATATCAAACACTATTGTGTCAATTCGAAACCTTCCTTAAAGGAAACAAACCCCCTGATAAAATTAAGTTGAATGTGCATCATTTGGATTTGGATGAAAATAAAATAAATAAAGTTTGATTGTAATTAAATTTTAGGCACAAATATATCATTATTGTAAGTCCAAAAAAACTAAACATTCATTATAATACATTATTTATCAAGACGTGTTTCGTATGGGTAAGTAACTCATCCGGTGAAACAAAACTGTGAATTCTTAGATGAGCAACCGATCATGAATATAACGGATGATATATTTGTACGGTATGTTTGAGCTGTTACAATTATATGTCCCACTTAAAGTAGGGTCTGGGGAGGGTGGGATGATGACATACCTTACCCCTGTCCTAGTAGACAAGGATGTTGCTCTTAGAGAGACCCCCAGCTCGAGAAAAATCAAAGTCAATACTAAGACGCGAAGAGACGCCCGAAAGAAAAGGTTTAACACATAAAAGAAATACATTTTATGGAATAGAATAAAATAAATAATAGTAAAAACTTTATAATCATAAAAAGTAACAAAAATTAAAATGAAAATAGAGTAAAATTACAAAAACAAGAATAGAAACCATACAAAAAGGAATGAAAAGTTTTGTTTTTTACATGCCATCTATGGCCATGAAGACAAAGACGGCAACCCATACAAGAACGCCTAGACTAGAAGACCCATCCCCAACCCCACTCCATACATGAGCAACTAGCTAACACCTAGAAACTAAGCCCCTCCTAAAAGTCCCTAGCGTGTATCTGACGCCTCCACGAACTCCTATCATGGATCATGTCCTCGAGAGATGCAAAAAGGTCCTGTTTGATCTTCTCTTCCCATGTTAGTTTCGGTCTTCCCCTACTTCTCGTTCCCTCCAAAGTGACAGTATCCACGCTCCTTACCGGGGCCGTCGATTGCCTCCTCCAAACATGCCCGAACCATCTTAGACGCATCTCCCTAATGTTATCCGAAATATCCGTCACCCCTAACTTATGTCTAAAAACCCCTTTCCTAATTCGGTCCAACCTCGTGTGCCCGCACATCCACCTTAGCATCCTCATCTCTGTAGTCTCCAACTTTCGCGCTTGCGTCTTTTTTATAGACCAACAGTCTGTTCCCTATAACAAAGCTGGACGGATAGCAACTCTATATAAAAAGAAATTGTTAATTCCATCTCCACGTTATGAAATTGTTTTATTTAATGTTACGTATCAAACACTATTGTGTCAATTCGAAACCTTCCTTACAGTAAACAAACCCCCTGATAAAAAACTAAGTTGAATGTGCATCATCCGGATGAAAATAAAATAAAATAAATACATCATTTATGAAGACGTGTTTCGTCTGGGTAAGTAACTCATCCGGTGAAATAAAATTGTGAATTCTTAGATGAGCAATCCATCATGAATATAACGGATGATATATTTGTACGGTATGTTTGAGCTGTTACAATTATATGCGTTATTTATTTACATCAATGACAAATCCTTTTTTTTGTATTTATCAAAAAAGTAGTTAGGGTGGGCGGTGTGGTTTTGGCTACCACATCCATGGCTTCATGGGTTTCACCGGTTTCGATGGCTACCACATCCGCTTGGTTCGGCTTGTTCCATTCGGTTTCAACAAAAAAATAGATTGGCTTCTTTAAGCCGAAGGTAGCCGAAGATTTTAAAGACAATTTGGAATTGAATTAAAGCATACTTTGTGTGAAGCCTAACCTAACCACCCCTACCATTTTGGCTTCAAATTCTATCATTTTTTTCTCTTCATGTGTCACATTCTTATTGGTGGATATTTTGAAGCCTTAGTCTTCAAAATCAACCATATGCCCTCAGAGTTAAGTTCTCAAATCATCTAGGTGGCTAAGGGAGGGCAGTATGGTTTCGGCTACCACACCTCCGGTTTCACCGGCTTCGCCGGCTACCACTCCTCTCCATTCGGCTAGTGATCCTCGGCTTCCAAAAACCAATCGAACGGCTTTTTGGGGCCGAAGGAAACCGAAGGCATTCAAACGTTTTTTGGGACCATTAGAGGCAACGACTAGTAGTTTTTCTTTAACCCCTTTTCACTATAAATATAACCAATTTCATTCATTTTTCTACACCATTTCTATTTTCCCAACTATTCTAAATTATTTGCTATGGATTCAAGAAAGAAAAAATCACCCGCCTCCACCCGAATGTTTAGACCGATGGTTCGAACAACCGGTCCACCTTCTACAACTCCTACACAACCTCCTACACAACTGTTTGTACCCGAACAACCGGTTTTTTTATTCACAAGCATCTCCACCTCCACCGCAACCAGGTTTTTATCATCAACAATCGTTTCTTGATCTACTAGCGCGTCGATACGGACCTCAACCTGATTCATACCCACCCCCCCAATTCTTCACAAACACACCAATATACATCAAACAACCAACACCATTCCATGAACCAAAATACACAAATTCGAGAGCCACGACATATTATGGACAAATGTGATGAAGATGGAGAAGAAGTAGAGAAGGAGGTGGAGGAAGAAGTAGAGGAGGAGGTGGAGGAAGAGGAACATGAGTGTTTTGGTAAAAAATTCACAAAGGAATCTTGTATTCCAAACTTAGATTGTGAGGTAGTGTGCTTAACGATCAAATGAGAAAATAATCCAAGTTAGGATGGTAACACGATGATTTAGCGAGGAAAACTCCAGAATCCTTCGAGTTGCCTCTGAGAATCCTGGATAAAAACCTCGGGAGCCGGCCGAATAGCCTGCCTCCTAGTCGATTTTATTGATAAAACGAAAGATTACAAAGGGTTGGAGGTTTGATCGATCAGAACTATGTGATACAATGATTTGCAGTCGTAATTGAGCTAGAGAGTGCGATGTGTGTGTTCCTACTGATCGATCCTTGATTTAATATATAACAAACAAACTAACTAACTGTCCGGGATTCCCGAGATCTCTTCTTCCCACTTTCTTGACCGTTAAAGCAGGATCGACCCACTGATCCACGTATTACTCAGCTTAGTCCGAGTCTTTAGGAGTCAGTTGAGAGTCCGTTACCACCTGCAAACAATTAAGCACGAGGCAAAATAGAGGTTAGGTATATATCGTAAATTCAGGATACCTGAACTGATAGGATTCCCAAACTGTCTTCGAATTCCTGAACTGCTTGAGCTTCTTGATGAGCATTCTGAAAATCAACCCCTAACAATTCCCCCTGAATCTCAGTGGCTGTGGATAAGATTTACAGCTGGCGAGATTCAAAAACCCTCTTTTTAACGACGTTTGAGACGGTAAATTCGGTTATGAATGGACGTAATACACAACTTCCCATTTGATTTGATCGCCATCATGACTCTCTTTAAATACTAGCTTTTCTAGCCATAAGTTCTTCACTTTATTCGAACGGAAACTCTTCGAGCTTCTTCGCCATAACCAGGTCAGTTTCGATTTCCTTCCTTTCTTTCAATTCTGTAATGGCGAAAAAGGGTACTCGATCTGCTTCCTCCTCCGCTTCTCCTAACATCGATGATTTCATCGATCAAGGGATTCTCCCCTCCTGCGACGAGGAAACCTGCGAGTTTTCCGACCAGGAAATCTAATCACTGAAGGATTCCCGTCTGATTCCGAGGTCGATGATCATTCGGAAGTTCGATTCTCGTTTGAAGGCTGATTTTGTTTCTGCTACATGAGTCTCTTTTCTCTATTACCCTTTTCTTCTCGGTATGTCATACCATTTTCCTGACATTGTGAACAAGTTCTTTGAGGTCACGGTCTTTCCTACTCCCAAACAATGCCCATGGTGTGGCGCATTCTTTTTTCTCTTAATAATCTGAAAATTCCAAGGACCTGGACATGGGAATCCCCGAGGTCTGCTCTGCTTATAACCTGAGAACCCACGGCTGCAGTCGGTTCGTACTCCAAGCTCGCACCTCTAACATCCAACTAATTCCTCGTGCGTCTCACAATGACCACAACTGGAAGAAGAAGTTTTTCTTTGTGAAGCGCGAATCAATTCCCGGTGGCAATGAGTTACCGATGAAGTGGGTTTTGAAGGGTAGGATGCCGACCCACGCAAATTAATTAAGAATCCCAGCGGTTACTAATTTGCTTTTTGTTTTCGTTTTTCACAGCTCCCAAGTTTGAGAAGTTGATCAGTGTTGGTAAAGATTCCATTGAGAAGCTTACATCCTTCCTGGAGATCCCGGTTGCTGAGAGGACATTCGCTATTGAGAGCGCAACCAGTGAGCATAGCTACTCCGTCGATCATACCCAAGCTAACATGTCTGGTAAGTGTTAAGATTCCTAATGCTCTCCGATATTTCTGATTACGAGCATCCCGATACTGACAACTTTTTATGATCAGGTTCCGGATTCTCCCTTGACGACTTGACCTCCTTCCTTGTTTTGGTCAAAAATTCACAAAGGAATTTCGTATTCCAAACTTAGAATGTGAGGTAGTGTGCTTGTCAATATTCTCGAAATGTAAAACTGAACACAAGGATGTAACGAGGGAAAAATCCAGGATCCTTCGAGTTGCCTCTAGGAATCCTAGCAAAAAAACCTCGGGAGTCGGCCTGAAGAGCCTGCTTCCTCACAATATTATTGCACGAAAAAGATTGATTACAAGGTTGAGCAAATATGATCGATTGTCTAGGTGTTACAGAGATTGTTTCTAACTGCTAGTGCGAGTATGAGAGCTCGTGTGTGTGCTTATATCGATCACAATGCTGATTTAAATAGTCAAGGTATAATAACTAAAAGTGCTAAAAATAAGGGATTCTTCCACCAAGTCTTTGTGAACATTAGAAGTCAGTTATGGCACGTTCCGTAATGCTTGACCTGGTCTTTAGCCTTCATTTACACGTCCATTTAAGCCTGCAATTAATTAGGACACGTGGACAATTGAAACGGTTAGTCGATAACTGCATTTCAGGATACCGAACCTGTCAGGATACTGAACCACTTGAGCTTCCGGCAAGGATCCTGAAATAAAACAACCAACTGTCCTATATTTTAGGGATTCTCCCCATTAAGTCAATATGAACGTTATGGACCACTTAGTCCACGTTCTTTAGTCTTTGTCCGAGTCTTTAGGCTTGTTTTACACGTTTTCTTTACCTGCAAGCAAATAAATACGAGGAACAACATAGCGGTTAGTCGATAACTGTAATTCAGGATTCCCGAGCCTGTCAGGATTCTCAACCCGTCTGAGGATACTGGACTACTTGAGCTTCCGCCGAGGATCCCGAAATATCAGCCCAAACAATTGCCCCTGAATTTTGACAGTTGTCGACCATGAAGACGGCTGTGAAAATTCAAACTCTTGAAATAATTACGGAGGTGACTCGTTAGCTCCTGATTTGATTAGCGACGCAACTTCTCATGAGACTTCTCCATAAATAACCCTGGATTACCGTCGGACCCTTCTCGATTTCTCTTTTTCTCCGGGTCAGCTCCCTCCCTTTTCTTTTTGATTTTCTTCCGCGATCAAGGCCAATGAAGCAGATGCTGAAGGCTTCACTGCTAAGGCTTGAATGCAGCTACCTAGAAAAGAAACTCTGGAGGAGCTTGGGGGTGCTGAGAAACTGGAGTTACCCCTTTTGAATTTTCTGCATGACTAATACTAGTATCCGACTTTCTTTATCATGGTGTGTTTGCCCCTTGTTTTTTATTTTGTTCATGAAAATTTTTGAAATATTTAAGTGAGAATCCCATCGGGTTCTTCAGGAATATTAAGGTAGTAAAAATGCTTTAAGTTAAGTATGTAAGTCGACAAACCATGACATAAGTCAGCATGATAAAATGTAATAATTTGAAAGTATATTACCTGAATAGTCCCTTAAGTAGGTTTTACCTTGGGCGCATTTAGATAGATTCTGGAAGCTTCTTTCAACATCCTTGAGGATACCTGTGGAAAAATCATAGTAGTTTCGAAATAGAGTTAAACTGGGGACAAGCCCGCGATGCTTGGGACTAAGCCAATTCTGGGGACAAGCCCGATAAACTTGGGACTAAGCCAATTCTGGGGACAAGCCCGTGCATTTCTGGGGACAAGCCCGTGCATCTTTGGGGACAAGCCCGTGCATTTCTGGGGACAAGCCCGTGCATTTCTGGGGACAAGCCCGTGCATTTCTGGGGACAAGCCCATGCATTTCTGGAGACAAGCCCATACGTAAGTGACATGAAAATGCCAAAACCTTAGATAACACGTTGGTGTTATAAACCTTAGATAATTCGTGAGGATATCACGTCTGCTATTACTTGAGGATCCGCCCAATGGCGAATAACGAGCGCTCCTGGCGATTCTTAGAAAAGGTGAAGACCTTTTAAGCCTTAGTTAATACGTGAGTGTTAAAAACTTTAAGAATCCTCCCAGCAGCCTCCAGTGATAAGATTGTCAGCCACCCCTGGAGTGGACTGGTCCGGCCACCTTGAGCATACTGGTGGACAACGTGCGCTCCTGGCGAGGGTCGTGCGCTACTGGCGATTACCCAAACGTAGAAGAGGTGAAATCCTCTTAAACCTTAGTAGGTATGCAGGATACCTTAAACGGAGGAGAGGTGATCAACCTCTAACTGGGGATATACCCAAATTACTTTAGTTAGGATTCTGATAATCTGCAAAACACTCAACACTTGGTGAGGGGTGGGTGTTAGCTTAACTAACACCACTCCGATGCTTAAGTCAGTATAGTGTAATAAAGATAATAATATCAGTATTGAAATCGGATTAGTATACGTACCTTGTAGTATTTTGGCAGTGAGGATCCTTAGGATTCCGAGAGGATTCCAATGGGATTCTCACATAAAATAAGCTTTGAGATGGATGGCATTCCAAGCTCTTGGCAGAGGTTCTCCTTCCATATTTACCAAACGGTATGCCCCCTTTCCTTCTTCAGAATCTATAAGGTAAGGTCCTTCCCACTTGGGTGCTAACTTCCCATCAGCAAGATTGGTAGTATTCTGAAAAACCTTCCTCAGGACCAAGTCACCTACTTGGAATCTTCTTATCCTGATATTCTTGTTATAAGATTTTGCTATCCGCTGTTGATAAGATGTCATTCGGATTCTGGCCATATCTCTGAGCTCCTCAACTGTTTCGAGATCCTGAAGGAGATTCTGGCTGTTGATTTCAGGATCCTGGCAGTTGACTCTGGTTGTCGGGAGTACCATTTCTGTAGGGATCACAGCTTCTGTCCCAAACACTAACGAGAATGGCGTTTGGCCAGTAGCATTTTATTGCCGGATTCTGCCTGCCCATTAGCCTGAGGGTGGACAGGTGTTGAAATGATCATCTTGATGCCCCAGCTTTCACAAAAGCTTGTTGTTCTCTTGCCTATAAACTGGGAGCCATTATCGCATATGATCTCTGCCGGAATCCCAAATCTAGTGAGGATGTGTCTTTTGATGAAGGATATCACTTCTTTTTCTCTCACTTGAACATAGGCTTCTGCTTCAATCCACTTGGAGAAGTAATCTGTCATGGCAAGCATAAACACCTTTCCTCCGGGAGCCTTCGGCAGCTTACCCACAATATCCATGCCCCACTTCATGAATGGCCATTGGGATACTATAGGATGCAGATACTCAGCGGGTTGATGGAGGATATTGCCATGCCTTTGACAAGCATTGCAAGCCAACATGTCTGGTAAGTGTTAAGATTCCTAATGCTCTCCGATATTTCTGATTACGAGCATCCCGACACTGACAACTTTTTATGATCAGGTTCCGGATTCTCCCTTGACGACTTGACCTCCTTCCTGATGGTGAAAAAAGAGAAGGCTGAACATGTAACCAGCGTCCGGCCGCCTACCAGCAGACCTAAGGCTTCTTCCTCCAGCAAGAAGAGGAAGACCCCCGAGAGCGTCGTTTACCTGGAAAGCTTTGAGGGACTGATCCCTGTTGAGACCAGCAACAAGCTTCTGAGCCTGCACACAATGATAAAAATGGTGAGTTGTACCTTAGGATTCCCAAGCGTTGATAATACGCGGTGTCCGGTTGAGAATCCTAATATTTGCTTCTTTTTTGCAGGGTCTCGAGCAGCTGAGCACTTATTGAATGGACCCGGAAGCCAGGCTTGCTGAGGTCCAAAGGAAGCTGCATGAGGCTAGGGATACCATCCGTATCCAGGGGGAGATAGCTGAAGGCAAGACTCGCCATTACGAGCACAAAATGGATGAGCAACGGCTCAAGTATGAGGCTACTTTATTAAAAGAGTCTGCTATCGGCATGCAGTTGGCTGCCCGCAGTGTTCTTCAGGCAATGCTGAAGATGGCTGCAGAAGCTGAGGCCGAGGGGTCTACCTGTTCTAAATGGATGGTGGATGCCTGGAAGCTCTCCTTGGAAAGATTGGAGAAGGCAGAGAAGCCGACCAGCAAGGAGAAGGCTCCCGAGCTCAAGGCTGCTGGAGGTGATCTGGTTGTGCACGACGAGGATAAGCTGGAGGAGGTCAAGGAAAAGGTTGAGGAGAAGGCGGACGATCCCGAGAAGGCAATGGGCGATGAGGATATGTCAACGGTCTGAGCCCACTTTTTTAGTCTGCTTGTGTTTGTGAATGATGTTGGCGTCCCAAAACAATTTATTTTCTTTTGTCATTCCCTGAAACAATATTGAACAAGTAACACAAACAATGGTTGGGAATCCTGGTGGAGGGATCTTGCGATTTGCAAGACGAAGCCAGGATTCCTGACGAACTTTTGACCTACGAGCTTCCGGAGTGGAGGGATCCTGAGGTTTTCAGGACGAAGCTTCGGGAAGCTCAAATCCAGCTTTATTATGTTAATAATATAACCACATTTTGTTTATTTCAAATGTACTTCGTATTTTATTTATGCCTTTTAGAAATTTGTCATAAATAGTTAATCTTAAAAAATCACATAAGTCGGTTACTAACTCTGAAGCGAAATTAGAAACCATTGTATGGCCAAGGTCAAATAAGTTAAACGAAATAACCATAATAACATCCTGACCTTTTAGATTTACCTTGGGCAACATCCTTTACATAATCGAGAATCCTATCAGGAATCCTCGTAGGAATCCTAATAAGTTACCTTATAGGTCTTAGAGTACTCTGCCTCGGGATTCTGACAAGAATCATGTTCACGCCGAGTTTTATAACCTTCTGAGTGTCTTTCTTCAGGGTTCTAACAGGAATCCTGGTCAGATAAATTAAAGGAATCTTCTCCACATCCTGCTTCAGGATCCTTACAAGAATCCTGGCCGAATAGGTTGGTAGAGTCCTTTCGGCATCCTGCCTTTAGAAACCTGTAAAGCAAAATGTAAAAGGATCCTGGCTGACAACCAAGGACACTTCCTACACAGAATTAATAATATACTGGGGTTACACCTGGAATTCTTGGGACTAAGCCAATACTGGGGACAAGCCCATGTAATTCTGGGGACAAGCCCATATAATTCTGGGGACAAGCCCATATAATTCTGGGGACAAGCCCGATAAACTTGGGACTAGTTTAACGTAAGTGACATGTAAATGCCAAAACCTTAGTTAACACGTTAGTGTTAAAAAAACCTGGAGAATCCCCCAGCAGCCTCCAGTGACAAGATTGTCAGCCACCCCTGGAGTGGATTGGTCCGGCCACCTTGAGCATACTGGTGGACAACGTTCGCTCCTGGCGAGGGTCGTGCACTACTGGCGATTACCCAAACGTAGGAGAGGAATCAGCCTCTCAAACCTTTGAAGGTATGCGGGATACCTTAAGCATAGAAAAGGTGATCAGCCTCTAACTGGAGATATACCCAAAATACTCTAGGATTCTCAAGATCTGCAAAACACTCAATACTTGGTGAAGGGTGGGTGTTAGCATAGCTAACACCACTACGATACTTAAGTCAGTAATGTGTCATAAGAATAATAAGAATAAATTAAAATAGGATTAGTATACGTACCTTGCAATATTTAGGTAGTGAGGATCCTTGGGATTCTGTCTGAGATCCTCAAAGAGACTCTCACATAAAATACGCTTTAAGGTGGACGACATTCCAAGCTCTTGGTAGAGGTTCTCCTTTCATATTTACCAAATGGTATGCCCCATTTCCTTCTTCAGAATCTATAATGTAAGGGCCCTCCCACTTGGGTGCTAACTTCCCATCAGCAGGATTGGTAGTATTTTGAAAAGCCTCCCTCAAGACCAAGTCACCTACTTGGAATCTTTCTTAGCCTGGTATTCTTGTTGTAGGATTTTGCTATCCGATGTTGATAAGATGCCATCCGGATTCTGGCCATATCTCTGAGCTCCTCAACCGTTTCGAGATCCTGAAGGAGATTCTGGCTATTGGTTTCAGGATCCTGGCAGTTGACTCTAGATGTAGGAAGTACCATCTCTATAGGGATCACAGCTTCTGCCCCAAACACTAGTGAGAATGGCGTTTGGCCAGTAGCATTCTTAGGCGTGGTTCTATCTGCCCAAAGGACAAATGGCAGCTCCTCAGCCCATTTCCCTTTCTTGGAGCCCAACTTCTTCTTGAGGTTGTTGATTATGATCTTATCGCTGGATTCCGCATGTCCATTAGCCTGAGGGTGGACAGGTGTTGAAGTGATCATCTTGATGCCCCAGCTTTCACAAAAGTTTGTAGTTCTCTTGCCGATAAACTGGGAACCATTGTCGCATATGATTTCTGCCGGAATCCCAAATCTGGTGAGGATGTTCCTTTTGATGAAGGATATCACTTCTTTCTCTCTCACTTGAACATAGGCTTCCGCTTCAATTCACTTGGAGAAGTAATCCGTCATGGCAAGCATAAACACCTTTCCTCCGGGAGCCTTTGGCAGCTTACCCACAATATCCATGCCCCACTTCATGAACGACCATGGGGATACTATAGGATGCAGAGGCTCAGCGGGTTGGTGGAGGATATTGCCATGCCTTTGACAAGCATCGTATTTCTGTGAGAAGCTCACGGCGTCATTCTTCATGGTTGGCCAAAAATATCCGAATCTGAGAACTTTAGAGAACAGTGCCCTGCCCCCTGTATGGTTCCCACAATCTCCACTGTGGATGTCTTCGAGCACCTCAAGAGCTTCTGAGTTCTCTAGGCACCTTAGGTAGACACCTGCAAGAGATCTTCTATATATGATATTATTAATAATAGTATAGGGTACTACCTTTGTGCGAAAAGCTCTGGGGTTTTCGTCCTTGGGAATCTCCAGGATTCCTGAGCATTTTCAGGATTCTCAACATCTGCACCTGCATTATTGTCAACAACCTGAGCTTCCTGTTGAGCTATCACTGGCGTCAGGATGTGAGTTATTGGAATCTTGACATCCTTAGGGATCCTGAGCGATGAAGCCATGTTTGCCAAGGCATCGACTTCTGCATTATCTTCTCTTGGTACCTGTGAAATGTTAAAATTTTCGAAAAATAAAGACAATTATTTTAACAATTTCAAGATACTTGATATGATTCTTCCCTCTCACTGCATAAGAGCCATTAAATTGGTTAGTCAATAAGAGAGAATCAACAAACACTTGTATGGACAGGATTCCCATATCCCTGGCCAACTGTAATCCAGCAATTAAAGCTTCATATTTAGCTTCATTTTTGGTAGCCTGGAATTCACAGGATATGGATAGAGGTATTATGTCCCCCTGTGGCGATTTTAGCAGGATTCCCAGCCCTGTTCCTCTGACATTTGAGGAGCCGTCAGTATAGAGGATCCAGTCTTCCTTGAGCTTCTCAAGCTGCTGGACTTCCTTCTTAACTTCTTGTTCAATGTCACTGCTGAAATCCGCCACAAAGTCAGGTAATGCTTGGGACTTGATCGCTGTTCTTGGTTCATATTTGATGTCATAGGCACTCAGCTTGACTGCCCACTTAGCCATCCTTCCTGACATTCCGGCTTCCTGAGAACTACCTTGATAGGATAGTTAGACATCACAATTATAGTATGGGTTTCAAAATAGTGTCTAAGTTTAGTGGAAGCCATTATAAGAGATAAAATTAACTTCTTGAGATAGGAGTACCTGGATTCTGCGTCTAGCAGAGTTTTACTTACATAATAGACCAGGTGCTGCTGTCCTTGGTGATCTTTGACTAAAACAGCACTTACTGAGCTTCCGGATACAACAAGATATAGATATAGTGGCTCCCCATCTTCAGGTTTCATCAGAAGTGGAGCTTCTGACATGTACTCTTTCAGGCTCTTTGATGTTAGTCCAATGTGTCGTCATTATTGTGCTTATTTTGCTATATTTAGTTATAATAATGATTGGATTATGTCGCATTTTCACGGGTTTTTGTGTTGTGAGGTACCACGAGCTTAATTAGCTAATAATGGAGTTTTATGAAGAACTGGAAGCTGCTGGTACAGGGATCGAGAAGCGTGCGGGAACGAGTGAAGACTTAGAAGAAAATCAAGAAAGTTCCTGAGATCCAGTTCTGGGCGGTACGCCCAGAAGTGAAGAAGCCAGGGCGGTACGCCCTAAAGTTTAGATATGCGGCCGAGTTTTGCAATCCGGGCGGTACGCCCAGAATCCCCCATTTTGGGGCGGTACGCCCCGAATCGGTCGACAGGAGAAATTTTTAGGGTTTACTATTTAAACTTGTTTCTTAAGTTTAGTTGTATAATCTTCATTCTAGACGACCAGAGCAGTAGGGTTTGCGAATTCCACCATTGTTTTGGAGATTTTGAAGCATTCTAATCATTCGGTAACTGTTTTCAATGCAATCTTTCATTATGTGTTTGTTTACTTCATTAGCCATGTCCGGCTTATCCACCACTAACCGCTTTTGGTGATTGGTTGGTGGATTCGTTCTATGAATAACCTATTGTTTAACTAGTTGTTCCGGAATACTTGCTACCGTTGAACACCCGCATGCGGAATTGTTAAATTTAACTAGTAATCTAGGGTTTTAGTGGTCCACTGTTTATTGATCTAGCACTTTCTTGCGGCAGGACTAATCAGCCCATTAGGAAACTAGGTTATTAGGTCAAGGAAGCAATTGGGGGGCATGTCTATGTGTCACGGTTAAGTAATTAGGTTGTTCTAGATCGGTAGCCAACCAGGATCCAGAAGTGGTTAGATTTGTCTCATTTGAATTCAATTAAGTTTTTAGGTTAAAGTTAGTTAATTTGTTAGTTAATTCACCCAACAATTCATAACAGCCAAGTGGCAACCTTAGTTAATTTTAGGTAATCAGTAAATTTAGTTAACTTAGTTAATCGACTAGTCAATTTCCACATATTCCCTTGGTTCGATAACCCTAACTTACCACTACTACAAAATCAATTTAGTTGGGGATTTGAAACGGCCTGACAAACCGTTATCAAATTGGCGCCGTTGCCGGGGAATTAGTGCGCTTTTTGATTTGTTGATTTTTGTTCAATTTGCAATTTTTGTTTCATTTTTTTAAAAAAAATTCAAAAAACCCAAAAATAGTGTTTTTATTCAATTAATTACTTTCTGCAACTAAAAAAAAAAATAATAATAATAATAAAATTTTAATTTTTTTCCGAAATCAATTTCTGGGCGGTACGCCTGGAATTCTTCATTCCTAGGCGGTACGCCTTGGACCTTTTTTCACAGAAAGTTTTCAAAATTTTGACCTTCCAAGTTTCGATTTTTTCTGTTCCATTGCATTATTTACACCCCTGGAACAGTGCTGCGTAATTGGTTTGCTTGTTTGTGACCGTTTTTGCAGGTTTTAGGTGTTGTGCATGCATACGCGGCATTCCCGCAAGATATCCCCGCTGATTTACAATCCGGAGATTGAGAGGACAGCTCGGCAGAACCGAGCAGAACAGAGAAACAGAAGAGAAATGGAGGGCCAGAATCCAAATCCCAACCAACCACAAAACCAAAACCAAAACCAAAATCAGAATCCAAATCTCAACCAAAACCCAAATCACAACCAAAACCCGAACCCAAATGAGAACCTCAATCAAAATCCCAATCAACCACAGAACCAACCACAAAATGCACCTGAAAACCCCGCCATGCCACAAAACATCCCTCCCATCCAAACCCCACCATTTCGGGTACGTGAGCACAACTCGCTCCCATCCTTGTGTTGGATTTAGATGTCCAGATCCGACTAAATCAAGTACCCGACCCGGTTAAGACCCGTAAGAGTTACACCGGAGGCAACGGGTATTAAAGACCGCTTACCTATATAACCGGCAAATTCGCAGAAAGATTAATTATGTGTTTATTAAATAGTTTAATTGATACATAATTAATTACTTAAATCAATATTAATCATAAAGATTAATTAAGCGACAAAAACGTTAAATATCGTTACTAACGTCATGGACGAGAATAGACAGATTATTAGTTTGACTAATACTCGGCAAGCGACAAACATTTAAAGGTTTAAATGTTAATTTCAGAAATTAAATGGTTCGATTAAGGATTAGGTAAAATCGAGGGGCTAAAAGGAAATTAAATCAGTTATAAATATAACTGATTAAGGGAGGCGAAACCCTAATCTAGTTAGTGAAAATTTCGGCCTCCCCTCCACCCTCTCGCGACTCCGACGCCGACGGCCACCCCGCCGCCGCCGCCTCCTCGTTCTCCGACGACTTGTTGGCAAGAACCCTAATCCTAGATCACCGTCGCCGCCCTGTCGTTTCACCGCTGCCGACTGCCGCTCACAAAGCCGCCGCCGTCCGCCATCCTCCATCGCCGCCGCCGCAGCCACCGGGTCGCCGCCGCCCGCCGCGATCAAGCCGCCGCAGCAGCAGCCCGCCGAAGCCGAGCCGCCGCCGCCTGCAGCCCGACCGCAGCCCACCGCCGCGGCCTCCGTCGCACCTCGCCGCCGCCTTGTAAGCCGCCGGCCCTCCTCGCCGTCGCCGGTTCCACCGCCGACAACCCTAGTCGCGAACCGTGTCTCACGCGTGTTCCGCCGTCGTCCGCGAAATCCTAATTCGCGCCTGATCCGACATACGAGATTTTCTCGGTGCTTGATTCACCGCGTAGTAAATCCGTGTCCGCGAGGAAAGTCAGATTCGTCAGACGAATCACTTCTGTGAAACCCTAGCGTCATCCGTTGACTTCCGGTGTCTCAAGCGTTTGTTTGAATCACCGCTCAGGTATATCTAAACTCGTTATAGTTTAGATTCAATTGTTTGGTTATATTAATTGTCGCGTTTTGATTAAAACGCGTTTTTGGTGTTTGCGCGTTTGGTGATTGTCGAATCCTGTTGTTTTAGGTTTACGCTAATTATCTGGTTTTCGCGTTAGTAAATTAAAACGTTTTCCGCTGCCTATTAAATTAATTGTTAATTTAATTATCCAAATTTAATTTACTATTTATTCGGTAATCGTTTAATAATTATTTATTGTAAATAATTATTTCTAATAAAAAAAAATTGCTATTACCGAGACCCGAATGCCACTGTCGTAACCAAACAGTGGTATCAGAGCCTTGATCACCACACGCAAACCCAGGCCGGTCTATTTTAAACCGGCATACTTTCGCGAACTGGGGTTCTGAACTCGAAAGTCGCGAAATTGACTGAATCGCCCTTTAAATATATTTAGTCGACATGGTTCCACTAAACATAATCCGATTCAATATAATTGGTTGAATTATCTTTCGTACATATTCGGCCCGACCTCATTTGTTTTGAATGCGTTATGGTTTGGCCCATTAGGCCCATGTAGTTTTGTTTTGGTTTGGCCCACTTTTACTGGGTTCAAAGTTGTAATTAGTTAAAATAAAATAGTTTTATTTTAAATTTGTAATCGCTCACATTCGCCTGGACGAACGAGACGAGCTTGATACAAGACCCATTTGGCATTATCCCTTTATGGGATTTTCGAAAATGGCTAGTAGTCAAAACAAGACCGACGTTTTCTGGGTGACTCGCAGGAGCTTGTTGAAGCCAGTGGGAGCAACTAAGTCAATCAGGGAGTTTTCTATTCACGTGGTTGATTTACCTTTATGTCCCTTGCCCTATTTGATATTGTCATAGGCTCTGACAATATCGAATGCCCTGCATAGCCGAATATGTACATGTGTGTTTGCTTGTTTTTCGTTGCTTGTCTTAATTAGATTAACACGCCAACTTAAGACCCAAACTTAGTTTTGTCAATATGAAACTAATTTTTCAACCGATTAAATAAAAGTCCTAATTTTATTACGACTTCATAAAAATTTTATTAACCAATTTAATTCGACATTAAATTCGGATTTTTCGATAAAGTAATCGAACTTCAAAAGGAAATTGGTTATCGTCTCGCGACACGTAGATCATTAATACTTAGGTTATTCAATTGATCGTCTCGAGTGAGATAGGATTCATAAAATCAGTCGTCACATTTAATATTAAAATATGACCTAATTATCCTATCTGGTAAGCCTAAAACCGGTAGTCTATGCCATCCTAAGTCGCGTCTAACTTGGAACATATTTACCGATGCATCCGTGTTGGAGTATTTCAACACCGCACGTGGTGTTTAGGGTATCTTCCAAGGTGAGCGTATTGGAGTATTTCAACACCGTACGCTCACACTGACTGCTTAGGACAACTACTATTTTCTTTACATGCACCTTTGGTATTGGAGTATTTCAACACCGTACCTCTGGTCGGCTTGTAGACAAAATGGGCATAGATGGGGCTAAACGTATTTCGTTGATCCGTTCGCGAAAGCCCCATGACGGGAGTTGTGATAGTAGACTCACAAGTGACAATCGTTGTCCGTTCGGCTACTTAGGAATTTTGAAAGCACTTTACGCTGTCTGGAGAAATTGTCTAACTAACTGAATTCCCAATTCCTATTCAAGATTAGCTTGCCATCCTTGAATACGAATCAAACATCGAAACACTAAAACATTTGCCTGTTGTTTCAGATGGCTAACCGCGCGAACCAAGAGATTTTCCATCTCAAGTCTCTCCTTGAGAAGGAGAAACTTAATGGCGCCAACTTCCTTGATTGGGAAAGGAATCTGAGAATCGTCCTGAAAATGGCTAACATGGAGACCGTGTTAGATGCTGAGGTTCCTGAGGAACCTGAAGCTGACACGCAAGCGGCGCGAAACGCCCATAACACATTGCGTACAAATGCCAAGAATGTCGCATGTCTTATGTTAGCCACCATGGAATCTGAGATTCAGAAAAACATGGTTGACAGGACGGCTTTTCAGATGATCGGTGATCTGAGGGGCATGTTTGAAACTCAGGCCCGACAGGAACGCTATGACACCGTTGTGACACTTATTAGTTGTCGCATGGCCGAAGGCGCTCCTGTCAGCCCTCATGTCCTGAAGATGAAGAGTTACATCGACCGTTTAGCAAAGCTGAATTACGTCATACCCGCCGAAATGGCGACTGACCTAATTCTTCACTCACTGTCCAGTGCCTTCACTCCTTTCCGGGTGAACTTTAACATGCATAGCATGGTAAAGTCAGTGACTGAACTTCACGGTATGCTTAAAACCGCTGAAGTTAATTTTGTTAACGGTAAGGCACCCGATGTACTCACAGTCCGATCAGGAGGCGTCAAGAAGCCTGAGGTAAAGAAGGGCAGACGTGGTAACAAGAAGCGAGGCAAGGCAGTTGCAACCAGAGGGTCTGAAATCTCGCAGAAAGGCAAGCCTAAGGCAACCAAAGCACCACCGGCTGAACAGCGCGAGTGCTTTGAGTGCCACAAGATGGGGCACTGGAAAAGAAACTGCCCTGAGTATCTTGCCAAGGTGAAAAGTGGAAAAGCCCAGCCGGGTAATTCCTCAGGTATACACATGAGTTTATGTTGTATGATGCTTCACTTATTCCTACAAAATATATGTTTGACATACTTTACATTTTGTAGGTGCATGAAGCTTAAAAGGAAGCAAGCCAAGACGACGCTGAACTACCCTGCGATTGTCGCACCCAAATAAAGTTCGCGTCCTGAGTTTTGATTTAAAACAATTCTTGGTGATTTTAAAACAACTGATTTTGTTTGGTTTTCCCTGGCTGTTATCCAGGATGAACAAATTGCTTTCTCTGGATTTTGATTATGACATGTTTTGACAATGGCTGATTTTCGAAACATTCGACTTTAGTTTTAATCTACTTTGAATTTGATTCAACCTTTTGTTAGATTAAATTCAAAATCCCATAACAACATATATTCCAACCTGGTGCACTTGATTTGATGAAGACTGGCTCAAATGCGACGTGATAATTTTTGGTTATCACATCCCATTAAAGCTATTTTGTCTTAAGCGTATATCGTAATAGTTACGTGACAATGCACGACGCAATTGTGGTTCTTAAAGTCCTGTGATTTTAAACCACCCAGCGTCGATAATATTAAATCAAGTCGAACCGATTAAAGATCGCCACTTCGATCCACAATCGTATGAACATGTCAATCCTCTGCTTCAAGTAGACGTCTGATCATATAAGTTCGAATCACCAGCTAAACAACTGCAAGAGTAATCACCTGATGATTACAACATTGTAGTATGGTCACACCAATTATGGTGCACATTACCATTAAATGTATATACCTAGACACATCTTGGAAGTCTTAGACTACAATAGTTGTACTCACGTGTGTTTTAATCCGACGAACACTAAGTGTCATATACGTCGATCCAACATTTTCAGTATGAAACTGTAACACACAAGACTAATGGCTTGCCCTTGACTTCATGTAACCATGACACCCCTTTCACACAACACTTGCATAACTAACTTCCAATCCCAAGACCGGTATCTTGCGAAGATGGAATTTAGCAATTACATGTCCAAAGATAGATCATTAAATATCTAAAGAAGAGTGACTTAGATAAGTCACTGGAATATGTAAAGCAACTCTCGCATTTAAACGAGACAAGCCGGATAAACAATGTTTCGCCAACTATGGATTGTTGTTAAGCGGAACATATTGACATTCCAATTAGAGTTGGCATGTTTAACCTTACCTGAATAAGGAAACATCCTCTAGTATCGGACCCCAGGGTCCGATAGAATATATCATCATCTCGAATATCACGAGAAACTTTCAAACAATCAAAGACGAACGCATCTCCATGCTATCAAACTCTGAAAAGACTTTGACAATCGTTTTTGAACTTATGAATAAGTCATAACATCTGGATATTAAGCATTCGAATTCCGTACCTCAAATTACGGAGTCGAGCTTTTTCGTTCTTGAGAACGGAAATTGATTATCGCATTTCTGCGTAAAATCAGTATCCACACGGTTTGAAAGAAAGATGAAGATAGGAATGTCAATCTGCCTCAAGCAAGTGGGAGCATCGCCATAGATCCTTACTGGAATAACGATCAAGTGCCGATCCAAAGATCATTTAAATTTACTGGGTTGAAACTTTAAATGACACCTCAATCGATTATAAGTTTCAAGATAATGTTAAGTATTGATCGTGATATGACTGAGCAACCACACGCGATCGATCTCTTGAAACAGTTCAAATCATACTAAATATGATGTAGACATGAATCCAATACTTGAATATTGCATGGAATGTTGCCGTAAGATGTTACGCCATAGATGGAAAATCACATCATCACTGCTGAACACTGATGAGGGAATATATGTTCATCAGCTGAGTACGAATTATATTCGTTGAACATAAATAGCCAACTTAATTGAATCTGAACTAAGAATGCTATAAAACATTCAAAGGGTTAATTCGACTCTATAAATAGTCGATTAACATGCTCACGTGATAACACAGTCATACGTGTGCTTGCCAAGGGCACTCCATTATCACAAGTTCGATTCACTTAAGAAGATTCTCTGTTCAAGATAAACGTTGAATCTCAAGAAACAACAGATATTGGCAATTCTAAATCGAAATACGAGCATTTGATAGCGAATCCACAATTTCCGCGATCGGGCTAGATCAGCGAAATTAGTCTACTACTTAGTACACGAATTCTGCATCACTTCGATATTCGATTCTAGTGTTGGATGTCGAACACTGTCGTTTGCACCATATCATTCGGCCTCCTCTAAGTTGTTAGACGAGAGTCTGAATTCTGCGTAACGCGTTCGAATTTTATACGTTTTATCATCCATGAATATTTCGTTAATATTCTAAAAGTCCGTAGTCGATCAGACATTGCGGGAGCAACGCCTGAAGAAAGACTATTCTGACTCTGGACTCAAGGTGTTGACATCCAGACTCACAAGGCCTCGTTGGAGAATGACGTCGGGACGTAACTCGTATCAGAATGTCTTCATGGATCTTAGCATAAGACAAATCTGATTAATGGTATACTCAACCGTATCCTTAGACCTGAGACACATGAGCGACCTCCCGTTTGCCAAAGAACATTCTTTGATTGTAGCTTAACGCTGTCGCGTAACTGCCAGCCATAACGGTTACTTTTGGGAATGGATCTGAAGCTTAGTGGGAGCTGTATGTAGTCAACATGGGATTCTGTACTCTTGCATTTTTCAATGCAACAGGTCGACATCATGGGCCCTCTCGTTAGTTCCAAGTGTAAAGTGTAAGGCCTTACCCAAACTTACTGTGTGTTTGATTGGACCACTTCGAACAGTAAAACGCGGAATACAATAATCGAACACAAAGAGAATGAAAAGATCCATGTCTCTGGTTCGATTGATGTCACATACAGAAAGGATCTGATGACTTTACAAATACCATAAGTCTAAACTATATCACAAGTTTAATGATATGCCTTGGTTGTTTTGACTTGAAGTGTCATGACTGGTTGGGACAGCCACGTGTAGCTAGAGCACCTCTGACTGTAACTTGATTAATAGTCGCGATCAGTCCAAGTGGGAGACTGTTGGATTTAGATGTCCAGATCCGACTAAATCAAGTACCCGACCCGGTTAAGACCCGTAAGAGTTACACCGGAGGCAACGGGTATTAAAGACCGCTTACCTATATAACCGGCAAATTCACAGAAAGATTAATTATGTGTTTATTAAATAGTTTAATTGATACATAATTAATTACTTAAATCAATATTAATCATAAAGATTAATTAAGCGACAAAAACGTTAAATATCGTTACTAACGTCATGGACGAGAATAGACAGATTATTAGTTTGACTAATACTCGGCAAGCGACAAACATTTAAAGGTTTAAATGTTAATTTCAGAAATTAAATGGTTCGATTAAGGATTAGGTAAAATCGAGGGGCTAAAAGGAAATTAAATCAGTTATAAATATAACTGATTAAGGGAGGCGAAACCCTAATCTAGTTAGTGAAAATTTCGGCCTCCCCTCCACCCTCTCGCGACTCCGACGCCGACGGCCACCCCGCCGCCGCCGCCTCCTCGTTCTCCGACGACTTGTTGGCAAGAACCCTAATCCTAGATCACCGTCGCCGCCCTGTCGTTTCACCGCTGCCGACTGCCGCTCACAAAGCCGCCGCCGTCCGCCATCCTCCATCGCCGCCGCCGCAGCCACCGGGTCGCCGCCGCCCGCCGCGATCAAGCCGCCACAGCAGCAGCCCGCCGAAGCCGAGCCGCCGCCGCTTGCAGCCCGACCGCAGCCCACCGCCGCTCACCGCCGCGGCCTCCGTCGCACCTCGCCGCCGCCTTGTAAGCCGCCGGCCCTCCTCGCCGTCGCCGGTTCCACCGCCGACAACCCTAGTCGCGAACCGTGTCTCACGCGTGTTCCGCCGTCGTCCGCGAAATCCTAATTCGCGCCTGATCCGACATACGAGATTTTCTCGGTGCTTGATTCACCGCGTAGTAAATCCGTGTCCGCGAGGAAAGTCAGATTCGTCAGACGAATCACTTCTGTGAAACCCTAGCGTCATCCGTTGACTTCCGGTGTCTCAAGCGTTTGTTTGAATCACCGCTCAGGTATATCTAAACTCGTTATAGTTTAGATTCAATTGTTTGGTTATATTAATTGTCGCGTTTTGATTAAAACGCGTTTTTGGTGTTTGCGCGTTTGGTGATTGTCGAATCCTGTTGTTTTAGGTTTACGCTAATTATCTGGTTTTCGCGTTAGTAAATTAAAACGTTTTCCGCTGCCTATTAAATTAATTGTTAATTTAATTATCCAAATTTAATTTACTATTTATTCGGTAATCGTTTAATAATTATTTATTGTAAATAATTATTTCTAATAAAAAAAAAAATTGCTATTACCGAGACCCGAATGCCACTGTCGTAACCCAACACCTTGTCCCCGAAATCCTCACACCATGATGAGGAAGGATATCACTATCGGGTCAGGCAACCACAACAACCCATGTTCCGCCGATCCCCACAACAACCCATGTTCCGCCGAGCCCCACAACAACAACCTCCACCACCACAAAACCCACCCCAATTCTATCAAAACCCGGGGTATGAGGAACAAGATTGGCAGAGACAGGAGGAGCAGTGGGGTCAGGATTGGTATGACCCCAATGAAGATGGCGAGGGGTACGGGTATGATGCTGAACCACAACATGAGGTACCACGAAATCGGGCACGAGCTCCACAACCCCATGTTGCACCACAAATGCCACGCGCTCCTCCACCACGAGGGGTGCCCCAATTCAATCAAAACCATGGGGGAGTTCGGATTCAAGTTGAAGGCGGAGTGCCAAGATTGGTAGCAAACCCGCAAGTTCAGGGTGTGGCCAGCCACTTCAAACCAGTAGTTGTCCCGAGTGCATCTGCGGTGGTCACCCCGATTGGTGCGAATAGAAGAGCATTTGAGGCCCGACCTCAGTATTTGAGCCACTTGCCGGAATTCTACGGGAAGAGAACCGAGGAACCCTACCACCATATACATTCTTTTGAGTCAATATGCATTCCCATTGGGGCTACGGGGTTCACAAACGAAGATGTCCAGTTGATGCTCTTCCCGTACACTCTAAAGGATCGGGCAAGAAGATGGTTTGAGAGTCTCCCTGCTGGTAGCATCTTTACATGGGAGCAAATGCAAGAAGTGTTCCTCGAGGAATACTACCCCATGAGCAAGATGAGTGAAGTTAAAGAGGAGATCCGGTCCTTCCAGCAACACACCGGGGAACCATTTCACGAGGCATTTAACCGGTTCAAGGACTTGTTGCGTAAATGCCCACATCATGGGATAGACACATGGGATCTCATCAAGTCCTTCTATGATGGTCTCCTTCCAGAAGATATCAGAGACCTGAACTCCATCAGTAACGGTACATTCCTAACCAATACGGAAGAGGTGGATTGGGGGCACATGGAGAGGTTGAGTGCCACATCAAAAAGGCTTGCTCAAAACGGGAGAAGATCGCGATCAGCAGCGGTTAAATCAGTTGATTACGAGGCGGAGGAAAGGATCGAGAAGCTTCGTCAGCAGACGCTCCTGTTGGAGAAGCAGGTAGCCCAAATGAAGTTGGGGGGTGCATCAGAAGAGGTGAAGGCTAGTGCACAATTTCCGGTGTGCACGGGTTGTGGCGAATTAGGCCACTCGGTGGATGCATGTTCCACCGTGGTTCAGCAAAGCGAAGATGTCAATTATGTCCAGGGAGCGATGAATTCCAACACTTACCATCCCAACCTTCGCAACCACCCAAATTTCAGGTATGGCAATGCTAATAATCAGTTAAATCCTAACTTTCAAACTTCTAATGTGCAGGGTGGAGCTTCAACACAATATCAAGGCCGAGCATCCGGTTACAACCAAGGGGGCTACCAACGGACCACCTATACTCAAGGTGGAAGTCCGGCCCAAAGGAGCTATCAACAAGCTCAACCGGCATCAACACCGGAAGATGGGATGCAAGCACAATTCACCGCCCTGATGGAGCAGATGAAGTCTATTGCAGATGGTCAGAAGCAGCTGACCGACAAAGTTCAGGGGTTTGAGCGAAGGTTTGAGCTTCAAGACAAGACCATGGGAGCAGTTCAGAAACAGTTGGGGCAGTTGGCTGCTGAGTCATCAAGGCGAGATCCAGGAAAGTTGCATAGTGACACTACCATAAACCCACAACATCAGCAAGGTCAGTCTTCTAGTTTCAAGAACACGCGACACGTGCCAATCAACAAGATCACCACTTTACGATCAGGTAAGTCCGTGGATAATAAGGTAGGGGCACCTCCACCGCCAGTTGATGGGGTGGTGGAGGATTGGGTAAGTGACGATGAAAGTGAGCCGGAAACCGACCAAACTAACCCAAAGTCAGTTGCAACCGAGTCTAGTAACCCTAGGACATCCAAAAAGGTAACCTTTAATGAATTTGGTAATAGGGTGATAGATAATGAAGTGGTTGAACAGAAAAAGTCGGTACCTTTCCCAAAAGCTTTAATTGAACCTAATCAGAAAACATCTAAACGGGGCCCACAACAAGATGAGATGTGGGATATTTTCAAACAAGTTAAAATCAATCTTCCCCTTTTAGATGCAATTAAGCAAATTCCGGCTTACGCAAAGTACTTGAAAGACATGTGCACTCAAAAACGGAATTACAAGATTCCAAAACAGCTTGATGCAAATGCAGATGTGAGTGCCATAATTTCAGGTATTTTGCCCAAGAAACTCCAAGATCCGGGGGCACCAATTATTTCAATTCAAGTTGGTGACTTTCAGATGACCCGTGCCCTTTTAGATCTTGGAGCGAGTGTGAGTATCTTACCGGGGAGCTTGTACGATCAGTACGACTTTGGACCCTTGAAGAAAGCCGACACTACGGTGATTTTGGCTGATTTGACCCCTAAGCTGCCCCGGGGAATTCTATCGGATGTTATAGTTAAAGTTAATGATTTTTTCTATCCGGTAGATTTCTTGGTCCTTGATTATGTGTCAGTTGAAAAAACTGCTCAGCACACGGTAATTTTGGGTCGACCTTTTCTAGATACTAGTCACTCAAAAATTGATTGTAGGTCGGGTACCGTGGACATGACTTTTGGGAACCGCAAAATGCGGTTAAGTGTTTTTGGCAATGTGACTAACCCTCGGGAAGATGATGAATGCTTTCGGGCTGAAATCGTTGAAGGTCTTACACCTCCATTTTTCCCTTTTAATGAGGAGGATGGGACCCCCGAGGAGTTTGTTTTGTTTGGCAGGGGCTATGCAGATATGGTCAAGGAGATGGAAGCAGAGGATGAGAGCCAAGAGTTGATGGTTGTGAGAGACCAAAGACCACCATGGTCTATTCAAGTGGAGAGCTTACCGGAACATATCGACTCACAATTGAAGCCTTCACTCGAATCACCACCTTCTCTTGAACTTAAAGAACTTCCTAAACATTTGAAGTATAATTTTGTTGGTGAGAATAACACTCTTCCTGTTATTGTTTCTGCAGGTCTAACTAAGGAGCAAGAAGAGGAGTTGATGAAGGTGTTAGTGAAGCATCGGGCGGCTATTGGATGGACCATTGCAGATTTGAAGGGAATTAGTCCATCCATAGTCATGCACAAGATCATTACCGAGGAAGGAGCAAAGCCCGCGAGAGATGCGCAACGGAGACTTAACCCAAACATGCGTGAGGTAGTCAAGAAAGAGGTACTCAAATGGCTTGATGCAGGTATTATCTACCCTATCTCTGATAGCACATGGGTAAGTCCAACTCAAACCGTTCCTAAAAAAGCTGGAATTCAAATTGTTAGGAACGAGAAAGGTGAGGAAATAGCCACCCGACCGGTAACCGAGTGGCGAATTTGCATTGATTATAGGAAGTTGAATTCCGCAACTTCCAAAGACCATTTTCCTCTACCTTTCATTGACCAAATAATTGAGAAGTTGTCTGGTCAAAGTTTTACCGTTTTCTAGACGGTTATTCGGGGTACAACCAAATTGCCATTCACCCCGATGACCAACAAAAGACCACTTTTACTTGTCCTTATGGCACCTTTGCGTTCCGGAGGATGCCATTTGGTTTGTGTAATGCCCCGGCCACTTTTCAAAGATGTATGATGGCTATTTTTTCTGATATGATCGGGGATTCACTTGAAATTTTCATGGACGATTTCTCAATTTTTGGTACATCGTTTGAGTCTTGTTTGAACCAATTAACACGAGTCTTAGAGCGTTGCATAAAAACCAATTTAGTGTTAAGTTGGGAGAAGAGCCATTTCATGGTTCAAGAGGGGATCGTGCTGGGGCACGTGGTGTCGAGTCGTGGGATTGAGGTTGATAGGGCAAAAATTAAAGTGATTTCAACTTTGCCTCCTCCCACGAATGTTAAGGGTATTAGGGCATTTTTAGGTCATGCCGGTTTTTATAGGAGGTTCATTAAAGATTTTTGGCAAAATTACTAAACCTCTTTGCAGACTGCTGTTAAAAGATGAAATTTTTGATTTTAATGATGAGTGTCTAAATTCTTTTAACACTTTGAAAAACAAACTAATTGAGGCACCAGTTTTGCAAGCACCCGATTGGTCCATACCTTTTGAGATTATGTGTGATGCCTCAGATTTTGCTGTTGGGGCAGTTTTGGGTCAAAGGGTAGATAAAAAACCGGTAGTGATCTATTATGCAAGTAAGACTTTAGATGGGGCTCAATTGAATTATACTACCACTGAAAAAGAATTACTTGCAGTTGTGTTTGCTCTTGATAAGTTCAGGTCATATATCTGGGGAAGCAAAGTGATTGTGTATTCGGACCACAGTGCGGTCCGGTACTTGATGGAGAAGAAGGATGCCAATCCGAGGCTCATTCGGTGGATCCTTCTGTTGTAGGAGTTTAATTTGGAGATTAGAGACAAGAAGGGTAGTGAGAATGTGGTGGCGGACCATTTGTCCCGATTGCCCCACATTGAAGGAGAAGAAGATGAATGGAGCATCAATGAGCAGTTTCCGGATGAACAATTGTTAAGTGTTTCTAATTTACCTTGGTATGCTAACATTGTCAATTATTTGGCTGCAGGTACAATTCCGGAACATTGGCCTAGGAGAAAGAAGATACATTTGAAGTCTCAAGCACAGAAGTACATATGGGCCGAACCGGATTTGTTCAAGGTAGGACCGGATCAAGTGATCCGGAGGTGCATACCAGAGTCGGAGGTACAAGCAGTGCTGGAGTTGGTTCACGCATCGGCATGTGGAGGTCACTTTAGTGGCCACAAGACGGGTCACCGGGTTCTTTCATCTGGGTTGTTTTGGCCCACGCTCTTCAAGGATGCGTTTGAGTTCGTGAAGCATTGCACAAGATGTCAGCAGATGGGAAGCATCACAAAGCGTGATGAGATGCCTTTGCAACCAATCTTGGTTGTAGAGATTTTTGATGTTTGGGGCATAGATTTTATGGGCCCTTTCCCTAATTCTAATGGTTTTCTTTACATTCTAGTAGCGGTAGATTATGTGTCCAAATGGATAGAAGCCATAGCTACTAAGACCAATGACCATAGTGTAGTTTGCAAATTTGTCCAACAAAACATTTTCTCTAGATTTGGAATCCCTCGTGTGATCATCAGTGATGGGGGGTCCCATTTCAAGAACTTTCGATTTGGCAAGCTACTAAAGAAGTATGGCATAGACCACCGAATCGCAACCCCATATCATCCGCAAACAAGCGGTCAAGTGGAGGTTTCCAATCGGCAAATTAAAGAGATTTTACAGAAAACTGTGCGAATCGACCGCAAGGATTGGTCTTCCAAGTTGAATGACGCCTTGTGGGCGTATCGTACTGCTTTTAAAACGCCTATTGGAACCACTCCCTATCGGTTGGTCTATGGAAAGGGATGTCATCTACCTGTTGAGTTAGCTCACAGGGCATTATGGGCTGTTAAAGAAGTTAACTTGAGTTATGATGCTGCAGGTAGAGAAAGGAAGCTCCAGCTGGGAGAATTGGAAGAGTTACGCGATGAGGCGTACGAGAGTGCCGATGCCTACAAGAATAAGATGAAGAAAGTGCATGATGCACGATTGAAGAAGATGGACTTCCAGGTAGGTCAAAAGGTTTGGTTATTTAACTCACGGTTGAAATTGTTTCCAGGTAAGCTGAAAAGCAAATGGACGGGGCCATTCCTCATCACAAGTGTGGGGGGGGGGTATGGTAATTTCGAGATTGAAGACCTGGATGACCACCTGAAGCAGGTAGTTAATGGGCATAGGTTGAAGCCGTATTTGGACTCGGCAGACATTCACGGGCAAGTCGACAAAGACGATTACTTTTTGGCACCCGCATCTGAAAGCCCGGAAACGTGAAAGGGAAGTACGGTCTGGCTGAAGACCTTAAAAAACTTAGCGCTAACTGGGAGGCAACCCAGCGGTTTGTTTTTCGTTTCATTTTCATGTGTTTTTTTGTAGTTTTGTTAGATTTTACGTTTTTGGTGTGTTTTTCAGGAAATCGGGAAGCTTGGGATTGAATTTGTGCTGATCACTGCGTTCCAGGTAAGTTTAAATGAAAATGTTGCAGTCCACATGCTCGGTGGTGCAAAAGTGGTGATTTCCCAGAGATAGAAAATTTTTGAGGCTTTAAATCTTCCAAACTTTCTGCCAAAATAGGGCCAGGGCCGTACGCCCTGGATGAGCAACATTAGGGCGTTACGCCCGAATTTTTTCTCAATTAATTCGAATTATAATTTCCGGGCGTTACGCCCACCTCCTAGTCAAATGGGGCGGTACGCCCGGATTTTTAAAGAAGAAAAAAATATAAAACCTCCAAGCGGCGGGTCGGTTCTCAAACCCATCACCACCGCCCTCTTTCTCTTTCGATTACCACCGCAAACCAACCACCACCACCATTTCCACCGAGTCCACTAACCGCCGTCACCGCCGCGCGCCACTGTCGCCGGCCGATTTCACGACCGCCGAGCACCGACGACTGTCCCACGGTCCATTCCGAGCTCTTTCAGGTTCCGTTCTTTTTGTCTTGTGGTTTCAATTTGGATTATACTAGATCGGTTTGTTTTTGTAGGTTCGTTTTTGTTAGTTTTGAGTTATTAACCGATTATGAACCGATTAATTGTGAGTATGAGGTTGTTCGGAGAGATTGGTGCTATGGGGTGAATCGGTTTATACCGATTTTGAAATTTTTTCGCCATGAATTGGGCGGCATACCGCCTAGGGCTCCAACATTGGAGGCGGTACGCCCAAAATCGAGATTAGGGTTTCTGCAATTAAAATTGGGCGGCGTACCGCCCAATTCTTACCATTTTAGGGCGGTACGCCCTGGGTCGATTTTCACAGAATTTTTCAAATTTTCCAAAAATCCCAATTTTTGTCGTTTTTGATTTTTAGTTTTAAATTTTGTTTTCTTTTACGTTTAATTTTGTTTTTCTTTATAAAATTTTCGAAAAAACCAAAAAAAAAAAAAAAATTAATAAAAAATTAAAAAATCGAAAAATACAAAAATAGTGGGGAAATGTGGAAATCAATTGCAGGAAGGCCCGGTTTTATATGATTATTGTTATCTTGTGCTAACTTGTTGATTTCAGGATGTCGGACTGGCAAGGGTCTAGTTCTGGGACACGCGGTCCCAAGAGGAGACGCCGTGGAGAGCCGGATGCTGCTATACCGGTTCCCCCATTTAGACGGAGGATTATCAGCTATTGGGGGCCGGAGATTCTACCTGAGGCTGATGTGCTGCCGCCACCCGTCGCGAGGAGGAACCACGCGCACCATTCACTGTTGAGGTTTGAGCGTGACTCGCACGAGGACAGGCAGATGAGGAGGTTCATTGAGATGCCGCTGTTGCATCATCGCACGATCGACTGGGGACTGTTGGCTCAGCTTGGGCAGCTGGAGCGGATTAGAGGGCTAGTGACTGACCGCTGGCGGAGGGCGTTGACTCCGGCTGACCATCAGTATGTGGAGCTTACTGTTGAGTTTTTGGCGACTTTTCAGGTGGGTCCGGGGAAAATTTGGAGATGGGAACGCGTTATCCTTTGCTTTAGGCCGTCAGACTCATCACATGAGTATTCCGGAGTTTGTGGTCGCATCGGGTTTGTACACACAGGAGGAGGTTGAGGCACCGGCGTTTGCAGAGCAGCCGAGGGGGCTTTTTAGCCGACCACACCCCCAGGGGGTTACTGATTTGCAGCTTACAGCGTTCTGGGATGCGATTGGATCGGTCCCGTATTTGGATAGTGTGGTCGAGTCGCAGATTAGGGACCCGGTGATTAGGTATATTCACAGGATAGTTGCGTGTACTCTTCTCGGTCGTCGTTCTGGCGTCGAGAAGGTCACGAAGCTAGATTTAGCGGTGCTGCGATCGATCGTTGAGGGCCATGACCTCAACATTGCTGGGGTTTTGATTTCATCGTTTGCGAGGAGGAGGACGTCGGGAAAGGGCGTCCATCTGAGTATGGGGCCCTATGTTACTAGGTTGGCGAGGCGTTTAGGTGTGTTTGAGCCGGGTCGGTATTTGGAGACCCATTTGACTATCGGGGCTGAGACTTCTCCGTACGAGTTAGGTGACATGCGGCTGGCTTCTATGGTGACTATGACTGATCCCCCGCAGTGGGAGGCCGTTAGGGGTGTGATTGTACAGGGAGATGAGGCAGCTAGGGCCGCGAGGCGGCATAGGATATTACACCAGGTTGAGAGGCCGCTGAGGCAGAGACCAGAGAGGCCGTCGAGGGCTGATCAGGTCACATTGGATATGGTCCAGGAGACAGTGCTCGATTATGTGGATGTTCGTTTTGAGAGGATAGAGCGAGCTATGCGTCATATGATGTCACATCAGGGTATACCTATCCCTGACTTCTTTCAGGAGCCTGATGGTGATGATGTTGGTGCCGAGGGAGATGCTGCTGGAGATGATGCTGGAGGAGATGATGATGTTCTGGATCTCGCGGGCAAAACACTCACGTATGATTTCGGGGGTAAGACCTTGTGAAAGAATGCCTCTGATGATGTCCGTTGGTAGGTATAGTTAAAATTAACCAACTATAAAAAAATAATAATAAAAAAATAAAAAAAAATAAAAAAAAATAGAAAGAAACAGTAGTCAAATAAATGCTCAAGCAATTTCATTATCCATTCAAATTCATCATTCTTGGGATATATGAGTATCTGGTTTAACTAGGGTGGGGAAAATATAAATAATTCATCTTTATTACCCTTTACTTTGACCGAATTTGAGTCGGGATTAGATTGAGCTAGAATTTTCTGAATGTGGGACACATTGGTAGGATAATACAAATATTCGGTAATTTATATAAACACCTTGGGGGCTCAAAGATCAGTGGTTGGGTTTAGTCGGATAGAAATACCGGTGATTGCAATTAGTATATATGAATACATCTTGGAATATGGAATGAAAAAGGTTGATAATTTGAAATGATAAATAATTTGAAATTGATTTTCCCGATTATGATTCAATGGCAGTTTTTCCGAGACGGAAAAAGTCAAGTGTGGGGATGTGATGTTAGTCCAATGTGTCGTCATTATTGTGCTTATTTTGCTATATTTAGTTATAATAATGATTGGATTATGTCGCATTTTCACGGGTTTTTGTGTTGTGAGGTACCACGAGCTTAATTAGCTAATAATGGAGTTTTATGAAGAACTGGAAGCTGCTGGTACAGGGATCGAGAAGCGTGCGGGAACGAGTGAAGACTTAGAAGAAAATCAAGAAAGTTCCTGAGATCCAGTTCTGGGCGGTACGCCCAGAAGTGAAGAAGCCAGGGCGGTACGCCCTAAAGTTTAGATATGCGGCCGAGTTTTGCAATCCGGGCGGTACGCCCAGAATCCCCCATTTTGGGGCGGTACGCCCCGAATCGGTCGACAGGAGAAATTTTTAGGGTTTACTATTTAAACTTGTTTCTTAAGTTTAGTTGTATAATCTTCATTCTAGACGACCAGAGCAGTAGGGTTTGCGAATTCCACCATTGTTTTGGAGATTTTGAAGCATTCTAATCATTCGGTAACTGTTTTCAATGCAATCTTTCATTATGTGTTTGTTTACTTCATTAGCCATGTCCGGCTAATCCACCACTAACCGCTTTTGGTGATTGGTTGGTGGATTCGTTCTATGAATAACCTATTGTTTAACTAGTTGTTCCGGAATACTTGCTACCGTTGAACACCCGCATGCAGAATTGTTAAATTTAACTAGTAATCTAGGGTTTTAGTGGTCCACTGTTTATTGATCTAGCACTTTCTTGCGGCAGGACTAATCAGCCCATTAGGAAACTAGGTTATTAGGTCAAGGAAGCAATTGGGGGGCATGTCTATGTGTCACGGTTAAGTAATTAGGTTGTTCTAGATCGGTAGCCAACCAGGATCCAGAAGTGGTTAGATTTGTCTCATTTGAATTCAATTAAGTTTTTAGGTTAAAGTTAGTTAATTTGTTAGTTAATTCACCCAACAATTCAAAACAGCCAAGTGGCAACCTTAGTTAATTTTAGGTAATCAGTAAATTTAGTTAACTTAGTTAATCGACTAGTCAATTTCCACATATTCCCTTGGTTCGATAACCCTAACTTACCACTACTACAAAATCAATTTAGTTGGGGATTTGAAACGGCCTGACAAATCGTTATCACTCTTCAGGGCTTCTTCATGTCTTTCAGCCCATTCAAAATTCTTGTTCTTCCTTAGAATCTCATAGAAGTTCTTGCTCTTCTCTAAGGATCTTGAAATAGATCTGTTGAGCGCTGCAATCCTTCCTGTCAGTTTTTGAACTTCCTTTATATTCGAAGGAGACTTGAGGTTGAGAATTGCTTTAATCTGCTCAGGGCTTGCTTCGATCCCTCTCTAGGTTACCATGTAACCTAAGAACTTCCCAGCTCGCACCCCAAAGTGGCACTTGGAGGGGTTGAGCTTCATGTTGTAATGGTCAAGGATGTCAAAGGCAGTTTGGAGATCCCTGACATGGTCTTGAACTCTCTTGGACTTCACCACCATATCATCAATGTAGACTTCCATTGTGTCCCCCAGTTGCTCTTTGAACATCATGTTGACAAGTCTCTGATAGGTGGCACCTGCATTTCGTAAACCAAAAGGCATAGCAGTATAGCAATATATACCTGTTGGAGTTATAAAGGCTGTATGCTCCTGATCACAGGGTTCCATCTGGATTTGTTAGAATCCTGAAGAAGCGTCCATGAAAGTGAGCATCTCATGACCTGCTGTGGCATCCACCATTGTATCGATGTGGGGAAGTGGTAAAGGATCCTTAAGACAGGCCTTGTTTAAGTCTGTGTAGTCTACACATACTCTCCATTTCCCGTTCTTCTTTTGGACCACCACTACGTTCGCTAGCCATCTGGGATATCTGACTTTCCTGATCACTTTTGTCTTGAGAAGCTTGTCAACTTCCTCCTGGATGATTGCATTCTTTTCTGGAGCGAACTTCCTCCTTTTTTGCTGTATTGGCCTGAAAGAAGGATCTAAACCAAGTTTATGAGTAATAACATGTTTAGGGATACCTGTCATATCCTCGTGTTTCCATGCAAAAGTTGAAGCTTTGGCTTTGAGAAGCTCAACTAGATTCTTTTCGACTTCCCCTGGGATGCTGGTCCCGATGAGCACCTTGACTTCAGGATTCTCAGGAATCAGCTGGACTTCCTTAACGTTGAGCTCCCTGTCCTCCTGTTCCTCGGGTGCTCTTTTCTGTAATTTCTATCCTTTCGTCAATTTTGTTGTATTCTTCATATAAGTTGAGTAGCAGTTCTTGGCTTCCTGCTGGTCACTCTCAATCCTAACAACTCCCCAGGGTGTAGGAAGCTTGATACACTGGTGATAAGTTGAAGGGACTGCCTTCATCTCGTTAATCCACAGCCTGCCAAGAATAATATTGCAACAAGAGAGAGAATTTATAACACAAAATTTTTGCATACAATTTACTCCCTCTATATACACTGGTAGTCTAATGTTTCCAACGGTGCTCTTGGTTTCGCCACTGAAGCCAACCAAGACTGAGGATCTTGCTACAATTTCTGATTCTGGGATGTCCATCTTTTTTAGCACGTCCAGACGGATTATGTTGACAAAGCTTCTGTTGTCTATCAGGGTCCTGCGTACAAAATGGTTTGCAATATATAAAGTAACCACCAGACTATCATGGTGGGGATCCTGAACGTGGGAGCGGTCGCTCTCATCAAAGGATATCGTCTTCTCCTGAGTCAGGGTTGATGTCCGGACAGGTCTGGATCCCTGTTCAGACTTAGACTCCTTAGCATGCTTCTTGGCTAAGGAGTAGGAAGTGCCGCAGATGTCTGAGCCTCCTGATATAAAGTTGATGATTTGAGCATCCTGTGGTGGTGAAGCTGCTATCTGGGGAAGCTGGTCAGCTTCTTGAGTTTTGCTCTTCTTTCTGCCCAGCAGCTCCTTCAGGTTCCCCTTGCTGAGGAGGTAGCTGATTTCGTTCCTGAGTGCAATGCATTCGTCTGTCAGATGGCCAAAATCTTCATGATAGGCACACCACTTTGATTTGTTCTTCCAGGATGCCTGCTTGGTATTCTTCTTGGGCCACCTTGCCTTTTCACCTAAGTCCTGCGTAGCACACATCAAACCACCAATGTCAACTGAAAAACAGTATTCAGATACCTTGGGATACTCCTCGTCATCTTCATCTTGGTCCACAACATTGATCCTTGGATTTTCTGATTTGGAATATGGCCGGGATCTGTACTGCTTCCCGGGGGATTCCGACTTTTTACTGCTAGAATCATACTTGGGGACGTCCAGTCTATGATGCATCTTCTTATCATCCTCCAAACGGATAAACCTCAAGGCTCTGCTTCGAACTTCGGGAATCCTTATGGAGTCCCATCTTGAAAGCTTCGACTGCCGCCGCCATATCCAGGTTGGGAATCTCGAGGGATTCTCGTCCGAATCTGGCAATATAGTCTCTAAGTGGTTCTTCTGGCTTCTGAACTACCCTGTACAAATCACCTGTGAGCTTCTCAAAGGTCCTGCTACAAGAGAACTGATTATTAAACAGGTTAACCAAGTGAGAATACGAAGTAATAGTGTTAGGAGGGATGCTCAGTAGCCATTTCATGGCTGGTCCTGTAAGAGTCGAACCAAAGCCTTTGCATATGCAAGCTTCCTTAATATCCAGGGGGATAGGGTTGATTTCCATGTGCTCCCTGTAATGTGCTACATGCTCCTCATGATCCGTCGTCCCGTCATAGAGTTTCATGCTAGGCGTCTGGAAGCGCTTGGGAATTTCAACAGCTGAGATTGGCCAAGTGAACCTCGAGATCATGTGGCTCTCAAGGGGAACCTCAGGGATAGGTTTAATTATCCCTGGAATGCTTGATATCATTTCTTTCAACTTCTGGAGCTCCCTAGCGATACTTGGATGAATACCTGCACCATAAGGAGCACCCTGGTTAGAAACAACAAGAATTGAATTTAACACATTACCTGGGCCAGGATTCTGGACTGGGATCCTGGGAGTGTATCCATAGCTCGTCGGGATGCTCGGCTCCGTAGTGGCTGATGTTTGCATGGGGATGAAGTCACCATCATGCACATCTGAGGAGCTGGTCTTGAAGATTCCTGCAGAAACAGAAATATTAGAATGTTGATATCCTTGGGAGTTCTGGCCTGGATTCCCGGCAGAGAAAGGATATCCTTGAGATGGTGTAGCTAAGGATCCCAACAACAGCGGAACCCAAGGATCCCTAGAGCGCGGCTGCGAGGATTTTGGCGGGGCGGCTCCTGAGAATCCAACATTACTCCCTGCATATCCCGTGCCCTGGGAAGTCATTGTAGGGGCCGTAGTGAAGCCTGGCGCTGATTTGTAATTGTAGCGAGCCGGATCTGAGGATCCTGAAGCGTTGAAGTCTAGGTGCCTGGGAAATAGAGGACTCTGTTCCTCCACAGGTTTCTTAGACTTCTTAAGCTCTTCAATCTCCTTCATCACCGTTTGATGGTTTTCTCTTGCTGATCCATTTGACATTTCACCTGCCTGATCAAAGCAAACAAATCATTGTTAGTAATAACATGATCAACAGATTGAACCTAGGATCCTGTGAAGACAGGATAGTCAGTTTTTCTCGGCTGCTCGCCCACTTTCTTCTGACGATCATTATTTTTCTTCTGGCTTCCTGGAGCGGAAGGAAGGGGATGAATGGAGGACGATGTGGAGGCCGAAACCGATTTTTGTTGGTTTGACATCTTTGGGATTGGAGATCAAATGGAGTGGATGAAAAATGGGATTTCCTTAGAATGAAGCACCACTCGCCCCACGGTGGGCGCCAAACTGTTTTGCTCAAAAATTCACAAAGGAATCTTGTATTCCAAACTTAGATTGTGAGGTAGTGTGCTTAACGATCAAATGAGCAAATAATCCAAGTTAGGATGGTAACACGATGATTTAGCGAGAAAAACTCCAGAATCCTTCGAGTTGCCACTGGGAATCCTGGATAAAAACCTCGGGAGCCGGCCGAATAGCCTGCCTCCTAGTCGATTTTATTGATAAAACGAAAGATTATACAGGGTTGGAGGTTTGATCGATCACAACTATGTGATACAATGCTTTGCAGCCGTAATTGAGCTAGAGAGTGCGATGTGTGTGTTCCTACTGATCGAATCCTCGATTTAATATATAACAAACAAAGTAACTAACTGTCTGGGATCCCCGGGATCTCTTCTTCCCACTTTCTTGACCGTTGAAGCAGGATCGACCCACTGATCCACGTATTAGTCAGCTTAGTCCGAGTCTTTAGGAGTTAGTTGAGAGTCCGTTACCACCTGCAAACAATTAAGCACGAGGCAAAATAGAGGTTAGGTATATATCGTAAATTCAGGATACCTGAACTGATAGGATTCCCAAACTGTCTTCGGATTCCTGAACTGCTTGAGCTTCTTGATGAGCATCCTGAAAATCAACCCCTAACAACGAGGAAGAAATGGAAGAAGAGCTTCAAGAAGTTGATGCAACTCGAGCAAAGAAATGGAAGAAAGCGAGTTGATTCGTTAGTAGGGTGAGTAGAACACCTTTAATGAATGTTTAATTTTAAGTTTACAAATTATATACGTTTTAGTTTGAATTAGAAAAAAATAAAAAATAAAAAATGAAAAATAAAATGTTTCAAATTTGAAGCCTAGGCTTCATATGTGAAACCATACTCACAAAAAATGTATCTAAGGCTTCAAATTTCTCTTTCATGGTCAATTTGACTTGGCATAATCCTATTAGATAAAGATTTTTAAGCTTTTAGGCTTCAAAAGCAACTATACTCCAATCCTAATTTGATACTTCAAATAGGCTTTTTGTTTGATCTTTCGAGTATTTAATAATTTTCAATAAGTATTATGGGAATGCTAGCTAGATACGAATTGAGTATTTGAATAATTGTATTTAAGATTTATGTAAAAATCTATACTTTTATTTGTTATCAAAATAAAAAGTGCCCTCATGTGTTCGATGGTCTTTTCAGTTTTAAGAGTTGCATAAAAAGTAGTTTGTAGCATTCTATGTTTCCTTGTTTCTTATGAAGATACCATGAAACAAACTTTTGGCGGACAATTGATGTATATATTTGTCCAACTAACATCAAAATGAAGAATCAAGACGAAAAACATAGTATAAACATGTTTCACATGACAAATTAAAAGACACACGCCTAGAAAATTTGTAAAACAACATGCACCTTATAAAATTTGAACATATAAATTTTTAGCTAGGATACTAGAATAGGATCATGATTACAAATCCGAATATGAAAACGGTTCGGTAAAATACGTAGGATCGACCGAAGTGTTACATCTGTCTCCCAGACTACAACAACCATAGCAATAGTTATACTGCCGGAGATGGACTCAGACTCAAGTCCCATCGAGACATGAAAACAAAGATACACAATCTCTTGTTCTTGAGATTATTCCCCTTTTATTGTTTGGTGTAAGAAGATGATAAAAAAAATAAGATGGAGAAAGTGGATGAAGAATAAGAGATGCACAATCTCTTGTTTTGCCTCATGGCTTTTCGGTATCTCCAAATGAACCCCAATAGTTTATTTTTTACAATCACACATGACTAGAAGACAACTAGGCTATTTAATATTTAGACGGCGTTTAGGGTCTAATTTCAATTAGAATGTCATTATAAAACTATAATTTTCTTATATTTATTGTTATAGTTTATTTTTTGTCTTACTTAAAAACTTTTTATATTTGTAATTTTTTTCAAATGGGGCTCATTTTTTAAACTCGAGCAGATCCCTAAATCCTTAGGATCGGCCCTGATAAGTTGTAACAAATGATGGAGATGAAGGATTGGAAGTATTTGTAGCATTCTATGTTTCTTATGAAGATACCATGAAACAAACAACTTTTGGCGGACATGTCATGTAAAATTTGTAAAACAACATGCACCTTATAAAATTTAAACATATAAATTTATAGCTGGGATATTGAATACCTAGATACATCACTTTATTACCATCCTGTCATCTTTCTAAAAAAAAGTTAAACATACGTTTGAAAATAGTTAAAAAGCATGACAGTTATGTGGATCCAGATTGCATGACTCAAGGAGCAAGCCAGCCATTTTCGCCATTCGTTTCTTATCCGTTTCCGATTTGGCCTTTTTTCCAGCTTTGTTGGACACCTGCTGGAGTAAATCGCACCGACATGTCGAAGTCACTTTCAAGAGATAGAAACAACACTCTTTAAGGTGCTTTGGCATCTGCATTGGTCTTGGGTTCACCATTATCTTTGGTTTGTAATCGAAAATGGTACCTATAGTTAGGTACAACTCGCAGTTATTCCCCTGGTCTACTGGATTCTGGCACTTATTCTGGGAGAGTTTGGGGTTGTTTACGTTTTCCACTAACATTTCGTGTATGTTTTTATTGGTGTCTATGGATCGGTTTGAGTTGGTTTGCGCCTCAACCAAACCCAAAACATGAAAACTCGATTTTTGGGTTTTTGAAACATCAGAAAAGACTATAGTGGCTATCAAGAAGAAAGTAAAAAGTACAAGTTTTGTCATCGCTGAGATGTTTCTTTTCTTCTAACATGTTTGATGAAGAATGAAACAAGGTGGAATATATATAGGCCATTGATTTATTTTTTGCATTCACCGAATTACCTAAACTACTTATTTTATATCTTCTACGTAACAAAAATTTGGAATAAATATTATTTAAAGTTTTATATTAGTGATTTAGATACGCCCATTAATTGCATAATTCCTACCCATTTCCGATCAAAAGTGTAGTGTCTTTGACAAAGTATTTGTGAAGTAATGGTGAAGTCTCTTGGGTTTTACAGTTCATCATTCGACTAGGGGTGACCAAAAAACCGAATTAACTAAACCGAAATCGAAAAAACCAAAATTTTCGGTTTGATTTTGGTTTTTTGTTTTTCATTCCGGTTTTATATATAACTATACAAAACATGTAGTAGCCTAAAATTTAAACTATGAATGATATAAAGGAAGCATACAAAGTATATATAGCCACCTAATTAAGTGTCTAACATATACCAAATATGAATTTACTCACAAAAATTACTCTTCATTATCAACTTCACATGGATACAAATATAAGGGGAGTACATCTCCTTATGTTCTAAATAAAATTTTTATGAGAGAAAGAAAACTATGATTAAACTTGCATAAATCAAACAGTTAATAAATGAGATTATTGGAACTAATAAACGAGAATCTATAATTCGCAAATGGTAGAAAGATTATTAGAATTAAACGAGAATATATAGGTAGAAAGATTATTAGAACTAATAAACATGAACCTATAATATAATTCGGCAACAGTACGTCGCTTCAAATGGAGAAAAGTTTTAACCAAAATCTCAAATTTTATGATCTTTTTTACTAAATTGAAAATTCGGTTTGTAACCGAAAACCAAACCGAACCGATGGTAAAAATAAAAAAAACCGAAACCGAGAAAACCAAAACCGAATGGTTTTTAAAACTCTAAAAACCGAAGTTTCGCTTGCGGTTGCGGTTAAACCTAAAAACCGAACCGAACCATACACACCCCTACATTCGAGTTACTGGTTACTTACAAAACAAATTACCTAACAGGTTTTAGTTAACATTTTAGCAAATCAGATTGTTAACACGCAACGAAATAAATATAAACGCGAATACAAAATAAAATGAACCCACAACAGGATCATGATTACCAACACAACACAAACATAGATATATATGATTACATAAGTATCTAAACTAAGCAAGTAGCTTAGACATAGCTTTGGGTATTGAACAAATTTTCTAAGATACCAGGTTTTAACGAACGGGATGCTACGTCCAAACAGAACATTTCTGTCACCAAGGTTCCTTCGCGTGTCGCAACATACCCGAAAATTGGTGTTGCGTGGTGCGATGACCAGCCGACTACTTTTCTTCCTCAACTTGATCGTGTGTCGCGACAAGCCCTCTCGGTTTGTAACCGGACTGGTTAACCGAAAACCGAGAAAAAAATCGGTTTTTTATTAATTGTTTTTTCCTGTAAAGTAAAATTAAGTACAACTCAAGGTCCCAATCTCAACTAAACATCTGTAAAATTACTAAGAAATTACATTATTTATATTATGACATTAAATACCTTCACATCGCTAACTTACTAAACGACATTTTATATAACCGTTCGTATTTGATTACAGCTTCGGCAATAACGTTGCCATTAAGATTGTTATAATTGTAGTTTGGACCTTCATACAACATCATTCGTTAGTGCTATATAGTTGAAACCGTTCAAGAACCGGTCGTAGTTTTGCACATTCCCCCTTTAATTCTTCCAATGTACAAGTTGATGAATTGAGATCATATACCCCCATATCCTTGTCATATATTTCAGTTAACCGATTGTTGTCAAACATTTTCTTTACTTGATTTCAGTAAGCATCACTTTCCGGACCCATGGGATCAAGAATTGCCATTTTCTCATCAGCTCTTTCTCCTCCTCAACGCTCCACCAAGTTGAAGTTACGTACAGGCTGCTAAATTTACTAAAAAGACACTTTTATTAATACAAACAACAAAAGTTCAACAAACTTTTATTAATACAACAAACAACAAAACGTGACTAAGCTAAAAGGTCATCGACTAATAAGAGTTAGTTAAAACCAAATTAAACGTACACCGCTATCAATAATTATATATACGGGAGATGTTCAAATGAGAAAGTTTGTTTTGGGTAAGAAGGATAAGAAGGATTTTCAGCCATGAGATCTTGATCTAATAAAAAAAGGAGGGGTATTTTAGTCTTGGCCACTTTTATTGACTTTTTATCTACTTCCCCCATTTTCTTTAAACATTCATAACTTTCACATACGACATTATTTTTTTAGAAAAATTACACCATAAAAACGAGCATTTTTTATCTTTAAAACGCATATAGTGTTGCTATATAAAAAATAAATAAAAAAATTATTCTTTCGATTTTTGACACAGGTCATTGTGTCATTGTGTCAAAATGTTCAGATCATTGTGTCATTGTGTCGTCGTGTCAAAAGTATATATAGTATTGCTATATATAAAATTAAATACTCTTTCGGTTTTTGGCACAATATGAAACAATGATCTGAACATTTTGACACATCATTGTGTCATTGTGTCAAAATGTTCAGATCATTATGTCATTGTGTCGTCGTGTCAAACGTATATATAGTGTTGCTATATATAAAATTAATTACTCTTTCAGTTTTTGTCATCATATGAAACAATGATCTGAACATTTTGACACATCATTATGTCATTGTGTCAAAATGTTCAGATCATTGTGTCATTGTATCGTCGTGTCAAAAGTATATATATTGTGCTGCTATATATAAAATTAAAAAAAAAATACTCTTTCGGTTTTTAACACCATATGACACAATAATCTGAACATTTTGACACAATATGACACAATGATCTGAATATTTTGACACAATGACACAACGACACAATGACACAATGATCTGAACATTTTGATACAATCGAAAGAGTAAAAAAAATAATTTTTTATATAGCAACACTATACGCGTTTTAAATATAAAAAACGCTTGTTTTTATGGTGTATTTTTTTTTAAAATAATGTCGTATCTAAAAGTTATGAAGGTTTAAAAAATGGGGGGAATTTAATAAAAAGACAAAAATACCCTTCCATCTTTGATTTTCTTTAGTTTTTCTCTCTAATTTACCCAGGAAAATTTTAACCCATAGATCTTCATTTAATTGAAGATCTAATGGTTATGATTCCTTCTTATCCTTCTTATCCAAACTAAACTTCTCGTAATAACCTCACCCTTATATATACTATGTCAGAGCCCATGTCTTACATGGGTTGAATAAATACAATTCAGTATAATTTTTTATGAATATTTGTTTATTAGATATCATTAACTATCTATAAAATAAGAAATAATTAATATTTAATAAATTATAAAATAAAGAATAATAAAGATTTAAAGAATATAAAATTATGTTTTAAGACAAGATATAATTAAACTCTTATTCTAACTCATTGAGTTAAAATAAATTTTTGGAATAAGAAGATTTATATTTAAAATTATTAATTATTTAATAATTAATAGATAAGATGGTTAGTATTTAATAGGAGAGAGATGCGGGAAAATAAGATGAAATTGAATGTGAGAGTGACATGTGGCAAATTGTAATCATTTATTAGAGTAGGTAGATAGGTAGATATCTTGACTATAAAGTTTTTTGAAGCGATGTCCAGGGTAACCAGTCCTGATACACCGCTAAGCCAGATTGCCGTTAAAAAAAAAATTACATTTGAGAATACATCTCATCACTAAATTCATTTTTATCATAATTTTTTCACTTCTCTTTTTCTTATTAAGGGGTTTTTACATATATCCCCTTACTAAGAGGCTTTATTACATATATACCCAGCCCTAAACATCAATTACATATAATAACCCCTCATCCTTACGTGAATCAGACAACTCTTCAACATTCCTCTCCTCCGATCCTTTCTCCATGTGTGATCTCCTGTACGTTAAACCCCATCGCCGCCTCCATCTTGACGTGAAATCTCAAGCACTGTCTCACTTCCAGGTTCGTATTTCGTCCCCACAGGTCCCATTTCGTCTCCACAAGTCCCCCACTGGTCCGATTTTAGGGTTCGGATTTTAGCGCTGACTCCATCTTGATTCGATTTTACCGTTTTTATGGTCGATTTCAAGCGTTGCTTCCATCTTGGTTGATTTTAGGGTTCGTTTTTTTTTTTGTTTATGATTGTTAGGTAAAGGGAAGACCGTGGGCAAGGGTCACAAAGGGCAGAAAGCAAGAGGCGTAGAATGGCCAAAAGGGGTTTTAAGAACCCTTTTAGCCTTGAATTTCAGGTAATTTTCTCTCCATTTCCTTTGTATCTTAAGTAAATTTCATGTTTTTGATGTTGTTCTGATGCATAACACTACCTAAGTTTTAAGAAAAATTATGGCTAAGAAATAAAATGTGGTGCTTTTGTCGGTAAAAAGGGATCGATTATTATAAACTGAGTATACTAATTGTTGTGAGAATCTGAAAATTAATAATAATTGTTTGCTTGTTATTGTGCTTTTTTGAAACTTTGATTTTTGTAGTTGGATGGATAATGAAATGCTAAGATATTATGTTAGCATGCTAGCTTCCTA